>VZRI01010538.1:0-38761 GCA_013397515.1 Upupa epops | reverse complement strand
TTAATGTTGTGACCTGTTCATAGAAGGCCACCAGATTTGTCAGGCAGGATTTGCCCCTGGTGAAGCCCTCCTGTTTGTACCAAATCACCTCTTTACTATTCTCTTGTCTCAGTATTGCCTGCAGGAGGATCTGCTCCATGACCTTACTGGGCATAGAAGAGCCACTGGCCTGTAGTTTCCTGACTCCTCCTTCCTACCCTGTTTGAAAATAGGAGTTATGTTTCCCTTTTTCCAGTCAGTAAGGACTTCACCAGACTGCCATGACTTTTGGCATTTAATAGAGAAGGGTTTAGCCTTCTCATGTGCCAGTTCTCTCAGTGCCCGTGGGTGCATCCCATCAGGTCCCAAGGACTTGAACACTTTCAGATTCTTCAGGTGATCACAAACCTGATCTTCACTTAAGATGGGTGGTCCTTCCTTCCAGTCCCTGCTGTTATCTTCCCTGACTCCTGGAGTGTGGCTGGAGGCCTTTGCACTGAAGACTGAGTTAAAGAAGTCATTGAGAACCTCAGCCTTTTCCATGTCACTTGTGATCATATCACCTGTTTCCTTTCTGAGGGGGACCACACCTTCTCTAGTCTTCTCTTTACTAATAACATATCTGTAGAAATCCTTGGTGTTCCCTTTGACCTCCCTGGCTAGTTTCAACTCAAACTGTGCCATGTCTTTCCTAACCAGATCTCTAGTTATTCTGGCAGCTTCCTTCTATTCTCCCCATTCTAGCTGTCCCCCCTTCCACAACTTGTAGAGTTTCTTTTTGTGTGACAGCGTGTCCAGGAGCCCCATTATGTAATTCTTACTACCAAGCAGACAAAGCACAGGGTTGTACCATCTTGTATAGAAAAAAACATTTGTAGAAACACAATGGACAAATGTCATAAAAACTGGTTGTATCAATATAAGGCAAAATATGTTTGACTGAATCATGAGAAAAGATTTTATTTTTGTAAGAGTCTCTTTTTTGCCTGCAGAAACACTTTAAATATGAATTGTACTTCTGGAAACCATTTTAAGCAGCAGTTCAAGAGAATGTTATTGAGGCAGTCAGCAAGCCATGAAATTTCCCAGAATAACAGTTGGTTATTTTCTGAACTGTAGATTTTTGTAGTGCGTTCATGAATCCTTGAAAAATGGATCTTAGCAGTGGCAGATGAAGTTTAGTCAAAATAGCCATAGCATATGGTAGAGTTTCAGCATTTCTAGATGAATTTCCTTTTTATAGTTTATGTGAAGAAATTGTAGTTTGAACAGCTGTTGTAAAAGCCTGAGAAATCATTTTTTGAAGAAAAACTGACATCAGCCTTGCCCTGGATATCAATTTGGTCTAACATATGAATTAAATAAAAATAGCAGTTGGGCAGAAATTTATGTTGGATCACAGTATGGTTTGTCTTTGAAGCAACATTATGTATTGTTTTTTGAATTCTAAGAAAACTTTTAGTTACAGAATATGAAAATTGTATGCTACTGACAACATATAAGCATATAAGCAAATGGGGTTTGTTTGCATTCATAGGGAAATTGTGTTTCACACACTGTATCATGAAATTCCTCATTTCTTACCTCTGAAGTGTCAAGATTTTGAAATGTTCTTATGTGCTTCATTTTCTTTCAGCACTGTTAAGTGATGGACATTTTCAGTTTTTTTATTCTGGGCTATTTGTTGTATTGAACTACTCCTATAAAGCTTCTTACTTGCATCCCCAGAGCAAGATAGAAGTAGCCTTACCTTTTTTAGTGTATTGATGCCCAGTTCTCACTGACCTGATCAAGTGTAGTAGCACCAGATGCTGAGGAAATCAACTGTTTGCCAACATGATATCAACAGGAGTTTCAGCAGTACCATAAACTTTTACAGTTGGATTTCTTGTATGAGGTTCTTAAAATCTGTCTGTTTACAATTGTACTGCGTCAATGGAGGCTTTTCTGTTTGATGAATAGGGTGTAAAAATGCTTTCCACATGAGGGTATGCACTGTTACAATAGTCAGTCAAAAGATGCCTTTCTTATGCCATTATTTCAACACTGAAATACTAGACTCCACCCATGGTACATGGTATGTGTCTTCATAGTCTCAAGTTTTGTAGCAATTAATTCTATGCAGACAATGCACCCTTCTGGTCATGGAGAGGATTTTTAAGCCAAGAACATTTCTTATTAACAATATTTGGATACATCCAAGATCTAAGCCTGATTTGTTTTTGAGAGAGTAAATATAACTGATTCAGCTGTACAAATGTTTTCTACAACGCTGACTACATGAACAAGCTGAATCATATGGGCCTGTCTCGTGACTGTGTCTCAGAGGTCTGTTTTCATGTTATTCCCTGCCTCTGTGTCCATGTAGTTTGGGATGAAATCACGTTCACCGTATTGTACTCTTCAGTAATAGTTTTGTGGAGTGCACAATGATCTGAAGGTGTCAGGAAAGCAAGGTATGCAGCAGTAATGCTAAGCGGACTCATTGCTGGAAGGTGAAGAAAAAAGTACTTCTGGGCTCTTTGTTCACTTATACTTACATAATGTGGTGGTAGGTCAAACCTTTTGTTTTAGTTAAGGTAACATTGGCATCTGGTGCTACATGATGTCCTAATAAGTACTATGAGCTATATTACACAGAAGAAAGAAAAAAAAGTAATTAAAAAAAAGGGTTGTTTTCCTTTCTGTGTACTGGGAGGACAAAAATGGACTGCATTTCATGGGATAATTTTGTTTGTTTTACTGTGGTTTGTCATTTACTGCTATCTAGTGCATGCCAGTGTCTTCAGCCATTTGTCGTTCCTATTTTCTAAAATGTATCAAAAAAAAAAATCTCCCTGAATTCAAGTTATAAGCAAAAAAGTCTCACAGAACAGTAACATGAAAATCACAACATAATTTTATATTCACAAACCTATACCACAAGCTTTTTTTCCTTATCTATTAAAAAGACACGAACTCCCAACTTTGCTCTCAGAAAATGCAGTTTAGGTCTGTTTTTCTCTAGGTTTACAACTCTTAATGATTGTTTCCTCCCCACATTCCTAATCTAAGAATGTAAATTTTGTATCAGCTTCCAAAAACTTCTATTCACATATCCATAATGTTTCTTAGTGGTAACCTACATATGCACTGACTTAAGCATGGAAATTTTCCTGCTTAGACACCTGAGAAACTGGAGTATTAAATGACTTCCAACACTGCAGATAAAAAAGTCTTGAAATGCAGGATACAGGCACTGTACACAAAAGTTGTTTACTGAAAATTTAGTCAGAAAGTCTTCAGAAATAATGCTTCCGAAAGCTATGGAACAATTTATCTATGGAATAATCTTTTCCTGTTACTTTACAGAAACAATATTGGCTATGCACACAGACTGTTATTAATAGCATTATAACTCTTCCTAGTTGTGTGCATAGGCTTAGAAGATAATTAGTAACATGTTCAGGATGTAAATTAGAAGATCTTGAAAACTGTGAGCTCAAGAGTTGGATGTCATGTTCATGTAGACAAAACCTAAATGATATGGATATGCAAAGATGTAAAGGATAAAGTAGCTTGGATCAAAGAATGGACGTGACATGAATGATGTTTGGTGTGCCCTTTTCCTTCATACTGCAGCAGCTCTTACATCCTGCTTTTCTTCCTATTTCAAGCTGACAAGAAACAGACATTCTCTGTCTTCAAATGGCAGATGGACTGAGGCACTAAATATCTGCTGCCTTGACTTTCCTCTGTTTGAAATGGACCATCTCTATTTTCACTGCATGCTTTGTAGTGTCCTGCAGAATGTAAGATTTTTTTAATTGATAAAGTAAATATTTATGGAAAAATTGTAAGGGTGTACAGTTCCTAAACTAAGAACATTAACTAAAAATCCAAGTCTATGCAGCTAATATTAAAAAACACACCTATTAATTGTAGTTAGTTTCAGCTCACATGATCAAAGTAGATGCTTGTGGCTAAATTCAACTGGTAAACAGCATTACATATCTGCAAAAAAACCCATCTTCATGTTGTGTTTACCTGTGTGTCTGAAGAAGTGTACCTTTTCCACACTTAAAATTAGGAACCAAGAACACATGCAAGCTAAAACACTTCTAATATATACACAAACTAGTATTTTTCTTGTGTTTTGCATCTTCTGGTAATGAAGTCCTGCTAATTTTCCAGTCAGAGAAAATGACTGCTATGGGAAAAGGGGAAGTGGACTAATATTTAGATTTTGTTCCTAAAGGCAGGCTAGGTCTAGATGGCTCAGAAAATGAGAGAATAGTACCACAGGCTGTGTCAGCAGAGTACTGGAGCCTAGTTTAGGGCAGAAACACTAAGTTTATATGAACAAAAAATTCAGTTGCCTGTAGCATTGCACTTGCTTGTACAGAGGCTGAATTTTTCATTAAAACAAGGCTTTAAGAAACAATGCCTTAAGTTGAATAACCATAGATAAGGAAATTTAAAATTTTCATATTTTTCTAGGAAAGAAACCAACCAAATAAACAAACCAAATCAAAGGTCTACCCTGAGTCATTATACTCTCTGTAGTTAAAATTGAGACTATTATGAAAAACTTGCGCAAAACCACCTCTCTTCTTGTTTTTTTACTTTGTGTTGATGCCTCTAATTAGCCAAAATAGTTTTGATCCCATTGTAAACTCATATGAGAAATCTGAGTCAGTGTTAGTATATTTTCCTCTGTTCATTCACTTCAGTGTCAGTCACTTTCTCTTTTTAAAAAACCACAACAAACCCACTGTTAAACTCCAGTAGGGAAGTAAGGAAATGCAAAGCCATATTTAAATTACTACAAATTCAGAACATGTTATTTAATATGTATGATGTAAAAAAAATATTTTAAACACATCAATTTATGAAAATGATGTGGATTCATGCTCTGGAGTGATGAAGGTTGAGCTGCATTGATACATATCCCAAGGAGAGTAGAACTTCTCCAACTGATCTCATTACAGAAGTAGAAACAAGAGTGTTCAAATCCCAGGTCCCACTACTGAGATCCTTGGACTGATAGCTGATCAGAAGGAAAATAGGTACTTTGTATGCAAATTCAGCTGACAAAAAAAAGACACAAAATGTCTCAGAAAGCAAATGGCATGTTAAAGGCCACTAAAGAATACAGTCTTCAGCTCTAGAGTTGCTTCTTTTATTGCTATTTCCCATTCACAGAGGTTTTGTTTATTTTTTTAAAGAACTTCTTTTCTTTTTTGTGATCACATACACTTGTTATGAATAAAGAGTCAGAGAGAAACTGCTGCACTTAAAACCCGGCCTTAAACTCCATTTACTCCCAACAAGTACTCATGATTCATTTGCAATTTTCACACATGCATTTGTAACTGTTTGGTGGCTCATAAATCCCTTTTATTACCCTGCATGGTAGGGCTACCAATGGGAAGATGGATATTGCCTTAAGTGGAATCTGATGAAAAGTGGAGTGACTTCTTACATTGATATGGCTGCTTTTCAGTGTGAAAGTTATAGATGATTATGAACTCAAGAGGATGATAAAGGAAACATAGGTCAAAATCAAAACAAAAGCACATCTTTGCATCTGCATAATAAAATCCAACATTCACCCTGCTATGCTATATACAGAAAAATAAGTGTTTCTATTGAAACATGAGCCATATGTTTTTAGCCCATTACACATTTAATCTACAGTTGTGAAACAGCCAGGAAAAGCCACTTCACTAGAGCTAGATCACACATGGTACTGGAAAGGACTAAGCAGAAGTTCACTCCATAAAGCATCTAAGCAATGCTTTTAAATAATTATATATATTTTGTACAATTCAGTACAGTTTGTACAATTTACATTGTCTGTCTTGTGTGTGATGGTGCCTGTATAGCAGACTTTTTAATACAAAGTTAGCCTGTGAAAACTTGAGTATTAGCTGGCTTCTTTGTTGTTAGCTTGATCTGTTGGAAGTTCCCTAACTTGAAAATGAACATGTTTGAATACACAGCAGTATATGAATAAACTCTACAGAGATTGTAACGAAAAACAGGTCACATTGCTGTCAGATTCTCTTCAAGATATTCAGAATGGAATCACTGGGATCCATTATTTGGGAATATATGCTGTTTCCAATGGAGACATCCCAAACATCGTTGAAGTTAATTCTTCCAGTGGAAGCATTCTGCATTTTATTTTCAACAAGAAGATGAAGAGCAAGATCCTGAAGGAGTAGAATTGTAGGGGTTTGGAAGAAGAAAGTACTGCTTTTATATGATAAATTGTTGCATGGTTCTAATTCTCCTAGAAGACTTTGCATATTGCCTTGTAAAATTTTAATAACAATGGGAATGATTTCATGTCACACTTATCTCCTTGTTCTCATATGAGTCAGGTCTTGTCTAGATGAATGCTTAAGATAGGCTTTCTTATCTTTAGTTTTTCATTTGTATCTAGTAATATATGACAAACAAAACAAATTCTGTATTATGTGCAAGGATGAATTAGAAAAAACAAGCACATATATTCCACATTATCTTAAACTTGTCTCGAGCATCAGAAACTAAGTGAAATTGAAGTGATGCCAACATATGTCGAGCAGCCTCATGTTGAAATATGTTGAGTTGGGGTTTCCTTGGGGTCTTGTGCAGAAATATTAGCTTGTATCCAGCAGTGGCATAGCTATGTTATGTAATGGTCCAGCTGAGCTAATCATCCCAGGAGGAATGCCATAATGAAGTGACAAAAATATTTATTATTCTGGAGTTAGCTCAGGCATCTCTTCATCATGCTGCATTATAAGATGTAGACATAACCTTTGTGACTCATGCTATGCAGGAAGTCGGATTAGATAGGTGACCTGGAGGTCAGTTTAGGCCCTCGCTTCTATTAATCTATCTACATATCAGAACACACCATAAACATATTAGAGGAAGCAGTAAAATAGCTCCATTAAACACCACATTAAGGGAACAAATTTCCACACAAGCCTAGAAAAAAAAGGGGGAAAAGAAAGGCACAAAGCATTCAAAATTTAGTGTTTAAATAAGGTCAGGGAAAAAAAAAGACAGACCTCTTGATAACTTATTCATGTCTTCTAAGGTTATACAGAGACCAAGATTATTAAACTGGGGAAAGCATTACTGTGAGGAAAGGGAAAAAGCCTAGACAGCTTGCAGCACTTTTTCACTTTCCTAGATTTTGTTGCTGTATGTGCTCTGTTCTCTTTTACTGTATTCCATATGATATCTTATCACCCCAATATTTGAACACCTTCCAGTAATGCATTAAGCAACATAACTAACATATGCCACATGTTTGTTCTCACATCTCCTCCACAGTGGCAGATGTGCTTTGGTTCATTTCAGTGCTAGATTCATGTTACTGCATTTGCTGTTGCCTTGGGAGGAGAAACTTATTACAGAAAGCCTGGAGCCTTAGGTAATAATACTAATTTACTGTTTTGGGGTTATTGAACTCTTCCAAATTTGGTAAGTTATTATTTTTACTGTAGAGCATGTAATGCAGGTTTGAGTTGTTTACAGTAGCCAGTATTACTAAAAGTAAAATCTGTAATGGTAGCATTTCCTAGACACTTAATGCTTTATGTTCAAATTAAAAGCGATGAGAGCCTGAATAATTTAGGGTAAATCATCATCTGCCAGTACATGACAGAATTATCTGGACAGTGACACTCCAGAAAGCACAGGCTGGAGGTAATACAATGTGTAAGGGCTTTTGTGTTATTTTCCAGACCTGCTTCTCTCTTGCCCTTCAAAAATAACTGGTTCTTTTTTTAGCTATGACCACCTCTTTCTCAGCTCTGAGAGCATTTTTCTTCCCGATTTATGACAACTCTGTCTTTATTATTTCCTTTTTCCTTCTGTCAAAGTGCTCTGTGGAGGAGTCCAGTGTGGAATATAGTGCTTTGAGACTTTCCATGACCAGACCACAGGAAAAAAGTACCACTGAAGAACCTGAAGTGTATCATTTGTGGAAAAAACCCAAAACCAACTGAGAGACTTGGAACAAATTAAATAATGTGCTCCAGCAAAGGGGATTGCATTAGGTGAAACAAATTTGCATGCTTAGAACAGGATGAGAGATGGGCAAAGCACTCTTCTACACTGCATGAGGGATAACTGTTTCTCACTGCCAGGAAGAATCCACAATCTAGTCTCCAGTTCTGGAATGCAAGTATCTGTTCTCTGACTTGCTACTATTGATGCATTCTATCGCTTCCTCCTGCTTCTTTTGAAACTGTAGTGCAGCTACAGTCTTAATAATCAGAGGATAATCAAGGATGGAGAAACAAGCAATGCATAACACATGCTTTAACATTTAAACAAAAAGAAGTGACTCAAGCAAAATATATGTATTGCATGTATTTTATTGTTTTCCTAATTGTGAGATGTTAAAACATAAAAGTTCCATGTTACATTCACGGAATACAAATCCATTTGGAAATATTTTTTTCTTATAGAGGAGAATTGAAGGAAAACAGTATTCACATCAAGACTGTCATAGTATTATGAGCTAACTTTCATTCACCTGAAATTGAGCCCATTTTATCAGTGTGCATTGAAACTCAGGAAATGGATAACTTTGCTGTCTTTGAACAGCATATGCCTAGCATCCAAGCTGAAGAACACTTTCTAAAACAGAATTGATTATCAGATGTTCGATGCTAACTAGGTTGTTCAAGACTCAGTCTATCTGTAGTACAAGCCAACAGAGTAGAAAAGTCTGAATGATTAGTTTTATCAATGTTGCCCCAGCCAAATGATGAACCTTTACTTATCTTTTTACATTTAAGTTTGATCCTACTTCCTGGTATTCTAGAAAATCAGTCATATGAGAAATAGGAGCACTGCTTCCCTTGATAAGTGAAAATACTGAGATAAAAGTTGACATTTCAGATTTTCTGTTTTTTAATTTTTAAATACTGTATTTGTCTTCTCTCTTTCTACTTCCTTCCTTCATTGCATTTTACTACTTGCAGAAGACTTGTGTTCCTTTACCAATGAGTAATGATCATGGCAGTTTAATACTATGAGCTGAAGCTCAGGTGAAACAATAAAATAGATGATCACACTTCCAAAAAATGTCAGCTTTAATAGACAATGAAAAAAACATCAGGAAAATCAGGCCTAATACACAGCTTTTGATTGTAGACTCAGAATCCCAAATTTAGATACTTAGCTCTCAATAGCTTCACTAATTTTCCTTTCAAGTTTTTGTTTTTATAAGTTTATTGTAGTATGTTTCTTGGTTTTCCAGTTTGAAAGTATTGGAAAATTTATGATATGAGTCCAATACTAATTGTTTTCATCTTGGAATATTACTCATCTTTTCAAAGAAAAGCATCATTTCTAGGCAACATTGTGTTCCTTATTTGCACAGTTGTTAGTTGGCTGCATCTCACTGCCATATATATATGCCAAGGATGAGTAGCTCTATGCATCCAAATGTATTACTTGTTTATACCATGTGTGCAAATTGCACAACAATAATGTACTGAAGGAGTGCATTTCAGTGTTTATCATCTTGTTATTTCCTTAAAGCATACATGTTCCTTCCTCAGTCCTTTTCTAGTCAAGATTTGGAGAGGTCATAGCTAAGTAAACAAGTAGAAAAATGTTCTTAGATGCTTGAGATTTGCTTTCTATGTATTCCTGCAAGTGGAAGCTTTTTATTTTTTTTTTGGCCTTTTTTTTTTTTTCCACCTTACATTTCTCCTTGATAGGAAAGAGATTTTCAGGTGTTTCATATAAAGTAAAACTGAAGTTTCGTATGTTTAAAAGCTACTTGATTCTAGATTTTGTCCTAGGTTTCCATGTGACTCTGTTAAATAGAGAAAATTCACATTGTTGCTTGCTTGTATGAGGATTTAAATTATTATGTCTGTGTACCAATGAAGATGTTGATCTCCTTACTCCACTCTCTTTAGAAGAATCCATAGCTGGAAATGGAAAAGCAGAGGGAAAACACAGGCCAAGAATAGAAGACCTCCCACTGGGATCACTGTCTTTGTGTAATTCTTTCCGTTATAATGTTGGAATGGCAACAGAGCCCATGATGCATCATTACATGTGACTGGAGAGTCCCTGGAAAGATGATTAAAGACACTTTTGCTGTTAGAACTATTGTTGTTAAAATTTCTTTTGTAGACTGAAAATATGCTGCTATGTTCTAGATTAGGAAAATCAGATTTTGATATTACCTTTGTTTTCCTTTTTTTTTCAAAAATGGTATCTGTTTTGGTTTAGACTGTGGGGGAGGCAGAAAGACTTCCCCCAACCCCAGATGGCTTCTCTGCCACAGAAACTGGGGGCATTAAGAGCTAAATGGCCCATTTCAGTGAATAAAGAGGCAGTCTGACTGGTTTAGAGGAAGGGGTGCAGGGGCATTGCCACCTATTCTGCACCTTGATAACAGATGTTGCTTAGGGGTGAGCAGTGTATGGGTTCTTGCCCTTTTCCTTTCCTGGACACCTGCAGAGCAGCCAGGTGGCCAGAGTGGGGGCCCAGTCATTGGGACTGGAATGAACCTCAGTGCCTGGGGCAGGGTGCAGTGGCCATGGTGGCACGACATCCTGTCCCCTGTTTACCACAGGAAAAGCAGCTTAGTGCTGTGCCAGAGTGAGCAGCTGTGGACTGATCTGCACCAGCAGAAAGCCCTTCCCTTGCTTGCATGGTGAAGTGGGCAAACACAGAGAGATATCACTAATGCTGATTCCTCCCCATGTGGAGTGGAGCAGAGCTACATTTATCTTCACAAGCCTGAAGAAGCAGTAGTGGTGAGCTGACCTTAAAGAAAAATAGCCCCAAAAGCCCGAGACATTGAAGGCAAGGAGGGAGTGTCCCTGCTGGTTTGCTGCCATGGCTGCTGTTGTGTGCTAGTCACGTGGCTGGGCCTTGCAGACACAGCCATCCTGATTTAGAGAACAGCAGGAAGAAAAGCCTTTGTCACAGCTTGCTACAAAGAGACAGCAATGCTCAACTTAGCAGTATGGAGTATGGAGCCCTGAAGGCTGTTTGCTGTTTCAGCTTGGCAGAACTGTCCACGTAAGAAGCTGAAGGCATCGTAACTCTTAAACCTTTGGCAGAATGTCAGGAAATTGAAGTCTGAAGTGTCCTAGGGGCGCATCTGCCCTGTTGCTGCTGCTGTACTGTACTGTGTGTGCCCCTTTCCCCAGGGGACCTGACCTGAATCCAAAGGCCACTAGCAAATGCTTTGCCCATTCGTTTTACTCAGAATGTGTATAATAGCATTGTAACAATTTCTGTTTTGTTTCTGTCACCTGCTTGGGCCTTTTTCTTCTTTTTATGCTTAGATAGAGATTCAATAAACCGTTTTGTTTCCCCAAGCTGTTTTTTCTTGCATAATGTATTCTATCTGAGACCCCTCGAGACCTGGCTGCCTTTCCATTTTTGGAAATTTCCAAAATCCAGGACATGCCACTAAAATGTTGCTGGTTTTAATGAATATTTTCAAGTGAAATAATCTACGCATTACTCTAGTAAAGAAGAGATTTTTCTTTCCACTTCCACCCTATTGTGAAAACTGAGAACTTGTGGAATTATCAGATTGGATGACCTAAAATTACAATACTGATGCTCAGCTGCATTCCTCCGGGGCAGAAAGATTGTACTTTATTTTACCTAATATTTTGCTTATCTTAAGTCCCTCCAAAGTAACTTCATTCTAAGACATGTGGTTAAAATATAATAACCCATGTTTTCAGGTAATGCAGTGTGTAGTACAATCTAAACTGGCATTTATTTGCAAACAGTCTTTAGAAAGCAAATTTTACTGGTATGTTGTGAAGTCTGCTTCGTTATACTCCACACCAAATATTGCCTTAGAGATGATATTTATATGTCATTATTTGGGACTTGATATTTCAAAAATTAGTTACAATAATAATTCGTGTCCATGTATTACCTCCTGGTTTACTTATACTAAACAAGATTACTATATTTCAGTATTTTCTTTGTCTCTAGATTTTGTCCCCTAATTATGGAGATGCATCATTAGGTGCCTCTTTTTTTCTGTATCGTTCACCCTTCAAACCTAAATTATATAAGCATTTCAAAACAGTAGATCCATTACATGATAAAAACTTAAGGGCATTGTGTCACTTTTTCTTACGAGTGGGCTAATATTTCTAATGGAAAAAGTCATTGCCAGATAGCAGTGAGAGGGCAACACCATGTCTGAACCCAGATTCCACATGGACTTAATAAGATTTTCTGTATAAATATTTCCTACGTAAGTGTCACCATGTTGTCTTTTCTTCATCTGTGCTGCTGGGTAATTATATCCTAAGTTCTGCTACTGACTTCTTTCTCTAGCTGCAGTACAGTGCATTAATTTGGGCTGTGTTCTACGCTGCCTCTGAATGTCAGTGCCATAGATTATAAGTCATTCAAGGTCTGGTAATTTTATCAGGCAAACAAGCATGACTACCAAACATTGGTATGAGATAATCATTTGCATAAAGTTTTAAATGAGTTATTCATTGTGATGTGAAGCTAATTTAGAAAACCAACAAAATGACCACCAAAAGAGGTCAAATTAGTTCAGTTTCAGAGCAGGAAGAATAACTTATTAATTTTGCCTGATAATTGCACTTTATGCAGCTAATTTGGAAAAAAAAAAATGCACTTGGTGTCAGGTGCCAACATGGAAACTCCAATTAGTTGCACATAATGGATTACTTTTTTCAGGCTTTTCAGAAAGAGTTGATAGGGAGATAGGATGTTTCTTTGCTTAAGTCAGTTTTTTATTTTTTTATGTGACAAAACTGATCTTATAGATGTAATTAAATATGTATTAAACTATTGGATTATTGTCAAAATCAGCCACTTCTCTACTGCACTTACACATGTTATTGAAATTGTCATGAAAATGCAAAGAAATCCTGTGTCAGTGTCATAATTCAGATTTTTTTGCATGATCCATTGTAAGGTTTCTGTAGTAACATACAATTTTTTGACTTGTGTATAAGAGCAAACTCAGTTTTTCAGCTCTGCGAACAAACAGAAAGACTTTGGAACTTCTACTTTTGAGTTTATGGCTCCTCCTTCTTCACTTAGCTTTCATCTGTTGTTTGGAGAGGATGTATGGCACTGAGCTAGGCATGGCAGCCATCTTGCCCTGGAAACATGGTGAATATAGACAGACACTAGTACATCAAGGAACAGCAGAAAGAAGATTTCGTCTGAATTCCATGGTTTCATGCTTTTTCATGGCTGTAGGAATTGGTACTCTAGTTTGGGAGCACATGGAACAGAGAACTGACCTTCAAAATGCCCACTGATGCTGAGGGACACGTGCATGAACTGAATGGATTCCACATTTCCACAAGGACCAAAAACTGCTAGAAGTCTCTCCTTGAGGGGTTAGAGATTTCAGTTTGGCTCAGTTATCTAAGAACACATGATTAATTTTAATATGTCTTTGTGGGAGCTTTTTTTGTGGGTTGAATTCTTTATGTGGGG
Source organism: Upupa epops (assembly GCA_013397515.1). Lineage (NCBI taxonomy): Eukaryota > Metazoa > Chordata > Aves > Bucerotiformes > Upupidae > Upupa > Upupa epops. The sequence goes on along the minus strand of VZRI01010538.1, from coordinate 25,303 downwards.
ATTTTATGTGAAGTGATTTAAATGTTAGTTAGTGATTTAAATAGTTAGTTTTGAGGGGTTTTTTTGCCTTCAATTTGTGTTTTATTTGACCTCTCTTTGTTTATTGCCTTTTTTTTTGTTTCAACCCATTAGCACCCTAATTAAATTAATTGGTTAATTTTTTCTTTGGGTTAAACTGTAGACAGGTAGACAAACAAAGTATGTTAAGAAGTAATATATTATTCTTATATTTATTTATACTTATTTAGCTTTAACTTCCTGTAACCTATTTTGATTAATAAAATATTCTCTGTCTGCAAATTGAAAAGCATCTTCAAATGCAATATTCTCAAAGCACCAATAACAAAATAAGACAGACAAGATGTGTTTTACACAATTGACATTGTCATGAGCAATTATATTTTAAGCATTAATCAATATGAATTCTAGGGTGAAATACAAAAACATTTGCCTGTGACAGAAGATATTAGACTACTTCAAAGATGGTAAATTTAAAAAGTCTTTCATTTATCTAGAAGATTGCCTTCATTAACACTGAAACAAGTGGAAAAATTACAAAACAGATGTGATAGCAGATCAAGATCAAGAAGGTGGCCTCTGTATCAGTTTGATCTCTCTCTTCAACCAAGTGTGCCTTAGATGTTGATGTTCCTTTCTTAGGCTCACTTATTAGACTGAGGTTAGTAATTGTTTCCACTGTCTTTTTTGAGATTATGCTATCATTGCTACCATGTTTATCAGATTAAAAGTCACAAGGCTAAGAATTAACAGTCCAAAATTTTCCTGTGTCTGAAAAATTATGCAGCTATGAATCAGTACTTTTAGCCTACAGGCCTACTAATACACGCAGATGTACTGTGTGGAGGAAAGATTCTGTTTTGAAAATGGAGCTGTTGCAGATGGGTCCTTCATTAATAGCAGAAATGTCAGACAAAGGCAACTGATACGTAACTTCATAATCTCTTCCTTCATGTCTAGCAAATTATAAGACCATATCAAAAATAATAACCACCAAATGCTGTTGCAGAAACATCTCTGTGTTTCCTGCTAGTTAAAAACATCTTGGGTTTTCTTTCCAAATAATATGCAGTTCTAGTATATATTCTAGTAAAGCTCTTCAAGTTTTGACAAATCATTGCATTGTAATTGTTATTATCAGCATTGTGTACTAGATGAACAATTACTGAACATCAAATTCAGGGCAGATGAAATTTTTGCAGTTCAAGATCACTTAGAACTGATGACTAAAATTTTAATATCCATCTATAATAATATATTTACCACCTGATTACTACACAAAATGCTTCATCCATCCTTCTGTTTTAACACCCATACATCTCTCACATTTTGTGGAAAGAGACCAATCTAATTTCCTGGCCATCTCACTACTGTGACAAAGCTCTGATTTGTTCTGAAGATAAATATATATATAGTATTTGAGTAATTACAGGTAAGGAAAATTTACAATTTATATACCAAATAATGCTAGTGATACTAAGATAGTGACCTAAATTTACAGTGAAGTAATAAAAAAGTTTTATAAAAGAAATCTATTCTTTTACACTTTTCTTTCCAAATATTGAATTCTGCATTACAATGCATATCATGCTCACTGTGTAGACATTTACATAGTTCTTATCTGTAAACAAGACAGACTTTTCTTTTTCTCCAAGAGAAGCATATGGAACAGTTGCTTTTTTGTTGACCAGGGAACAGTGACTTTTGCAAGAGATGCTTACGTGAAGTTGTGTGGTGAGATGTCAATTTGCCATGGTATATACTTAATTCAAAGGTAATACTGCTAAAAAAACAATCAGGAAAGTTGTTTTCCTAGGTAAAAAGTAACTTTATGCCTATATATTCTTTGTGCATGTCACTGTCATGCTTAACTGAAAGAGTCCATCTAGTTTTGAAGTCAAACATATCTTGTTCTGTAGACCAATTTAAAGCATATACATAGCAAAAGGGTATCTAACATATAAGTGAGGATTTAACAGTGGTAGAAGGCAAGAAAAACATATGCTGGAAAAGGGAAAAGATTTACCACAGTTTCACAGCTCCATAGAGACCTTTGACTTCTGATTTGCTTGCTGGTAGAGGCCAAAACTAAAATTCCTTTAAAATAACATTTTTAAGTCAGCTGTGCAAAACAGAATCTCTATGTAAATGTTATTTGTGGAGACCTCCTTATGCAAGGAGTTTCATGCAACAAGCATTACTTCTTTCCACAAAAAAAAAAAATTTTCTTGAAGAATGTCTCTAGAACAGAGAAACTGTGGTAAGATTATGAGACAAATATAGACTGCTATCTTCAGCACAACTGAGGAGCACTATGAAAACAACTCTTAAACCCCTCCTCCATTATATAGAAATATAGATAGATAGTCAGATAGAAATAAATATATAGAAAAAGACTGGCTAAAGAATGAGGAAGAATATGCTTAGAAGGTGAATTAAGTGGAAGTCTACTTTGACCTCTGACTTTATTAACAGTAAAATTTAACTGTAGAACACTTCAGATGCTTACTTTATGATGTTAGGGTTGTGCTTAGAGACTAGGGAATAATATCTGTAGCTACTATTAAAAGAGTTACTGAGATTTTGCTTCAAACACAAAACAAGTCAGGGAGTAATTTGCAACAGATGACTGAGATAGTCAATAAATACTTTTCCATCTAACTGTTCATGCTACAACAAAGACAACTTCCCTAGAGAAATATCATTCTAGGTACCCTTGTCTCATAAAATATGTTTTTATTATTAATGTAATTTAAGCAACATTAAAAAAGAAGAGTAAGCACAAATGTAATCCTCTTATATGCTAGGAGTGTCATATAATTATGCACCACTTCCATAAAGTTACATAGGGAAACTATTAACTAAAAGGCTTTTCTCTGAAAACTTTTAAGTAATTGTCCTGATGTTTTATTATTTCTTATAGGTGCACATATTTCTAAAAAAGATTTCTTATTTTCAGTATAAAATTTGCCAGGTTATCTGAAGATATTTTATTCTGCCTTGTGAAGGATCTTGTTTTTCATGTGTATCATACCATACAAGAGCTTGTGATATGACTTTTAATTTGTTTTACTCTATCCCTTATGTCTGATCCTAATGACCTCTGAAGTTTGTTAAATGCACAGAATATATACCTATCCCATTAAGTCACAATGAGGTTTACAACAGCTGAGACATCTGGCCTGGCAGTGGTATATGAGAAAGATAGTCACCTTCACAAATCAGCACTCTCTTGGGAGATATTAGTCAGGAGGGTTACTTTAAAGTCTTCTCCATGGATAAAAAGACCAGGCACTCCTCACAGGTGTAGAATGGATTTGTCTCTTGTAAGGAGTATAGTAAAAGTGAAATAGAGGGAGGACTGAGTGTCCCAGAATGTATAGTAGCAGACTGAAACATTTCCTTTAAGACATTTATTGGGATCTACTAATGGTCTGTAAGATTTTATACAAATCAAGTGAAACTATTGTTACATGCGCTATTGAGTCCTATGTGTATGGAGAGTCTTCACCATAGCTATTAACCTTAGAAATCCAGAATGAGTGACTGAGGGCTTTTTGTAGCCCTATCTTCTCTGACAATTCATATCAGAGTTCAGAGTAGTACAAAGACAATAAATGTCCATGCATGGAATTTTCTGTAACACCCTCCCCAATGAAAAGATATTTGTTTCATGCAGTGAAGCACACATAGCAACAACAGTTACTTCTTGATCAAAATAACAAGGATGGAAGCAGGTGTCCAGCAACATTTACAATATCTCTAGAGAAAGTGTGAGTGCCCACCTCAGCTTAAAGGAGTCTAATGGTGTTGTAGTTTGAATTTGGCAGATCTTAGCCTAAGGAATTGAGAAATTACAGTGGCAGCTTTGATAAACAGCTTAGAATCCCAAGATGAATAAGCAGCTCTGTGAACTGGTGGGACTAGTTTGGAGCTTTCTGTTTGTGTTTCTTTTTGGGGAAGCCTCATCTAGTCTTTGTTTTAGTCTTTGGAGAAGAGTCGCATAGTGCTTGGCATGGCAGCCATCTTGCCCTTTAGAATGTTCAGAATGGACAGAGATTGGGAGACTGGATCCTCGGAGATCAGAGAAGTTTCACATGCTTTCTGTTGATCAGAATGCAGAACGGAAAAATATGCATTATAATTTATGCATTTCAATCACAACAACCCTAGACAATGTTATAGGCTTGGGGAAGAGTGGCTGGAAAGCTGCCTAGCATAAAAGGACCTTAATGTATTGTTTGGTAGTTAACTGACTATGAGCCAGTGGTGTGCCCAGGTGGTCAAGAAGAACAACGACATCTTGATCTGTATCAGGGATCTCTGACTAGCAGGACTAAGGAAGTAATCCTGCCCCTGTACTCAGCACTGGTGAAGCCACACCTCAAATAATATGTTCAGTTTCGAGCACAATGATTCAGAAAGGACAGAGAGCTGCTGAGGCAGGTCCAAAGGAGGGCAACATGGCTGGTGAAGGGTTTCGAAAATATACCCTGTGAGAAGCAACTGAGGGAGCTGGTGCTTTTTAGTCTGAGGACTAGGAGGCTGACCGTATTGTTCTCTACAACTGCCTGAAAGAAGGTTGTAGCAAGAGTGAAGTTGGTCTCTTCTCACTGGTGATAGGTGAGAGGGCAAGGGGAAATGGCCTCAAGTTGGGGGGGTTTACGTTGGATATCAGAAAAACTTCTTTATAGTAAGTGCTGTTTAGCACTGGAACAGGCTCCCCAGGGAGGTGGTGGAGTCTTAAAATTTTTTTGGATGTGGTTAGTGGGGGGATTGCTAAATTAGATAGGGAAGTACGATTAGGTTAAGGTTGGATTTGATAATCTTGAATGTCTTTTCTAACCTGAGCAATTCTGAGCAACAGGTTCAACCAATGACATTAATGGAAAGCCAGTTAGGAGCTGAGTTAAATCTCTAACAGATGTTTATGTACTGTAAGAATAGTGCAGCATTAATGGAGCCACAGACAAGTTTAGCTGAGGACAGACAGCAAAGCTATAGGAATTACAAAAGGAGGAGATCCGTTTCTCTTATTTGCTACTTTGGGTCTTCTGCTAGAAGTGATGAAGCTGCTTCTGGGTAGTTCCCAAACCAGGTTTAAATAAAAAATTAATCTTAAAACTAAGGAAGGTTCAGAATCTAGAACTGGCCACTTCTCCTGAAATGAACCTTGCATTTATGCATTGTTTTATTGGAGCGTATCAGGTAGCCCACTTAAACATTTATAGATAGGGCTGTTCTCATGTTGCCTTCAACAAACTACACTTAAGGCATTCTTTCCAAGTTGCCAGTTTGAATGCATTCAAGGTACCGTTAGATCAGACAAATCCTCCTATCTTCTGGATTAGTGTGCTGAGTAGCGTTTTAAATAATTAATAAAATGTAACTTCCACCAAACACCATTTTAAAAAGAATTAGTCCTGCTCATATAGTTACCTAGATTGGGTAGTACCTTGTCATTTAGTGACATGTAACATGCCATGTTTTACAGGTTGTGTGTTGAGAGGGTTGTGGGAATTGCCTATCCTCAGTGTTTCTTGTAGTCTGACTTGAAATAACTTTCTACTTGTCCTGGGTTAAAAACAAATGGAAAGGCAGCCAGGCGTCACTTTATCTAGAAGAGAAAATATCTTGGGGAATCAAAAGGGTTTATTAAATCTATATCTAAGAACAGAAAGAATAAAAGGAACAAGCAGATGACAGAAACTCAGTAACAATGCCATTACACACATTCTGAGAAAAAGATGGGCAAAGCATTCTGTAGAGATCTTTGGCTTCAGGCAGGATCCCCTGGGGAGAGATACACACACACTGCAGCAGCAACAGAGGGAACCTACCCCTAGGATGCTTCAAACCTCTATTTCCCAATATTCTGCCAAAGGTTAAGAGTTACAAGTCTTTTCAGCTTTTTGCGCTGACAGTTCTGCCAAGCTGAAACAGCAAACATCCTTCGGGGCTCTATTCTCCCACTTACTCAAGCATACTTAATCTTTTTCTCAATGGCAAGCAATGGCAACACTTTCTTTTCCTGCTGTTCTCAAAATCAGCATGGCAGCGGCCGCATGGCCCAGCCACTTAGCTAGAACATAATGGCAGCTGTGGCAGCAAATCAGAAGGGGCCTTCCATCTCCTTTAGAGTCTCAGGGCTTTCCTTCTTTAAGGTTAGCTCAACACTCTGGCATCTTCAGGCACGTGATGATCAGTGTTAACTGTTCCACTCAATGCGGGGAGGAATAGGCACTGTTGGTTTCTGAATGTGCCCTCCCACTTCTGCCGTGTGGGTGGGGGAAGGGCTTTCTGCCGGCATAGCTTGGAGCTGCCCTCCCTGGCATGGCATGATGTCACCCACTCTGCTGGCAGACAGGGGACAGGGCATCCTGCTACTACACCCTGGCTCCCCTCCACTGCACCCATCTCTGGGCAGGCAGCGGAGTCTTGCTTGTGGAATTCCAGCCCTGACCCAGAATGAGCCACGTAGCTGCTCCAGGAGAAGAGAGAAGAGAAGGGGGTTGGTCACCTCTGAGCAGAGTCGTTTATTGGGGTGCAGGGCAGATGGGAATGCCCCCACACACCTCTCTAATCCGGCCACAAACACTCTCTCAAAAACCCCCTAAACCTTCAGAGCATTCATGTTCCTGCCTGGAACTGGTGTCCTTTGTTCACTCAGATGGGCCATTAGCTGTGAACTGCTTCCGCCTCTGAGCAGCAGAAAACTGGAGTGGAGGGTTTTCTGCCTCCCTCACAATCTAAAGCATAACAGATACTATTTTGGGAACAAAAGGAAAGGAAAAGCGATACTAAAGCCTTATTTTTCCTAACTCAGATTACTCATTTTTCAGAGCTATCTATGCCTCCATGCTGTATATAGAGTGTGATCTATTGTGCTACCTTCTGCGAAGTGGGCTGGAGTTGTATGAAAATGTCTTCAGATTTAGGAAGAACACACAGCACTGTGATGCTGGACCGTTTCCTATGAGATACAGTTTCTGCAGGATATGTAAGGTAGAGATGCATAATTCATAGGCATCTTAAAGAGGAATTACAGAATCACAGAATTATTAAGGCTGGAAAAGACCTCTTAAGATCATCAAATCCAGACCATGACCTAACATCACCACAGTCACCTAGACCATGGCACTAAGTACCACATCCAGTCTTTTCTTAAACTTCTCCAGGGATGAAACCTCTACCACCTCCCTGGGCAGTCCATTCCAGTGTCTAATCACCCTTTCAGTGAGGAAGTGCTCCTTAATATCCAACCTAATCTTCCTCTGAAGCATCTTCAAGCCATGCTCTCTTGTCCTATCACAAGCTTCCTGGGAGACGAGCCTGACCCCACACCTGTCTACAGCTTCCCTTCAGATAGTTATAGAATTGCTAAATAACACACTATTTAAATTGCAAAATTGTTCCAAATGTTAAGTCTATACTTACACATTTCTCAAAGCAGGTGATACTTACAGAGCTTTGTTTTTATTGGACCTATGCTATGAATAGCCTTATAAAACTGGGCCAGTCATTTTAGTGTATTTTATAAACATTTTTTCATATTAATTTTATTATTAAGTCTTTATTGCCAGGTATAATTAACTTTAAAGGGAATGTATAACAAATAGATTAGATATTGAATCAGTTGGAAATAACATAATATACTGGGGATAATGAAATAACCATAAAGACTGGATTAAAAAAAGCCAGAAGAAATAAGTCTCTCCATAACTTTTCTCTTTTGTTGATGGAACTGCAATGGATGCACAGGGCAAATATCACTCAAAGTCATCTTCGATTGCTCTAGGTCTTTACTCTCCTTATAGAACTGGAGACAGGGATCTTTAGGGAACGGAATTATCACACACTTGGTGGTTTTATCTCAATGTCCAAGTATTTAGGCAATGAGCACATGTTTATATCTCAGAAATAACTGAAGAGCCTCTAGTAATGCATCTTAGTATTTATTAATTGGCTATTTTCTGCAATGGTCATTTAACTTATTAAAATTAAATCAAATTAACTGTTGCTGTTGACAGCTCAATGTGCAATAATGCAGTTCTGAAACCAATGCAGAGAGTTCTTTCATGGATGATAAATATAGCTAGAAAAGGCAAAACAGAAGTCAGAAGACCCTTTTAATGGAAAAAGCATCACAGTAGTTTAGGGTCAGTTTGGATAGCTGTATAACATTACCATTTATTATGTCCCTTCTAATCCTACCAAGTTTTGTAATGAGGCAATCTGAATAATTTTAATTGACGCTGCATTTCTACAAGTTGGGTGGTATGTTTATGCTTCATGAGCCATGGAACAAGGTTGTTTCAGACAGATGTACTTAATGATACTCTGTTTTGGGGATGCAGTTTTAGGGTTTTGTTTCTGTCACAGGGTGATTGAAACTAGTAGTGGTGTGGCTTGGGTCTACTGGCTGCCAGAACTGTGGTATTTCTGGTCTACCCAGAATGGATTATAATTGATAAGGAAAGAAAGAGTAATCATGGAACTGTTTTATGTGAGGAAGCTAATTTCACTGATTCCAATTTTGGAGGTTTCACATTACTTACTCAAACATAGTAATAAAAGATCAGCCAGCTCTTTGCTATTTCCGCTTTGCAAGGACAATAAGAGAAGTGTAACCAACTACAATTTCTGACTGCAAAAATTAGTAACTCAAAAGAATAAATTTGAAAAATAGAGGGAATTCTTAAAAAAAGAATAATTACAGGACATACATAAAAATGGAGAACATATTGATATTTTCCAGAGAACACTGACATTTATCCAGAAAGCACGACCAGGAATGAACAAGACAGTCCAGATATCATCTCATTTAAGAAATCTCATGTTTCCTATTTCATTCTCTTAGTTTCTTTGCATTTATTTGGTGGCTTATGACTCAAAATGTGCCTGGAATGATCTATTGGAGTGTATGGTTTAGCAGTCTTTGGAAAAAATTAGTATCAAGATGCCATGATTTTTCTAGTTGGCCCATTATTACTGTAATCTTCTGCCAGGCTGCATTCTTTCAGGCTGCAGACACCCAGCTTATACCAGTTATACAAGCTGAGCTTATGGTAACAAGGGTGATTAAAGATTTTCCTTGGCCTAAAGCATTGCTTAAAGTATATGATTAAATATTTGGCATTATAATACCAAGCCTGAGATCCTGCATACCAGCAGTTTATGACAAAACACCTGCATGAATGAGGTGAAAGAAACTGAGTATGCTGAATTATTGCATGAGTTACTAAACTCAAGTAGCTCCACATGGCCACACAAGAAAGTTGAGAGGCTAAAAATATAATAATTTCCAGTCACTGTGATTCATGGAAAATAGGTCATATTGAAAAACCTGCTGTGTGGCTTTGTTTTTAAATAAAATCACAAGTTTTTCTGATAAAAGATGCTGTTTTGATATTATATTCCTAAATTTCTCCAAGTGCGCATTTCACATGACATTTTGATTAAAATAGTTGTAACAGATAACCATAATGGGGCACACATTCATAGCCTATTCTAGGAATGGAGAACCATGCTATTGTTCTCTGTCCCTCAATGTCTCTTTCCATTCCCTTAGACCAGGAAACCTCATGCCAGGCAAATCTCATTGAGCAAAATTGTAATGAACCAATTAGTTGCTGCCAGTGCTCTGGCACTGTGAGAGAAGATAGACATGTGATATGGAAAACACACAAATCTGCAATCTTATCAAAGAAATTCTAATTTGTGAACTCACAATTCATATCATGCGCATGTTCATCATGTTGAGCTCTTTGGCCATTTCAATGAGGATTCATGTTTTGGTTTTTTTCACTCTGTAAACAAAGTCTTCCAGGCTTTAATTTGGCACATATTTTGAAGAGGTTTAAGTAAAATGTGAGAGTCAGCTGTTTATGGCTTTCATAGATTACTTTATGTATAAATTGCTGAAATCTTAGTGACGTTGTGATGTGTTCTTTTCACCCTTTTTGGTTGAGTCCTGTTTGTACAGTATCAAAGCAGAACAAAGGAAAGTATTGGTCCAAGATATGGAAAGACTGTAATCCCCTGATAACTGAAACATCTATTGTTTGGTCTCTGTAGTACATCATTCCTTTGAGATCTGGAAGTCAAATTTTGGTGGAAACAAACCTAGTTGTGACATTGATGATCAGAAGAATTATGGATTTCCCTGTGTGATGTAAAGTAAATCTGATGCAAAGAAGAGATGCTTAAATAAATCACTGTAACATATTTTTTATCACCAGGTACTTGTTTGCACAATCCTTTCTGTACTATTAACTTATTTTTGCCATTATGACTTACAGCTGTCTGTAGAAGTAAAACAAGCAATTCTTCTTGTCTTTTCTGGAACAACAGTGTGCCTCTCTGCAGATGCACTACTTCAATTTTTATCATTCCTTCTCATAAAAAACTGATGAAGTGTCTAGAGCATAGGTACTGTGAAGAGCAGCTGAGGGAACTGCGTTAATTAACCCGGAGAAAATAAGGCTTTATCACTTTCTACAACTACCTGAAAGGAGGTTTGAGTAAGAAGGAGGACAGCCTCTTCTCCTGGTTGCAAACAATAGAATCCAATAAAATGGTTGCAGGCTGTATCAGGTGATGTTTAGATTGGATATGAGGAAGAATTTCTTCACTGCTAATGTGATCAGACATGGGAGCCAACTGCCCAAGGAGCCAGTGGAGTCACCATCCGTACATATAGATATGGTGCTGAGGGACATTATGTAGTGGTTACATGGCAGTGCTGGGTTAATGGCTGGACTCAATGATCCTAAAAGTCTGTTCTTACCGAAATGAATATGTGATTGCTCCAGGAAAATTTAATTAGCAGACTGGGGAAGCCTGGCAGTGCTCACTGAAAACCATGTGGCTGATGGGTATAGAGGTGAAATGATGTACTGGGAAAGGATTATGGAATAAAACTCCAAATACTATTGTACCTACCACAGAAAGAATGGCTAGAAGACAGGAGTAGTTATTCTACACGTTTTTACCTTTTTTGTTTTTGTTCGGGTTTTTTTTTGGTTGTTTTTTTTTTTTGTATCGGGCAGTGCCAGGTACCCAGAATACCCAAGAATTTGAAAAGTAGGAATTGGGCTCTCTATGTTAAAAAAAAAGAAAAAAAAAAGAATACAAGAAGTCCTTACTACCTGTTGGTACAAGAGATATTTTTACACAGAAGGACCTCAAATAATGATGTTTAACAGATTGATTCTAAGCCACAGATATTATAGTCACATCTGTATGCATGCAAAGCATATGCATGTACAATTAAACATATTAATACTAACATTTTTCTATCTATGGCCCAAAGTTTAAGTGATGCTTTATTGAAGACAACTCACCTTACTCATGTTGGTCCATATTTGAAGTTCTGTGTGTGCAAGTTCTGTTTAGATGTATGGATGTACATGCTTTCATATGAAAGTATAGATGAACAGAGATTATAGGAACTACTTCTGAATTTTGTAATCTAAACATAGTAATTTGTTCCAGTATCAGTGGAACTGACCTAATAAATGTTGGCCAGCTGTCCCAAGAAAATAATTTTTTGTATTACTTTAGACTAGTTGTCAACTAAGTGTTGAAAAAGATGGAAAACATCATCTATTAATTACGGCACTTATGAACAAGTGCTTGGGAAAATAACCTTTCCCTCTAATTGTTCACCCATTGAATTGAAAATTAAAGGGCTGAATGTTCATTAACTTACAGTTACCAGAAAGAATGTCTCCTCCATGAAAGAAGGCTTACAGTGTATGATTTAGTTAATCCAACTTCAAATTTCATTGTGCAGACCAATTGTCTACACTCATGAGCTGCAAAATTGCTCACAATACATTGATGAAGCCATGTTTAGGAAAGATTTGTAGAGAGTCTTAGAATAGCTTAGGTTGGAAGGGACCTCAGAAATCACAGTTTCACCCCCCTGCTGTGGTCAAGGACACCTCTTAATAAACCAGGTAGGACAGAGCCCCACCCAACCTGACCCTGAACACTTTCAGGAAGTGCAGGAAGTGGGCATCCAAACCTCCTTGGGCAACTTGTTCCAGTACCTTGTCACTCTCATAGTGAGGAATATCTTCTAACCCCTTTTAGCTTGAAGTGAGTCCCCCTTGTCCTATCACTAGAGTTCCTTGTACAGTGTCCTTCTCCAGCTTTCCTGTAGGCTGCTACAAGGTACTTTCAGAGTCTCACTTTCTCCAGGCTGAACAACCTCAACTCCCTCAGCCTGTCTTCATAGAAAACATGTTTCAATCCTCTGAACTTTCTTGTGGCCCTCATCTGGACTCCCAACAGATCAATGTCCTGCTTATATTGCAGACTCCAGAACTGAATGCACAGCTCCAGGTGAGATCTCATAGAAGCAGAGCAGAGGGGAAGAATCACTTCCCTTGACCTGCTGATACTTTTTTCTATATACCCCAGGACATAGTTAGCCTTCTGGGTTACACTCACACGTTGCTGGCTCATGTTGAGCTTCTCATCTACCAACTCTCCAAGTCCTTCTTCTCAGGAATGTTCTCAATCCATTCTCTACCCAGCATGCATTTGTGCTTCGAATTGCCTCAACCATGATGTAGGATCTTGTACTTGTACTCAGATAGTTTGCATGGGGCAATCCCCAACCCAATTAGGTCCCTCTAATTGACCTTCTATCCCTCCTTCAAGCTGATCACACCACACAGCTTGGTGTCATCAGCAAACTTACTGAGGCTGTACTTGGTGCCACTGTCCATGGCACTGTCCTGACAAAGTTAAACAGCATTTCATCTTTTCTGTTCTGGTTTGGAACAGCTTTGGGGGCAGAAAGACCCGGTTAGGAATTTCCCTCCTCCGATCCACATGATAAATAAAGGGTTTCAATACCTAGATGCAAGTGAAAAATAAATAACTTTTATAAAGAAGGCTTATTAAATAACAACACTACCAAAAATAAAAGCAATTCCCCTCCCCAAAACTCGTACACTATGCCAAAAACCACAGTCTCCCAAAACCTGATGGGTAATCCAGCACAGTCAGAGGTTGGTTGCCGGAGGCAACTCTGCATCTCTAATCGTCACAGTCATAGCTGTGGTAGGTACCTTTCACTGGCTCAGAGGAGTCTATACCTGCTGTGATCCACCTTGGTCCTGGTAAAACTGGCACCATGTTCACTTCTGCAGACTTCCCACTGCTGTCTTTCCTTTGTCTTAGTTCCATACTTGGGCAGCTAGGACATGGTTAGGTTTCCCATCCCACCTGCTAATGTTTTCCCTGTGACCCTGTAGGAAGTAGCACAACTGGGTTTGTTGACAGCAGTCATTTTCCCAAGCCAGGGGATGCCTGTGCTGCAGGAGCTCTGGTTTGCACAGGTGCCACATAGAAACTGTTCTCCCTTGTCTTTTCTTTCAGTTTTTTATGACTGTCTTGGATTCTGTCAGTGATCTCATCTTTGAAATGTTGGAGGTCTTCAGCCAACTTCTCCACTGACTAGAATTTGGATTGTGATGGAGCATGGATAGTGTCCTCAAATGTCCACAACTTCCTTGTCATGGAAACTACAGTTTCTTATCCTTCAATCCACTGGAGTGTAGTTAGGAAATGGGCATAAGTTTGTGGCCCAAGTCATGTGAGTTTTATGCACATTTGAGATGTGCACCTGACCTTGTCAGGACTTCTGGAGTCTGGCCCATTGTTGAAGAAAAGGATGTTGAGCACAGACATTTCTTTGATTCCTTCTTCCATGGTCTTCCAGGGGCCCTGTTGCACCTGGAGATCCTCCTAAAAGAGGTACCTCTCCCTCACACTCATGAGGAGGCATCTCCAGAGGCTAAGAGGTTCTTGCATCTTTACAAACCCCTGGTTGATACCTGAGTTTCGGGACAGGGATCCCAGGTGCCAGGCTTCATTGGCATCTAAACCAGTCCCCTCCCTGGGTAAGTCCCAGATGCGCACCAACCAAGACAGAATGGACTCATCTGGTCTTTGGGTGAAATCTTTTTGAAGATTATGCGGTGCTTCTAAGGACAGAGACTCAGTAATGATTTTGGGTTCAGACTCTAGAGGTTGTGAAGGCCCTGGTTCCCCATTGTAATCCACTGGACAAAGGAATTTGCTTTTATATTTCTTTCTTTGTACATGGGGCTACTGCTGCTGGTTGTGATTGGCTTGTCTCGTCTGACGGGGGGTGGGGCAACTGTAATATCCTGTGGTGTTGCGGTGGCAGTGGTCTTCTCCACCTCTGCCTGAAGATGATGCTGTAGGCTTAAGAACACATTGCGGTAAGCTGAGCCAGTGTCCAACACATGGCTATTATTTGACCTTCTCAGGAGCTGGTAGTGTGATTACCCCTTAAGCACCTTGTTATTTCATTAGGATTGTGAAGGTGGTCCAGGAATATCTTGCAAGGTGCCAGGGCAGAATATTCCTTAAGCAGTTTGCTGATCCCAACCCACTCTCTCACTCACACAGAATCGGAGCTTCTAGGTTCTGGGCCTTGGCTTGGAGGAGCTTCCCAGGGCTCACTCCATTCTTAAGTAGCAGTAAAACATAAACAAAAATACAAAGTCCTTAACAGTTAGAAGAAACTCCTATAGTCCCGTAGATTCCACTACCAAGCTTGGAAAAGAGAGGAGAGAGAGGTTGGAAAGGGTCTAGATCACTAGCATTAGTAACCAAGAACCTATAGAAATAGTAAATCAAGTATCAAGATGCAGAAGATACCAGAAACATGGTTTGAATAAATCCCACTATTATAAATGTCATTGCATCATATACTCATTTTAGAAAATATATGACTAAAGCTGCCGTAATGCTACTATCTGCTCTGAAAAAAAGTAACAGCCAAAACAACATAAAAGAATAAATCCATTGCCATCTTTCCTGCAATATGTTTTATACCCACACCACAGAATCTTATCAAAAAGGTCTTTTTTCACTTGCTTCCTGTGCCACACGTTGATGGGCCAATTTTTGTTTCGGTTTGGAACAAGTTTGTGGGCAGACAGATGTGGTTAGTAATTTCCCTTCCCTGATGCATGTGATGAAAAAAGGGTTTCAACACCTGGATGAAGTGAAAGATAGATAACTTTTATAAAGAAAGCTTATTAAATAACAACACTACCAAAAACTAGTACACTATGCCAAAACCCACCATTCCCCAAAACCTGACGGGTAATCCAGCAGAGTCAGAGGTCAGTTGCCGAGGGAGCAGGGCTCAGAGAGAAGTCAGGTGGCAGGAAACCGAGGAGGTAGCGGCGGCAGAGAAGTGGCAGTAAAAGCACATAAAGGGCTCTGACGGGAGCGGCTCCAGCAGGGCACAGCCGGCTCTGGGGAGAGGGAGCCCTAGTGGGAAAAGCAGCATCAAGTCCGCGGAGGTGAAAAGCACTTGGTTCAAGCACGCTGAGGAAGCAGTGGGAGCCGATAGCGGAGAGCGCCACAGCGGGGGTCCGAAGTAGCAGGTCTCTGAGGGAGGTCAGGTGCCAGGAGGGCAGTGGGGATAGCAGCACAAATTCACAGGAAAGCTCCACAGCCAGGAACCCCGGCAGAGAGGATGGCCGCCTCTCCCGCAGCACATTTTATCAGACGCAGAGAAAGCGATCCCGAAGAAAAACAGATTTCCCGCTCAAAACAATCTCCAATCATAGAGCCGAGAACTCCTGCTCAACATCAGAAGTCGCCGGCTTAAAAATAATTCCCAGTCATAAGGTTGGAAAATTCCCGCTTAAAAATAAAGTACAAAAAACCCCAAACAAACCCTAAAAAAAAAGAATCCTCCCTTGGATGCCATCTCTCTCGCTGCCTCCCCATCTGGCTACCCCCCCTCCCGGGCATCTCCCCTGGACTTCATCGGCACGCTAATGGCAGTGATTAACTGATCACTGTTACACAAAAAAGGAAAGAAAAAAGAAAGCAACAGAAAAGGTGATAACAGAAGCCGTTTTTTCTCCTACCTCACAACGTCTTCTCTTTCTATTCCAATTTAAGATACACTCACTGTGTTTTATGTTCTGGTTAAATTGAACTCATATCCAGCATCCTACTGCTAGATCAGACTGTACATTTTTTCAGCCTGAGTGAACACCTCAACCCCGGGCATAACAGGACCTGTATGCAGACTTTAGATGTATTTGTTTTGTATTGTGGGTTTTGCTAGTCTGGGAGATGGATAACTTTTGTGAGAAACTGCTAGAAGCTTCCATGGCTCCAGTGTAGACCGCCCCTATGACAGTGTTAACACTTCTGTGATAACTTTGTAAGAGGGTGAAAACCTGCGGTGGAGGGAGAAGTGGAATGTGAGAGGCATACAGTGAGGTCAGTCAAAACAGCAGGGTGAGGTGCCAGAAATTCTCCTGTGCCTTGTGGTAAGACAGAAGGCTGAAATCCTGCAGCCCATGGAGAGAGTGATGGAGCAGATGCCCACCTGAATGGCAGAAGAAGGCTATGATTCCAAGGGAAATCTGTACTGGAGCAGTACTGGGAGGACTGAAGCCTGCTGAATTGAGTCGTGATGGAACAGTTAATGGAGAACTATAGTCCATGGGAAGGACTTCTGTTGGAGTTCATGAAGGACTGTCTTCTCTGAGTGACGGTTTGAGGACTCCTACCTCTGCAGAGGAAGGAGGGACAGAAACAGTGTGTGATGTACTGACTGCAATTCCCATCCCCTTATGCTGTCAGTGTGGAGTGTCAGAGAAATTGGGAGTGGAGTTAAGCCTGGGAAAAAAAGAGGGCTAAGTAAAGAGAGATGAAGGGAAACTGTTTTTAAGGTTCGGATGTTTTTCTCTTTATTCAGCATTTGACTAATAATGAATTAAACTCACTGTTTTTTTTTTTTTCTTCAAGTCAAGTATGTTCTGTCCATGACTGTAACTAGTGAGTGATGTCCCTGTCCTTGACTTAACCCAGGAGCCTTTCATTGTATTTTCTTCTCCTCATTGCACTAGGTGGAAGGAGTGAGCAAGCAGATATGTGGTGCTATGTTGGTTCTGGGTTTAAACCACAAGGTTGGATTATCCCTTAATTTTCTCTATGGTGATATAGATATATTAAAAATCATATAATAATATNAAACCATGTCCTTAAGCTCCATACGTACATGGCTTTTAAATACATTCAGGGGTGGCAATTAAACCACTTCTGACCTTGATCAATCTGTTTCAGTGCCCGATGACCATTTAAATAAATTTTTTTCTAAAGTCTAACCTAAACTTCCCCTGGCGCAACTTGAGACCATTTCTTCTTGTACTGTCACTTGTTACTTGTGAGAAGAGACCTACACCCATCCCTGTACTACCTCCTTTCAGGTAGCTGTAGACAGCAATAAGATCTCCTTTGAGCCTCTTTTTATTCACACTAAATAGCCATAGCGCTCTCAGCTGCTCCTCACAAGATTGGTTTTCCAGACCTTCACCAACCTTGTTATATCCTAATGTTGGTTGATTGTACTAATGTTGTAGCAAGATTTGTTTTTGCAAATATTACACATTTTTTTTTCTTTAAATAACCAAGTACTGATTAGTCCTCCATATCACCACCACTTTTAGCAATGACATGACAAGGTCTCCTCTAAATCAGTGTTTTTCAATCTAAATTTTCCTTCTCTGTGGACACTTCTACATTGATTTGCATTGGTACTCTTCAGATATATCCTAATGAACTCTTTATTTCTGGAGGTATTCCATTTTTGGAGATGAGAAAGGCAACTGGGAGGAGATTTTTTTCCCTGTTTTTATGAAAACATTTGTTTTATTTACTCCTGATACAGAAAGAAACAGTTTAAGGATCTTATTTCATTTGCAGACAGTTTCCTAATTAATGATAAATCAGAACTACTCAGTTCTTCTGCCCAGAAATTGACCTATTCTAAACCACTAGGTAATTTTGAAAATTTTGGCCAATGATTATGCCTTTCAGCCGAGGCTGTGCACTAAAGGACTGAGTAAGATGTAAAACAAATACATATTATGTAAAACATTTTAAGGGAAGGACAGTAACCAGACCAAAATTTCAGTGGTTCCATTTTTACTCCATTAGATCCTCATGGCTATCACTTGATTTGAAAAGGAATCCCACTGAATGGGAGGCCCCATCAATGGCAAGTTGCTCATGATCATGCTCATGATCTCTGGTGTTTTCCCTTTCTTAATACCTGCTTGTGGATGAACCTTCTCAAGTGAGGATAAAACAAGGGCAAAAACAATCCCTGCATTTGCAAGTGCCAGTTGTGATTGCATTTCAAACTGCTCTCTCGCTAGTCTTTGGAGAACTACTTGCTGCTTTTAATAACACAGGAATTGGTGGTATTTGAACTTGTTTTTGGGTATTATGTCCTTCCTCCTTTGTTGCTAATACATCTTTGGACCACCCAATATAACTCAGCTATCTTTCCTCAGTGTTTAATGCACTCAGAATCCTTGCAAACATTGTCCCTATTAGTCATTGTTTGGCCCAGCTACAATTGGCATATTGAGGTTTTTGCAGTATTTTTTAACTTGCAGTCAGTTTCTTTAGACTTTTGGGCATGAGACCAAAGGCAGGATGATTTCAGTCACTAAAGCAGGGCAATAGTTAGCCTGATATATGCTTCTTAATTAGAATAATTGTAATTGGACAGAAAAATTAGGTTCTCATGACACAGAGGTTAATGATATTTATAAAGTATGGTAAAACTGTCCTATTAGTTGGGCTTCCAAAGCCCTCCACAGCGATGGCATATGTAGCAGAGCTATAATTCTTCCTATGGTCTAACTCTATGGAAATGTTCTAGGATCTCACTAACCTGAAAGCCTGGGTGGTCACAATCACCATTTGGGTGGCCCACAGAGCAGAAAGTCTCTATTCTTGGGTGGTAGTCATGGGAGTTTTAGACTGTCAATGTAAATGAACACAAAAGTCTATCACCCCCAAGGTAGAACAAGGCACAAAAGGTTGGGATAGCATGCAACTGAAGGCACATTACTCCCACAGGATTTACAAATTTCCAATTTAGTACATTGTCTCCTTCTAATCCTGAATGGAGATGGTGTCAGAAATAGTTGTGCTTAAATTAGAACTAAGACAAGATGTACAAGCTGGGCTAAGGCTTCTGCAGTCATCCTCCATTCACAGCTGCGGACAGACAGAACTAAATGCATGTGGTTCTATTTCTGCCTCTTCCCTTTGCTAGCTGAAACCCACATTTGAATCACTATGTGCTTGAGATGCTCTGCTAATAATATATCATCATTCACAGTGCCATTTATGCACTTACTTAATTTAAATCTCTGGGTTCCTTAAGGGATTATGTTAACAATGGGGTTTTTTGATAGTTATTTAAAAGCTGAAAGAAATAAGGTCCTCCTGAAGATGATCCGTTCATGTATTTTCAGATGGACTGTCAGGTTTGGTAAGGGTTTTTTATGATAACTGGTCTTTCACAAGGCTTCTGTAAGTCAAGTCGTTGGTTTGCTGTAAATTACCACTGCAGTTAGACCCATAATAAAAGATGAATGTGCTGTGGTGATGATTTCTAATGGCACCAAAAGACATAGACACGCTTCTGGGAAGGTCAAGCAGTGAGATATCAGATTTAGTGTTTTGTGCAGAATGCAAATAAGAGAGGTTTTCCCAAAATAAATTATACCATATTAATATAGATGTATAAAAATGTCTGACAACATAATCTTGAAGCCATACAGCTGTCATATAAATACATATAAATACCTCTGTGTTTTATTATTTTTTAAATAATAATTAACATTGAAAGTTTGAGTACATTGTTATAATGTTCAATTCCATCATTCATCTCTAACATATTATGCATTTTCCAGGAGAAGTGGCTTCCATTGATCAAGGCTTCACAAACAACCCTTTTGCTTGGAGAGGATAATTTGTTTCTGTTGGTATAACACATATTTGCATAGGACAAGAACTGATGAAAGATTTCAAACTCATAAGCATAATTTTTCTATTAAAAGCAACTTTTCCTTTGAGCTTCCTCCAGAGCAAACCAAGCAATGTGCTACTTTGTAAAACAAAAATTATGTTATTGTACTGTTTTTCAAAAGCTGTGGATTTTGAGAGTAATTGTGTGTGGTGCAGTTCTCATTGCAGAAAATCAAAATATCTGTTGAATAAAAAATAAGTCAATTTACTCAAAATTAGGTTCCTATGACTGTGTGGGGTCTTTGAAGTGATTTTAAAATGGCAACCTATCTGTGTTTCTATGACTGTATATAGTCATTGGCTCTGATTCACACATCCTAAATTCCACCTAATTCTCAGTGCCCAGTGTTTTGTATTGGCAGGGCACCTCCTGTGGCCTATAGCCAGTCAACAGGAAACACTAGGGGAAAGGACTTGGATGGATTTCTGAATCTGGAGTCTACTTTTGTTGAAATTCTTGGCCCAGATCACCTGCCTTTCAGTCTTGAGTCTTAACTAGAAAACCACTATATTCTATTGCTTGAACTCCTGCTTCCTGTGCTCTCTTTCTCTTTAAGCAGACAATTTTCTTGCTTCAATGAAGGAGTAGCAAGCTGAAGAGCAGTGATTGCTGTAACAGCACATATAAATGGTGGTAGAGAACATAACAGTAGCTTTGCTGCTGGTATCATGACATTGAGCCAATTAAATGCAATATTTTAGTAAAAACCTTTGCCAGCATTATATTTGCTTTATTAACATTTCCAACAAGTCTTTAATAGTGTTACAACAGCATATTACTTTTTCTTCAGATAAAATGTAAGTGTTCCACTAAAAAGGAGTAAAAGCATTCTGTAAGGTTATATGTTAAACAATTTCTGCATACTTCCAAGCCCTATAAGTTAATCTTATCTTAGCATAGTAGGGGCACAGGTTTGCTATGGAGCAGGATGTGAAATGTTTATATAAACCACAGTTAGAAGAATTTCTAGGCTCAGTTCAAGAGTTTATGCTTTCAAAGTCATTTCACCAGTGCATTCATCATGATCTACACAATTGCTTTTGTCTGAGTCTTTTAATTCTTCCATTCCTCTGAAACTTTGTATGTTAAAGCATATCAAAGGTTTACTGAAGAGACAAGGAAAACTAGTTCTAATTGCAACTCTTCACTTAGAAAACATTCTGTAATCATCTGAGATTTAGCTCCAAAATGCTGTAAACTACAGACTCATGTGAGTATTATTGGGAAGAGACCTAGTAAAGCTGTCTGTAATGTCTATTATCTTCAGAAAGAAACTGACTCTATCTCAGGAGCTATGTCTCAATTCAGATAGGAGTAACAAATATGGCACCCTGCTGCAAAGATATCTTAAGCCTATCCTGGTAATAACCTCACATGGACCTAGATCTTCCAATGTCTAGTATCTAAGCTAGCTAATATTTATGCTTATATTGTGCCTAAAAGATATTTTGGCTATTACATTTCAATTTAGGTAGAAATTCTTGTACTTCAGAAACAATTGTTGGTTTAATTGTGATGGCTTCTCACTACAAAAATTCTCATGTCAAAAGTAGAGTTACAGTTGTGATCAGTCAGTGTCTCCAGATTGATCAACATTCAAAAGCTGAGGGTGTTTGGGCTGAAAAGATGTACTTTTAGGGATACACCACAGTAATAGAATTTCTGTATCTGACTGTCCTGGTTTAGATTATTTTGTTCTGACTGTATTTCTCAGAGTCACCAAAATGCACAGAGAGACCAGGAGCAAATGTTATAGTAAAGGAAAGATAAGAAATTTTATTAACAGATGTAAAGAAAGGGTTTAGAGATGATCCAAGGCCACAGGCTTCCACCCCCCTTCTCCAGCTTCTTTCCCCTGACCCCCTTTTTATCTATCTATCTATCTATCTATCTATCTATCTATCTATCTATCTATCTATCTATCTATCTATCTATCTATCTATCTATCCAGCAATCATATATACACACATGTTATTGTTTTTCACTGGATGTTTACTACAACAGCCTCCTGTAACAGAGACCAGAGAGAAGCCAAGGTAGAGTCTGGATGCCCTTCCAGATACCATAAATTCTTTGAGGTGAGTAGGATTATGGGAAGGTATTATGGCTGTTGCATATTGCATTTAAACAAAGTCAGAAAAATTAAGATGGCACATGAGTCATGTAAAATTTTGGTGGTCTAGCTTATGACATTGACAGGAACAAGAAGGTAAAAGTATACTCTTCTTCTGTGCATCTTTTTCTAATCTGTGTTTTAGCAAATTCTCAGCTTCTAAGTCCTCCCAAAAATGGAAATACTAAACCATTAAAACAGCTGTCTTTTTTATTATTCTAACTGAAATCAGCTGATTCATCACAAATTATTTTTGCAGAAACAAGGAGGGCTTTTCTCTTGCCCAAACATTCATGCAATCACTCAAATGTTCTTTAATATTTTATAGCATTGAAGCACAAAATAGATCAATGGTATTTCTCAGAATCACAGAATATCTTTGTTTGGAAGAGACCTGTAAGATTAAGACCAGCTTTTGACTCAGTACTGCCAGAATGCCACTAAACTGTTTGTAATCACCAGGTCCACATGACATTTAAATCTCCAGGAATGGTGACTCCATCACTGTCATGGACAGAGTATTCCAATGTTTAATAACCCTTTTTGTAACAATTTTTTTTCTAACATTCAACCTAAACCTCCCTTGATGCAGCTTGCAACCATTTCCTCAGGTCCTATAGCCTGTCATCACGGAGAAGAGGCTGTCTCCCTCCTTGATCCAACGTCTTTTCATGTAGTTGTAGTTGTAAATAGTCTCCCCTCAGCCTCCTTTGCTCCAGGCTATACAAGCCCAAGTCTGTCAACCCCTTCTCACAGGACTCATGCTCCAAACACTTCACAAGCTTTGTTGCCTCTCTCTGAACTTGCTCCAGTACCATAACATTCTTCTTGTATTGAGGTGCCCAAAACTGAACATAATGTTTGAGGCAAGGCTTCACTAGTCCTGAGGACTCTTGTTGGCCTCACTATTTCTCATAGAAGCCAGGGTATCATTGGCCTTATTGACTAAATGACTGTCAACCAGTCCTTTTGGTCCTTTTCGGACACCTTTCCAACCACACATTCACAGGTCTGTAGCCCGCCATGGGGACGTTATGATGCAAGTGCAGGACCCAGCACTCAGTCTTGTTTCAGCTCAGAAAATCTACTTTGGACCATCCAGCCAGCCTGTTCAGGTTCCTCTGTAGAGCTTCCCTACCCTCCAGCAGATCAGTGCACCTGCCCAGCTTGGTGTCATCTGCAAACTTACTGAGGATGTACTCAATCACCCCCATGCAGATCATTAGTAAAGATGTTAAAGAAAACAGGCTCCAGTACTGACCCCTGGGGAACACCACTTGTGACTGGATGTCAGATTTAATTCCGTGCACCATGACTCTCCAGGCTTGGCCACTCAGCCATTTTTTCAGACATGTAGTGTGTACTTACCCAAGCCTTGCGCCATAAGTTTCCAAAGGGCAATGGTGTGGGTCAAAGGCTTTACTAAAGTTCAGGTAGACAATAAAGTTCAGGAAGACATGCCTTCCCTCATCCACTAAGCAGGTCAAATTGTTGTAGAATTAGCCCAGGCTGGTGATGGAATGTGCTTTGGTGAGCACCTCTGCCAGCTTGCTCAGTACCATTGGGTGAATTCCATCCAGCCCTATAGACTTGTGCTCATCTAAGCTGCACAATCATTTCCCCTTGGATTATGGGGGATGCATTCCAGCTCAGGGGGCTGAGGCCTCAGGGAGCAACTGGCATGGCTGGCAAAGACTAAGGCAAAGTAGGCCTTTAGTATCTCAGATTTTAACTTGTCCTTGGTTACCAGGTTTCACCTTGTATCCAGTAGAGGATGAAGATTCTTCTCAGCTACCCTTTCACAGTTAATGTCTTTACAGAAATTTTCCTTATTGTCTTTCATGGTGCTGGCCAGATTAAGTTCTAGTTGAGCTTTGACTTTTCTAAATGCCTACCTAAATATACTTGCAAAAATCTTGTACACTTCCCAAGTTGACTGCTCCTTTTTCCATAGACAATAGATTTTCCTTTTCTTCCTGAGTTCCAACCAAACTTTTCTGTTTAGTCAGATTGATCTTCTAGGCCACCAGCTCATTTTATGGCACATGGGGACAACATGTTCCTGTACTTGAAAGATTTTCTTCTTGACGAATGTTCAGCCTTCACAGACTCCTTTGTCTTTCAGAGCTGCCTCCCTAAAGACTTTGTCAATCAGTCTCCTGAAAAGGGCAAGGTCTGCACTTTGTAAGTCCAAGGATGTATTGGTGGTTATTTGGCTTTCTGAGTCCTCATCCTTGCTGTTGACCTGTTGCACCTGCACAGCCTCATACCTATTCTGCAAGTGCACTGTAGGTGGTGAACTTCTTAAGGTAACACACTTACTCCATTTGCGTTTGTTCCATCAGGCAGAGACCTGTTCCCATTGCCCCTGCTCCTGTGGGTTACTCCTGGGGGGCTGAGCGACTTGCTGATGGGAGGATACTGGACCCCCTGATTCACTAAGAGTTAACCCTAGTTCAGGTTTCGTAGATATCACATTACGGAAATAGTCAATTTCCCTTTTGCAGTCTCCTGTAGCTCTCAGTCTTTCCACTTCTTCTTTCCGCTGAGCCACCATGTTCCTCAGGTCTCTGATCTGCTCACACTAACTCAGATGTTGTCCCTGCCATCGTCCATATCGAGTGCCAGGCTCCAGCACTCACTACAACCACCTGCCTGGACATCTGCATGCTTGTCTGTGGCCTCTGTTTGGGTGCCTACTGGTTTTCAACTGGCCTTTGTCTGAGTAGTCACCATGTCTTATGGTAACCACCCTCTCCTCTCGTCCTCTTGTCCTCTCGTCCTCTCATCTCCTCTCCTCTGTTTTCTTTTTTTGCTTTATTGTTGTTTTTTTTTTCTTCTATTTTTGTTTTCTCCCTGAGGGCTGGCAATCAGTGCCTGGGGCTTGGCGGTGTCTCGCTGCCACATGAGTTCTGACATTCCAGTATCTGAAGGGGGTTACAAAAAAGCTGGGGAGGGGCTTTTTAGGAGATCAGGTAGCAACAGGCCTAGGGGGAATGGAGCAAAGCTGGAGATGGGTAGATTTAGACTTGATGTGAGGAGGAAGTTCTTCACTGTGACAGTGGTGAGAGCCTAGAATGGGTTGCCCAGGGAAGAAGTTGGGGCCCTGTCCCTAGAGGGGTTTAAGGCCAGGCTGGATGATACTCTGGCCAGCCTGCTCTAGGGTGGGGTGTCCCTGCCCATGGCAGGAGGGTTGGAACTGGATGATCCTGTGGTCCCTTCCAACTTTACTGGAAAATCGACATGTGAGCAATCCAAACTAC
>VZRI01010537.1:58323-77792 GCA_013397515.1 Upupa epops | reverse complement strand
TCTATGAAAAAGAAAAAAACTTGAGTCTTAATTGAGCTTGTAGAGGAAGAAAGAGGAGAAAACATAGTTTGCTCGCTTATGATTTATTCTCTCTAGTGATTGATGTTTGCAGTGAAACGTGCTCCTGTTCGTCATATATATTTTATAGTTTGTTTATCAAGTGTGAAGTCGAAGTTGAACAAGTTTAAGTCATGGGCAAAGCATGATGCCTATTTAGAGTGTATCAGACAGTACTTTGCAAAGCCCAGTGAGCATGTTAATATTTTCCACAATAGAATCCTAGTATCATTAGGGATCAGAAGGGACCTCTAAAGATCTTCTAGGTCCCTTCCAATCCCTAATGATTCTATGATTCTATGATGTTACAGCTGATTCTATTCTGAGCTCCATCTGAAGGAATATGTTGGATTTTAGTGTAAAAATTAACATTTAAATGCACTACCCTTATGTAATCACTTGCATGTATCATGTGCAATCTTGAGCCCAAAGATGCTGCTTCACCTACAAATTATCACTGACTGAGCTGAAGAAGAGAATTTGAAGTTAAATTTGGAAAGAGAAGAAGAGAGCAAGATACACAAACGAATGGAAATAAAAACCCTCTTTCTTTTCCTCCATCTAGTTATAAAAGTAAGGAGAGATGGCCAAGCTTGGAAGGGTAGCAGAATAGAATCAAAACAGTGAACAGAGAACACTGGAAACAAGTCTCCAAGGACTCATAAATGATTAGCTTGCTGACAATTAGTTTGTGCTTTGATTCCTACTTATGAAATAGTTTCCTAACTTTAAGATAAGTCCTAGCAATTTAATGCTTACACGTTCATTTACAATTACATATTCATACGTAGAGGTATGCAAGATCATTTTTTAACTGTCTACTTTTTGGTTTGTTGAGGCTCCTAAAGTATACAACAAGTATTAGGAATAGAATCATGATTAGCCCTGATAAAAATGAAAGGGTTATTTGAAACTAGCTGAATGTGCTTAAGTATTCAGTTACTGTTGCAAAAGCAGGGGTAAATGTCATCTTAGAAATACAGATCCAAATCTCTTACACATAACCAAAAAACTGCCACTTCAGTGATGAAACATGACAGCTGCTTAGAGCCACAATACAGTTCGACATGCTATTCTCTTCATCTGGAGTTGATACCCTCAGTAACTCTGAACTTACAGAGCTTTTTGTCAAATGTATATAAATTTGGCACAGAGGAGAATTTTATTACAGATAGCTAACAAAGGATCCATTGCTGTAACATACTTCTTTTTCCACAACTTCAAATTTCTATAGATAAACAAAAAAAAGTCACATTCATCTGTGGAGGATACCCTATGTGCTACATTTTCAAAGATACCCTATGTACTATGTCATTAACAAGTTGAAGCCATTTTTTTTAGTTCTTCACACTTAACATAGAAGGGAAAAAATACAGTCAACTGAATCAGTTAGTTGCCTATATGTAACTTCGTATAGTTAGCATTATTTTTCTCTTTTTTTATATATATTTTACAGGGAGCAAAAGAGAAGAAACCATAAGCACCCTTACTATTTCTCCTTACAGAACATTAGTCCTTGTGTCTCACTTACTTCAAGGAGTTTTGTTAACTGCAAGCACTTCTTGAAGCCTTCATCCCTAGCTCCAGTTGAGGAGCTCATCCTGCACTGGGTACAGCCACTACAATCTGTGTCACACAATTACCTCTAGCTGAATAAAAGTTACAAAGCTGATTGTAGTGATATTAGGGCATAGGCTGGACTTCATGATCTTAGAGGTCTTTTCCAGCCTCAATAATTCTGTGACTCTGTAAAGGGTTCTAAGATGGTGATCTTGTCTGATCATTCATTCCTCAATGATCCAATACCAGGGAGAGATAGACAAACAATGCATAATCAAATTAAGTATGCTCATATTAAGTAAGCTCATAAGAGAAAAACTTCTATGGGCTCAGGAACACGCCTTTGAAAACTTTGAAAGAAAAATAAAGCACCATGAGAAAAGGCTTTTAAGCACATTATTAACAGGAGACAAAATTAAAAAGCTAGCACTTAACAACAAAATATAGTCACAATTACTAGCAGGTGAACAAATGTGTTGGCTCTGGGACAGAATTTGGTGAGCAGAGTGATATCTGTTATCTCTTATTAGACTGGCTAATTAGTAGTAAAAGAAAAATTGGTATGTTCTCAGGAACACAAACCCAGCTCCTGTGGTAGATGCCTTTCTATTATTCAGATACATCCATAGGATTAATAAAAGCAATTGCCTTTTTCCTACATTTCCTTGCTTATAGTCTTAGACTATCATAGTTACAGCATTATCACTTTACGTGTTCAGTGATCTTTTTGCTCCAGATTTTTCTTAAAACACCAGTTTTAATGTCACAGACAATCCTACCAGAATCAAAAATATAAGGGTGAAAATCTGGCTAGAAAATTGAAAGAATAATTGTACAAAGTACAATTCCACAAGAATCTGTCTATATGATGCATTCATTAATGAGCTGGTAGACAGATTAAGAAGCTTTTTGCATTTTTAAGTGATACTAAGCTAAAAAGGCTTCAAACCCTTCAGAGTGCAAAATTACATTAGTGAACAGCAGAAATCTAAATTCATCTAAGCCATTTAACAAATTCATAAGCACAAGTAAAATTGTCTGCACAAATGTAACCTGGAGAATGATTGGCAAGACGAGTACAGTTTAGAAAAGAAGTCAATAATTAGAAAGGATCACAGGCAAGCAATAAAACCATACCTTTCCATAAGAAGCAGTCATTCTAGGCTACAAAATATTAATGCCATTTATATTAAACATAAAACATTCCTTCCACTTTCTTCAGAGTTGATAATCCTTTACCTGGATTTCTGCGACCACTGTAGGTTATCACATGTCAACAAATAACACTGACCAGCTGAAGAAAGCCCCCAAAACAGAAATATGAATGAGCTTCCAATAAAACAAGTGATCTAGCATGAGACTTTGCAAGATCTGGGCTTGCTTAATCAAGGAGGAGAAAAACTAGGCGGAGATTTTATTACAGTTTTCACATTTTCAAGAAGAAGACAATGAGTTTTTTCCCTACTCTCCAAAAAAAGAGAAAATATTTCACGAATAGAGAATTAGGTCAGAGGTGAGATAAATTTTTAAGTGTAAAAGACCAACTAAGCAATGATAACAGACCTACAAAGATTTCTCTTGCTTGTTAGAAATTTTAAAAAAGAGTAAGCCAAACATGAAGATGGCCTCAAGTTTTGTCAAGGGAGGTTTAGATTGGATATTAGGAAGAAGTTCTTTACTGAGAGAGTGCCAGTTGGGCACTGGAACAGGCTATGGAGTCACCATTCCTGGAGGTGTTTAAAAAACTACTAGAACTTGAGGCCATGGTCTAGGGATTAGGGAGATGTTGGGATGAGGTCTGGACTTCATGATTCTGGAGGTCCTTTCCACCCATGATGATTCTATGATTTCTTTTCTGTACTGATCCTGCTTTGGAGCATGCTTTTGAACTAGTGGATCTCATAAATATTATGCAGAGATCATTATTATTAAACAATATGCATATTTCTAAGCTTGCTCTATTGCATAGACTGTGTTATTAAATATGTATCTCTATTAAAGACATTATTGATTGCCATAAACAAGGATTCAAAATCCCTTTAACTAAGCAACATGCTGGTGACTACAATAAAGAAATGGGAACTGCGGCTATATATATTTTTTACTGATTTTTCACAGTAGTCCTCCACTCTCTGTCCAAACATTTTTCGTTCTAAAAAGACCAGAGCTTAGTTATTATTCACACCCACAAAATGTGGCTGACTTTGTGTCTTTATGACTCTCCACTGCATTGACTCCTAAGCCTACTACACGGTCAACATTTTTATGTTCCTTTACATTAAAATGCAAATAAACTAAAATCAATTCTTGTATCCTGCAGTTCTAGCTCTGACGCCCATTATTTCAGAAATATCCATTCATATCACTTTCTTTCCCACTATAAGTTTTTCCATGGGTCATTATTTATGTCTTACTGTGGATACATCATACCAGCATGACTACAGACAAACCTATAGCACCAACCCATGTACCAGAGTGCCATATGGAGGCAAATCTTTCAAGCAGTTTGGATGACACTTCTCAGAGTGCTGAAATAATGAAAATTGTATCTTGGGTCATTAAGAGGTAAGGTGGTCCCCAGCCTCACTGACATAACCAAATTCAAACATTACTAAAGTAAAATATTATCTACCTTTTTTCACTTCTTATCTTGATCTTTGCAAGAGGAATGGCATAGAGATGTTTAATTAGAACCTGTGATGTTTTTTTATCTCTAGCTCTTTATAGTGCCTTAACAGCACATGTGAATCATTAAACAGATCTTTCTGTCTGGATGGAGAAGTACCAACAAGGCCAATAGTAGTCCTGCACAGAAATCTAGGGAGAACCAAGTACAAGAACAGTGAGAAGACAATGTGCTGAATATACCCTCATTGCTCAGAACTATGTGAGAGACTTCTCCTCTTTCATTAAACAATTTTCATATTCTTGAAAACTAATAGAGAATAGTAAAGCATACATCCTGTTAAAAGCAGCTAACATTTTACCTGTTGTGCACTCACAATATTCACAAGTCAATCACACTTTACTCACATTCATAGATGTATGCTAGAAATTGTTCACACTTGGCAGTGTGGATTCTTGTACTTAAAACAAAACCATGTATCTCACGCATCTTTTCTAATATGTGAGCAACTAGGAACTTGTTTCCTCATAAACTGTAGCACTATGAAAAAATAATTTAGAAAAAGTATTTACTTCAACAGGATTTCTCCAAAATTGGTGTCATCAAAAATTGTATCTGAGAGAGGTTTGTAACCTATTTTGGAAAAGATAAAAAAGAGAAAGCTTGTGATAAGTTATACAAAACCACAACCTACTGCTGTTCTGATCATTATTCCCCGTTCCCAGTTACTAGGCCATGTGCCAAAACAGCTAAGATGACTAGGGCCAGGAATAATTGTGCTGCAGCTTTAGAGCTGCCTCCATGTCTGTCATGTTATTAGGCAGCCCCTGCACTGCTTGTCTACCTTATCATCCTGAACACCATTTCCATTCCTTGAAACACTTTTTCCTACAATTTGTCTCACCCACTGATGAATGAAATTTCCCCTCAAACCCAATATAAGCCCTGATATACACAAGATAGATAGACATATATATA
Organism: Upupa epops; assembly: GCA_013397515.1. Taxonomy (NCBI): domain Eukaryota; kingdom Metazoa; phylum Chordata; class Aves; order Bucerotiformes; family Upupidae; genus Upupa; species Upupa epops. The sequence continues at coordinate 72,571 of VZRI01010537.1, read as the reverse complement.
GCAGACCTTTAAGCTCTGAGTGCAGTATTTGCTCAGGTGGGCATATGAATTTAAGAAGCACCTGTCAGTCTCGGAAATACAGATCTGTAGTCTTTCTGCTGAAACACAACCAGCCTGCCCAGTTTTCAGTCTGAAGCCTTCACAAACATATACAATTACTATTAGTCAAGCATGCATTATTTCCTAGTATATATATATTTTTTTTCTAACTAGAATCTCTCTCAATCTGGAAAACTCAGACTTGGCTTCAAATTTCATGTGCCCTATTCACCTCAGGAAAGTTTAGTCTGCTGTCTAGAGGCAATTTAGGGACATCCAGAGTTAGATTCATTTTGAATTTTGCATTCTGCCACTGAGATAAAATGGAACTGCAATTTATTTTTTTAGGAGGTGACTGTGTCTACACTGCTCTGACAGAAAGCCTCTGAGGGTGTCCAGAATACCCTGTGTGCCTCCACACAAAACATGTTTGGATTGCAATCAGTACTTCTTAGCTCTACCACCCATAAGCACACAAAGGCACAGGCCGCAGGTTTTGTGGCATCATCTATCACATTGCATCAAATTTTTCCACACTGTGCAGACACCGCGAGCTTTCCATGCAATTCTACGTAAGTTACAGTGTGTCACAGTAAGTGGCAGAGGGAGGACAAGAGAAAGAAACCAAGCTCACAGACAGATGCAGACTCCATGTATGTCAGCTCTCTCAACCGGTCCCAAGATACATACATTATTTGAATTGGAGAATGAAGTATATGCCTTTGTGTGGAGAAAGGATAAGGTGGCACACAGACAAGAAACTGGTGCAGGAATCCCTTAGTAGGCCAACTGTGGGGATGTCATCACTGTCAGCCCAGCCAGAGTGTCTCTTGTCATTTGAAAGTTGTCCACACTTTCAGGTGTTTGATTGTGTTCTTTTATGCCAAAACTGCATTTTATTTTGAAACTAGAGATAGTTGTCCCATCATCCTGTGTCAGTAATCTGACCCCAGAGGGTCCACAACCATCAGGACGTTCAGGAGTCCTACTGAATTCTATGCATGGAGTGGATGGCCAAATTCCTCCTCTAATTGGAGTGTGTTTTTCTTCAGAGCTCTCATCTGAAGTCAAAAATCGATAGGTTAATTGTCACCCATTTCTCTCAGAGCGTGTGTAATGGCATTGTATTAGTTTCTGTTTTACTTTGGTTTTGTTCTTTTACTTATTTGGGGAGTTTTTCCTTTGCTTCTTGATTTTGAGTTCAATAAATTCTTTTCTTCTTAGCAAAGTTGCTTCACTGCCTGTTGAATTCTCAGTGACAGCTGGTTGGTGTACTTGAGTTGCCAGAACCAATCTAGACCTCATTTGCACCCAAGACAGTGTGCAAGCCTGATGATGATTGCAGGCTTAGGTACAACACAAATGTCCCTGGAACAGCAGTGACACAGCTCTTGTAGCTACCAGGCATGCCTTGGAAATAGAGTCAAGGAAGTAACCTGCCCTCATACAGGGTTTTCATCACCCCTCAGAGGGTTCTGCAAGATATGAGAAGGTGGACAGTCGTGACAATTAGCCTTGATGACACTTTCAATAGTGCTGCAATGAACTAGGCTTTAAGGTCCAGCATTCATGTCAGTAATCTCAATCATTCCATTTCTAAACAAGTATTACAACTTCCTGTATAAATAAGGGCTTGTGAGCAAGAATAAGATCCCTTAGGGCAAAGCTGCAGGTAGCACTTGCAATGTGTTGCAAGAAAGATGCTGGGCCTCCCTCTCCTGCTGGCTTTGTGTAGTACCTTGCCAAAAAAGTCATTGCTCCCCACTGGGAATGCATGCACTATGTACTAATTGGGAGAAAGGAATGACAGATAGGCAGGAAGGAGGAAGGAGAAGGTCTAACCTTGTTTCCTACACTCTTAGACTCAGCTTTTGTCCATAAATCACAATTGAGTTATGATTGGCGAACCACGACTGAGGAACCAGCCAGCATTCTCCCTTTTTTGAACCCAGAACACACATTCAGAAGATCGAAGTGGAGTTACTGCATCTTTTCCAATCGCCATTCATGTAGCTTCATACTATCCATTGCCAGCTCACATTTCATAAGCCCTGACAAACTTTCTCCAATGACAAGAAACATTCACAAAATAAGTTACTTAAGGCTCAGATTTTTCACTGTGAACAAGACTGTCATTTTAGGAATGCCAGAAAATGCTATGTAAGCAATGATAGACTGAAAAACAGTAACTAATTGCCTTCTCAAAAATATTAAAAATGCATATTAAGAACCATTATGACAAAAGCCTAATATTGCACAGTGCAGATGACATTCTCATCTCCAGAACACCCTGACCTGAGTCTATATTTATTCAGTACTTTCATGAAGATGGAGTAATCTCTGGGGTCTTCCCTGAGCACAAAGAGCTCAGTGATGTGCCCACAATAGGTAAAACTGTGATTCAGAAACATCCTCCCTCAAAACATTACTGTACTTGTTAAGCAATATTTCTTCACTTACTGAAAGGTTATGAGATAATGAGAATTAATCAGTGTGATTAGTTCTGATTGTAGTTAAAAACATGTATCATAAATTGTGTTTGTTATGCTTGAGACTGGAGAGAAATCATACAGTGCATCAAATGACTGCATTAGTTTTGCACATTTTGGCTGCAAGCACATTTCTGACTGCTCAGCTATAAATAGCGCTCAGAACACTCCATTCCAAGGTAGGAAATTCCTGAAGAAAACTGTTCTGGAAAACAAGGTCTTCCCAATGGCTGGTTGAATGACAGGCAGAGAGTACAACTCATGGATCACTTTGCTGACAAAAACTGTCTTGTTCGTCTCTGTTACATGCTGCATGTCAGGAAAGGCTGAGTACACTATTATAGAACGCGAGGACTTTTGGCGCTGGCCTTAGCAGCCAAAACTTCACTCTTCAGCAAACTGTCTCTCTGACAGCACCAACTACAGTCTCAAATGTTTTGTGTGGCAGACATAACAGATATGTTTCACTCTTGAAGATGGTGATTTCATAATCTCCATACAGCTTCTTTCAGCACTCCTTATAGTCTTTTCATGTATCTCCATGTATCTGGAATGAACTCTCTACAGCTTGAACACATGGTTTGCTGTACTCTTCACCAAGAGTATGGAGACCAAAGTCCTCTTTTTCACACATCTTCATTTACTTTTGAACGTCCTACACAAGTCACTATACCTGCTAACAATATTTAACATAGTTCAAGTGCCTCTATATCATCCTGTTCCAAAAAGTACATGAGATGCAGCAGTACTGTTGCATTCAACCATCTGATGGAAAGTCACCCTTCTCCTGCATGACACCTGGCAGTGTTAGACAGCATCTTCAGTACTTCCATCACACAGCATTTAATGGTCTGTTCCCCCCTCCAACTCATTCCCCACGAAGTACCCCTGCCAGCTAGATTGGGAATGCTTTCCATTTCATGCATTAAGTCACGTGAACATAAAATACATCACCTGACCATTCCATTGGTAAGTATATAATACAATAGAAATATTGTTTGGTAGATATATTTAGGCTGCAAGCAAACACAATGGGGCAGATTCATAGCATCCTCCCAAGAGTTTTCAAAAGTCACCTTTCAGAGGTTCCTGTCCCTTTCTACTAATTCTGTAAGGACCATAGGGTTGTAAGTTTTCAAGTAACAGACAGTATCTAAGTCTGTGTAATGGTTTAGAGTGAGGGTCTAAATCGGTTCGGGTTGGTGCCTGCAATTCAAGCACTGCAACCAGCTCTTGCCAAGAATTCAAGCAGTAATGAAGCAACTTTGCTAAAAAGAAAAGAATTTATTGAACCCATCACCAAGAAGGAAAGGAAAAAATTCCCAAATAAGTAAAAGAAGCAAAAAGATAAAATGGAAACTGTATCATAATGGCTTTACACACACTCTGAGAGAAATGGGAGACAGCTAACACATTGGTTAGATGAGAGCCCTGGAAAAAGAGAGTGTAAACCAACACTAACCATAAACCAACACACACACACACACACACACACACACACACTCTCACACACATACACACAGTTGCACCCCACTTCCAGAAGGGGTGGGGGAGGTGGGGTAGCAGAAATACAGCATAAAATATACATTTGATTCTTGTGAAATAGTTCCTTTTCTGGTCCTCTTGCAGACATCAGCTTCCCCTGTATGTCTCAGACACAATTCTATCTCCCCTCAGCCTGAGAACTCTTCTTTGAGGCAGTAACAGCATCAGATGCAAGAATACAAGAGATTCTCAGTATCTCTCTATTTGCCAAAGNAGATCTCTCTCTCTCTCTCTCTTATCAGAGGCTTCTCTTCGGTCTTTCAGTGGCAGAGCATACAGCATCTTGGTGGGCACAGAGGCAACATGGCGCTGCTCATGTGGGGCCATGTCTGTTGTGGTAGATAGGCCTGCTACAGGGCTTTCTCCTCTCTTTTTTTCTCCTCTGGGGTCAAGGCTCTGAGGGAGGGAGATGGTTAAGATCTCACCTCTGTCTGGCATCTTCAAAGGTGATCCAGCTGAAAAGACTTTGTAGCTGCCCTTCTCGTTGGCCTGTTGCCAGGATCCAGGACAAGCTGGTGCTGGTTTTTTGCATTCAGGCTCTCAGGCAAAAGAGGATTGTAGTTGCCTCTGCAGCAGAGCTGCAGCCATGCTAAGATTCTTCCATGTTCCACTCTTCAGTAGCAGGTAGGCCAAGAGCCTTTCTTGCCCTCCCACCCTGTCGGGGAAGCAGAGGAAGTTCTCTTGCAGAGGAGCTCCCTGTCTTAAAAGATGTACTAGACAAAAACGGTGGACAACAGGAAGTCCACTCCTTTTTATAGACTCTGTCCACCAATCACCTGCAGGGTCAAGACACTGACCCAGGGGTCTGCTGGGAAAGCTACACCTAACTTCAAAATAAAATGCTCTTTCGGCATAAAAGCACCAAAATTAACACTTGAAAATTATTCAAAATGCAACAGTCTGATATGAAAAGGAGACAGGGCATAACTCTTGCACCAGGACCAACACGGGTTATCTCAGCATTGCAGTTTCAGCATATGCAATACTTGGATAAGAGCAAACCTTCCACAAGCATTCAGGCTGTCAAAACTCAATGGCTCAAACACTTCCAAAATCAGTAGCTTTTTCAAATATAAGTGAAAGCATAGGAAATAATTTGCAGTCTTAAGTCTAATAATTATGATGAGGCATCTAAAACAAAAAGTGGCTGAGTCACTGGTCATTGTGTACACCATTAACATCTTGCAAACAACATGTTCCAGATTTCTTTGGAGATACCTGGATCATCACTGAGAGAACCTGTTTCATTACCATTAACATGTAGAATATGCTATTTGTTTTTCTTCTTTACATTTGACAGTTACTGCTTAAGAAAGGACTTTGATAAAGCCCATGACATGCCTGAGGGTATTTTTAAAAAGCAGTTTGGGGGAAGAGGAAGAGAATGAATACATTAAAATACAGCTTGATCTAAATTAGTAAATTACATGTTTCCAGGTGTTTCCTTCTTGAGATTTTGCATAAAATAATTCCATCAGGACACCTGGAGTTTAAGGTTTTCAGTTGTCACCAGATATTTCCTCCATTTTCATAAGCTGATCTCATATTTTCCAGATTGGTATTGCTTTCACTTCACATCATCTGTACAAACAACTTAAGTATTCCTACCCCCATAAACACCAGCACGTGCACATGCACACTCCTCTCTTTGCTCTGTGTACAGTACCTTGGAACCAAAAAGATATTTGATTAAGTTTTAACAAGTGTCAAAGCCAAGTAGCTCACAGACACTTACTTGAAGATCAGAACATGGTTTAGATGCTTTCTGAAATTCAAATTAGCAAGTGTCATTCTTCCTACCTCTACCATACTTCAGGAACTGTTTGATCTGCGGAGAGAGAATGACAGAAAATGAACAAGGGATGAATTTCCAGGATCCAGGGGTTTGAACTTTCCACTCCCAGGCACTGCCACTGTCTCCTGAAGCGTGTGAGTATTCAAGATTACTCTTGTTTACATGGCTATATTGCAGGGCACTGATGTAGAATACAGTAGAACAGATTCTCTCATAAATATTTAGATGACGGATTCCAGCAAAGAACAACAATACAATTAACAAATCTAAATGCTATAACCTATATTTGACTCTATATCTGGAAGTGAGCAGACATGTCTTTGTTAAGTCACAGTGTAGTTTACCATGTGTAATACAATATCCATGCAAAAAAATCCCTCAGAACATTGATTATAAATTTCATAATTTTTTTTCACTGCAGCACATGTTTAGGAAAGGTTTTTACGATCTCATGTTACTGCCATTATTTTTTATCAAAAATAAAAGACATCTTATGACCTGCAGGGGTACGCTATTGCTAAAAATACTAAATTTAGGTGGTTTCTGCACAGTAAAAAAAAAGGGATTAATACACAGAAAATGTAATGTATACATCAAATTGAATGCAAATGTTACACTATACATAGTAGTCAGAATTAATGTATCAATGTTTACCAACACCTACTCATCCTACCTTTCTCATACACTTAGACAAGTGTTTGAAAAATACCAACAACCACAAAAACAGAAAGAATTGTAATAGCGAGTTGCAGTGTATGAGTGACCCCCATTTTCTCTTCTTTTTTAACTAAAAACTATTAAGAATTACATCCAGTAAATTGTAAGGACCTGAATTCTCTGAACATCTGAGTATGCCACTAAGCTGCAGTATACATATTTTAAAGGAGAAAAAAAAGATACAATTAAAAGCCAAGCATTAGGAAAATACAAACTATCTGAGAGGAAAGACTTTCCTTCTGCTTGTGCTCAAAAACTTCTGTATCATCAGAATCCTCCTCTACCTTCACAGCTTTCATGTTTGCACATCCAAAGATGAACCCATCCTCAAACATTACTGCATCAGGGGCTGAGTTTTAATCAGCCTGCATTCAATGACATCTTGTCCATGTATACACACTTCAAATACTGACTTCCTTCTCTTGCAAAAGGACCAAAAAAATTTTACAAAAAAGACATCTAGTCTTCTACTGAATCTTCTAGTTTTATAGTGGATTGTACCTGGGATTTATCTTTTCCTGGATATTGATGTAATGTGGGGTAATGATATAACCAATAGAAGAAGCACAGTATAAGATCAAGACAATGTGAAATCTTCACCTTTTCTGTGTGTTTTTCCAGTACTTCCACAATTAACTTTCAGTCCCTCACCAAATTGCACAAGGACATGCTACACCTACTTGTAGAGAAGGAGTGGTGCAGGAGGGCCACATGCACATGGAACATAGAAAATGAACCCTGTCACAGTGACTCTTCCTTGGTGAAAGACGGACTAACACAATCCCAAGTCCTGTCAGAACATGCTCTTTACTGCATCTAATTTTCAAGTGACTTGTTTTCCTACTCACAGAACAGTGCAAGAAGAGGATAAAGGGGAATTAACTGAAACCATACATGCCTCTCACTGTTAATAAGAGCCTATTTATGTGTATAGAAGAGTTGCAATTGCTAGGTCTTATTAGCTGAGAATTAGAATACCCCACCCTGTTTTTTATGTACTTAAGAGTATAGGATATGCTATGTACCTTACAATCTCTGCTGCTAATTTTAAAGCACTTTTTTGGTTATTTTTTTTGTAGGCAGCAGGCAAGATCTGAGTTCTTTCTGAAAATGCAAGAGGATTTAAAAGGTTGAAGGATCCACATATGAAGACATTCTTCATTACCTTATTTTTGTTCTCTGGCATATTTGACAATATATTCTTTTAGACTGTTACAATCAGTTCAAAAAAGATATTATAGGAGCAATCTTGAAATTCAGTGTAAGAAAGCAACAAAGAAATCACTCTCTTCACCTTATACTAAAGATTTTTTTTTCCAAATATATATATATGTATATATATAAATGCCTTTATTTATAGCTCTGTTGAAGTATAGAAGAAAAAGAAAATCATAAATAATTCATCAAATTTTCTTCTTTTTTCACTCAGATCAAATTTTCACACATAAACATACAAAGCTAAACTTAATTCTATCAAATTATTCTATACTAAAGTAAAAAATAAAGAAATAAATCTTGCTAGTCAGCATTGGTAGCATTTCTTTGACAGATGGTGGAGACAGGCATCCAGATCTGAATCAGCCATTGTCGTCTGTGTGCATAGTCAATGTAGATGACACAGTCCATGGACTAAGATATCTCATCCTAAGCAAAGCTATAAAACAAACAATCCAAATACATTACAGAAGTATCTTTTCCCACTGATAATAATGGGAACAAAGAATCACTAGCTCATCTATTCCACAAATGTTTAGTCACGAAAGATCATTCACTGTGTCCAGTCTCTGACAAACTTAAACAAACCAATCTATGCAAGTTGAAGTGATTACAGAAACTGTGTCACACGAATACATAACAATATCCAAAAATACTCCAAATACATTGTTTACCTTCAAGTCATTGTAGGGAATTCCAGCTAAAATGTGCTCTCCAGGAATACCCAACTAGATCCATTTCACAGTTTATATGTGAATAAAGCTATGGCAACAGAGCTTTGACTTGACTTTGGGCTAAATGCGCCTTATGCAGAAAATATTATTTCTATAGAGTTTATTGATTTAATCTGCAAGGCTCTGTTTAGAGGGTTTTTAATCACTAGCTAGCATGTTCTCTATTTGTGGATTATGTGTGCAATTCCCCACACTGAAAGATGAGTATATATAGCTAAAAATAAAGTTCCATACACAGTCTGCCAGCAGGCAATTGCTTACTCATTTAAAATGTATGTTTACTTAAAATTTTGCTCCCTGGGATGGCCTTATAAAATATACATTTCATTTGAGCAGGGATTCCCAAAGGAATCAGCTGCCAGGCAGCCTTTATCTAGCTCCTTCAGTACAAACTATGTAAAGCAGGACACTAAATCTGCAATAGCAGGCAACACTCAGGAATTAAGAGTTTCAGCTCAGTTTCTGCTGATAGTGCCTTAGGAGTACCTGGATCTGAATAATTCTGTTAGCACCAGAAATTCATTCCACACAATTTGTTTCCTGACATTAATTTCCTACAAAACCTTGACATGTGAATATGCTCCACATACAATTATTTCTAGGAAGGTCAGGGGCTAATAGAAAATGAATCACTGAGTGAAATTTTCATGATTGTGATTTTTTTTCAGTATTTCTGGATCCCAAACTCCTTCTAGGTTCTCCCAGCAAAATTTTAGCTGCTTTTGTATTAGTCATTGGAGATATTAATTCTCCCAGTTAGAAATCTACTTTAAATTCCATCCCACGTTTTGGATTCATGAAGTAGAAATAAAAAAGGAAAAAACAATTAAGCAAACAAAAACCAATTTAGAAAATAAAAAGTATTGAGTCATCTTATAGCATAAAGTCTCTAACAAATGATCAGTGTGTTCAGGCAAAAGACATACCACTATTATCACATCAAGCATTGTCACACATACTACCTCCAATGTTAGAGTAGTAATAGCTATATACCAGTGAAGGGTTATCACAGAATCATGGTATTTGGTTGTAAAAGACCTTAAATTTCACCAAGTCCAACCATTAATCCAGCACTCCAATGTCATCACTAAGCCATTTCCCTCAGCATCATGTCTTTTAAATACTTACAGGAATGGTGACACCACCACTGCCTTGGACAGTGTGTTCCAGTATTTGACAATGCTTTCTATAAATAATTTTTTCCTAAGATCCAACTCAAACCTCCCTTGACACAACTTGAGGCCATTTCCTCTTGTCTTACTGGTTGTTTCTTGGGAAAAGACACCCACACCCATCTTACCACAACCTCCTTTCAGGCAGAGAGTGATAAGTTCTCCCCTTAGCCTCCTTTTCTCGGATATAAACCTCAGTTCCCTCAGCCACTCCTTGTTCACAAGACCTTTCACCAGCTTTGTTGCCCTCTTCAGACATGTTGTGGCACTCCATGTGTTTATGAAGAAATGTTTACTTCAAAAATTTGTCACACTTTCAATAAGTACAATATTTTATTGTATATTACAAATCCTTCAAAATCACAACGAGTCAAAACAATAAACAATATGACAAGGTTTTAGCTGAAATAAAGGACAGAATAATAGCAGTATAGTGCTTGGCAGGAGTCCTGAGGACATTTATATTAAAAATCCTTTAAAAATATATCAAAAGGGATTCAGGTGCCATTAGTTACAAGACATACCAACCAGAAAGTCTAACCTCTATGAAATGACAATGGAAAAAACTTCTCAAATGTACCATTTTCTATCAAAATCTGACACAAAGTGGAACTGCAGATGGTTTTCTACAAGGATTGAGGTAAACTCCAGAGACAGATATAGTTTCCAGTAAGGAAAAATGGATACTTAGATTTTTAGGAAAAAAGGTTAAGAAAACAAGCAATTGGAGAATAAAAAGGTGAGAAACTCTCCTCAGAACTTTTATCCTGCAATTAATAGAGAGCTGTGTGGTACTCATCACAGGAAAAGTGGGCTGATCTCATATTACTTAATTTCAGATCAGGTCCTGCACACTCCTTAAACCCTGGTGGATTTCCTGTACAGTCACCTATATCAAAATGCATTGAAACTGCAGGATAAGAAAACAGAGCATATTTTTAGACTTTTCTACAACTGATCAGAGCTCCTAACAAGGGAGATAAAAATAATTTTAAAGGAAGTACATTAGGAATAGGATAGATAAAAGGTAAGAAAGAAAACGGTCAAAACAAGCCCTGGCTCCTTTTAGTCTAAAAATTACAGAAATACTAGAGTTCAGGAGAAAGAGAACATAAAATCCAACAGGCAGCATGGTCCATTGTGAGAAAGTTGCATGGGAATAATTTTACAGATTTGAAATGCTGAACACCTACACAACACCTCTTTTGGTTTGAATCATTGTAGGAAATTTTCTGTCTATTTTTACAAACCAGATAGCTGAAGATGAGCTAGCCCCCCGCCTTGCCATGTGTCATATTCAGTCTCCTCCAGAGACACAGAGTGATATTAACTATCCAACTTTAGGCTAAGAAAGAAAACAATCCCTTAAACTTTACCAGTAGGTATCATGCCAGCTTCCCCCAAAGTAACAGCAGTCACATATTTCCCCAGGACAGCACACAGAAAAATCCAACTATCTCCCAGTAAAAAGATAAAAACATTTTGTTAGCAGAATTGTTGTCCTCCCATCAGAAAAAGGATTTACAAAACAGAACTGTAGCAATTTCATATACACACTTGTTCCTTACAACTGTAGTGCCTGTATATAAGTTATGTAAACACTTATTTCCCTTAGCTGCAAACAGTTTTTTAGGGTTTTTTAACTCCACTGAGTCTACTACAGTCTGATGGTATTGAGGTGACATGATCTTCAGAAAAGAGACCCTAGCTTCTCCTTCCTTTACTTGGCCCTTATTTCACATAATCACAGGTTGGAAAAGACCTGTGATTATGTGAATACTCACATATTCGTCTAGTCCAACCATTAACTCAATAATGACAAGTCCTCGACTAAACCACATCCCGAAGCATTACATCTACATGATTCTAAAGTATTTCCAGCTCCAGGTAGCCAGTTTCAATATCTGAAATAACTTTTGGTAAATAATGTCTTCCTAATAAACAAACTAAATCTCCCTTGGCACAACTTGAGGCCATTTCCAGCTCCACACTAGCTACACAAGTGCTAACGTCACTTACTTTTGCAAAGCATTAGCTCCTCAATCCGATGTACCAAGCAGCTGCAGTGGCTCAGACAGTACCTGACATGACTGGTGGAGGAAGAGGGAGGCAATCAAAGCTGAGCTAGTCTGCCATGATGGTTCAAATGCATCACAAATGTTGCCATAATTACCTAGTTCAGTTTGATGACACTATCCAAAATAGAAATCTGAGATTTTTAAATTTTTTTGTTATTTTTTGTAATGCTATTTGGTAAAAATACAGGTAACAATTAATTTTATTCAGTTTATTAGATTCATTACTACAATTTCATTGAAAGAGTAGGCACTGGGCAAACTATTAAATGAGCTATGCCTACAGCTTTACTAAATAAATATCTACTGTAACTATACGTCTACTGCTTACTAAAACTGTCACAACACTGTTATGTTGTCTCTTACATTAAAACTAAATAATCTGCAGTGCTTACCCTTCTGTTTATCTTAGATGTATAAACACTTACATTCATTTTGTCCACCAAATCACTAATTAAAAGAAAAAAAGCTTCTGCTGTTAAGCTTTACCCCTACTAGGTTTTTGCTGGATTGCTGTACTTTTCATTACTGTTGTGTCTCCAAATACCACCTTCACTTCAGCTGTAAATAGGCAGCAAAACAGTTCAAGCCTTAAAGAGAAACTTACAAAGAAAAGATTTTTTTTTTCCTCCTCATAGTTGAGACCTTTCCCAAGGGAACAGGACACTTTTGGACGTGTTAGTGCTTCAAGTTTGTAGCAATGGAAAATAAAGTATATAGAAATAATGGGTTGGCTGAGTGCATTATGAAAGGATTGCTCCTATTAGGAGATTCAGGGCAAATATGAGTCAAGATAAAACAAAGTTATGGTGGAAGCTTTGGAGAATTTGTACTAGTTTCAATATCATTACTGGTCAGGCTGTTAGCTGCTTATTTGATTTCTGGAACATGAGTGTGTCTGTGTGTAAAATCATCAAATGTGCTTGTGCAGGTGCAGAGCTCAGGAAAGCGAAAGATGATAATTGAAGGTATTGTGTTGTTTATTGTTTAAGATATGTCTATGACCAAACACAGAAATATTAAGCGGTTTGCATCTATTTATCCACACATTAGAATGTGTGGCTGCATGTTGTTCTATATGTGCCAAGAGTTCTTGCACAGCCTTAACACTAATATAAATTAAGATGAAGCATACTAAATCAGCCACAAGTTATTTAAGAAAAAGAAATAAGGAAACTTTTGACATTTTAACAGGAAAAGAGACTGGAGTGAGAGTAGTCTGATGTAAATGAATAGACAGCTTCAATGAAAATTAAAGAAGGAAACTCTCTCCTGGGGTTCATTATGCCTCTTGAGCTGTTGGTTCTAAAGTTAATTTTTAAATGCTTTGAGGTGATTAAGAACTTGGGCATCACTATAAATGTAAATAAGTCCTGTTTCATTTCCTAGCAGTTAACTGATTTCAGCAGTCATCAGCGACTTAGCTTGCTGATGTATTTGAGGTCCCTAGTCTACTACATAATTAACCCTCTTCATATGAAATTGCTAGAAAGCCTGGTTTTGAATGTATGTAACCAGGATGTGACATACATGCTCCCTAGAAAAGAAGGTATATAATTGCCAATAATGAAGGCACTATTTGAAGCACAATTATCACAGAATAAAATTAAACACATAAATGGAAAATTTGCTTCCACTCACACTGAATGCAACTTAGAAACACAACCAACATAAATGCATATTAGAAACTTCATCTAAAATAGATGAATTATTTATAGTAAAATTTAGAAAACCATTACATAAGGGTTTCTTTCTCCCTATCAGGTGTAGTCCATAGAAAATTTCAAAAAACTGTGCAGATGAATATCACATACAAACTCCAAAAGACAATCCATTCTTTCAACATCTGTACATGAGCAATTAAAAATTAGCAGCAATAATCTGAACCACTGACATCATAGAATCATAGATTCATAGAATCATCAGGGATCAGAAGGGACCCCAGAAGATCATCCAGTCCAATCCCTCTGCCACAGCAGGACATCCCAACCAGGTCCAGGCAGGTTTCAACCGTCTCCAGAAAAAAAGACTCCACAACCCCTCAGGGCATCCTCCTCCAGTGCCCCGTCACCCTCCCTGTGAAGAAGTTACAGAATCACTCAGGGTTGGAAGGGACCACAGGATCATCCAGTTCCAACTCCCCTGCCATGGGCAGGGACACCCCACCCTAGAGCAGGCTGGCCAGGGCTCATCCAGCCCGGCCTTAAACACCTCCTGGAATGGAGCCCCAGCCACCTCCCTGGGCAACCCATTCCAGGCTCTCACCACTCTCATGGTGAAGAACTTTGTCCTCACATAAAGCGTAAATCTCCCCATCTCCAGCTTTGCTCCATTCCCCCTAGTTCTCTCGCTACCTGAGATCCTAAAAAGCCCCTCCACACCTTTTCTGTAGCCCCCTTCAGACACTGGAAGGCCACAATAAGGTCAACTCCAAGCCTCATCTTCTCCACACTGAATAGCCCCAACT
>VZRI01010537.1:28030-57882 GCA_013397515.1 Upupa epops | reverse complement strand
CTTGTCACTGGCCTCCACTTGGACACAGACCCATTGACAGCCACTCTCTGGGTGCGGCCATCAAGCCAGTTCTTTACCCATCTAGTGGTCCACCAGTCTAACCCATGTTCCACCAGCGTAGAGACCAGAATGTGGTGCGAGACAGCGTCAAAGGCTCTGCTCATGTCCAGGCAAATGACATCAGTCGCTGGCCCCTCATCCCTCATGTTGTGACTTGTTCATAGAAGGCCACCAGGTTTGTCAGGCAGGATTTGCCCTTGGTGAAGCCATGCTGATTGTACCCAGTCACCTCTTCACTGTTCTCCTGTCTCAGCAGTTCCTGCAGGGGGATCTGCTCCATGATCTTACCAGGCACAGAGGTGAGACTGACTGGCCTGTAGTTCCCTGGCTCCTCCTTTCTACCCTTTTTGAAAAAAGGAGTTATGCTTCCCCTTTACCAGTCAATGGGGACTTTGCCAGACTGCCATGAGCTTTGGAATAGAATATATATTTGTCTGAAGCCACAGCTAAAGCCACAGGCAGAAAATGTATTCTTTGTTACGTGAAACTTGTCCTAGCAAACTGGAATCTCTATGTTCCATGTCAGTTGTTTCACACTGATTTAAGGTAATAATACATATATGCTTCACTGATAGTATATTAAGATTAGATATCAAAAAAATGTTCTTCAATGAAAGGGTGGTCAAGCACCCATCCAACTCCTCAGGGAAGTGGTCATGGCTTCAAGACTATCAGTGTTCAAGAAATGTTTGGACAACATTCTTAGACATACGGTTTAACTTTTAATTTGCTTTGTGGGGAGTGAGGAGTTAGACACAATAGTGCCGATAGACCCCTTCCAGCTTCCAAAAGAGCAAAGGTACAGGCTTTATTAACCATACTGTTATCCAAGATAAAAGATGCAACTTTTCTACTGTTAAAGTAGTAGTCTAAAGCCTAGGAAGTTAGGATTCAGCTCCTAACCCTAACTCTTGCAGTGAAACATATTTCTCACCTGCTGTCAAGTTTCTTTATGAGTGACGATAAAGGCAACTGATATTTGTCCAAACATACCATAACTATTGCAAATATTCATGGATTCATAGAATGGGTCAGGTTGGAAGGGACCTTAAAGATCACCTAGTTCCAATCCCCCTGCCATGAGCAGGGACACCCCCCACTAGACCAGGGGGCAATCTGGCCTTCAACACTTCCAGGGAGGAGAGGGGGCAGCCACAACCTCCCTGGGTAACCTGGTCCAGTGTCTCAGCACCCTCACTGTGAAGAACTTCCTCCTGACTTCCAGTCTAAACCTCCCCTCTTCCAGCTTGAAACCATTACCCCTGGTCCTACCACTCCAAGCCCTTGGAATCAGCTCCTCCCCAGCTTCCCCATAGTCCCCTTCAGGTACTGGAAGACCGCTCTAAGATCTCACCAGAGTCTCCTCTTCTCCAGACTGAACAGCTCCAGCTCTCTCAGCCTGTCCCCATAGGAGAGGTGCTCCAGCCCTCCAATCATCCTCGTGGCCCTCCTCTGGACACGTTCCAACAGTTCAAAATCTTTTCTGTGTTGGGGTTTCTGTGGACGCAGTCCTCCAGATGGGGTGTCATGAGAGTAGAATAGAGGGGGAGGTTCACCTTCCTCACCCTACTGGCCACGCTTCTTTCAATGCAGCCCAGGATCCAGTTGGCTTCTGGGCCACAAGCTAGCATTGCCAGCTCATGTTGAGTTTTTCATCAACCAATACCCCAAAGTCCTTGTCCTCAAGGCTGCTCTCAATCTCTTCCCCAGCCAAGCTGTATTTGTGCCTGGGACTGCCTCGACCCAGGTCCAGGACCTTTCACTAGGCCTTGTTGAATCTCCTGAGGTTGGCACTGGCCCACCCCTCAACCTTCTCCAGCATGTTCACCACAACACACAGCTTGGTGTCATTTGCAAACTTGCTGAAGGTGTGCTCAATTACACTGTCTGTATTGCTGACAAAGATGTTAAGCAGCTCTGGTCCCAGTACTGACCTTTGGTGTTGCAGAGTAAGGGACAATGTCTATTTTCACATCCAATTGCAAAGTCAATGTTTTCAAATGTTTTGTCAAACTAGATGCAAACTATCTTTTATTTCTTTACTTAGTAACCAGAAGGACTGCAGGAGGGAAACATACATGATATAGACATTAAGTTTTCATAGTCCCCACTCTCAATAAAAAACTCAAAAATATCTCACAGCTATTTTGGTATACCTCTGCCTTGCAGAGACACGAAGATTGGGCATCTAACCACAGTAGATCTAGAAGCATCAAAGAAGGAAAGTAAAATTCATCAGTCAATGAACTAAGAAACTGATAATTTCCAAATGAATAGCAAAACTCTGAAGTCACTATAAATAAACAATACAAAAATACACTTGCTATTTTCCTAGGACTGATATTTAACCTCAAATGGCTAAAGTTGAAGAAAGAGAAACGTCCTATAATCGTCAAGAAAAACCTTCCTAAACCAGCTGGCAATCTACTTCCAGACCATCACAAATTACTAGCAAATTTGCTGAAATAACATTACTCCACACATTTTCAAAACAAAGCCTTTCCAGTGGTTTTTGCTCCCTATTTCAATTCTCATGCTAAAAAAATTTTTACTCGATACTGGTTTTCAGATTCAACATTTCATTGAAGTTTCATTTTACAAACATCTTGAATGCAAATGAACAGCTGGATTGCTAATGCCCTCCTTCCAGAAGGGACAGCACATTATACTAGAGGAGATTATTTTCTTTCCTGCTCTTCTCCAACTTCTAAATAAAATTACCGCAAGTATTAGTTATATCTCACTTTCTACACTTCACACGTGTAGCTGGAAAAAGATAGGGAGGTGAGAGAGGTTGATCTAGTTATTTATTAATGTCAGGGAGCTTGGAGCTAGATCTATTCAGTGCAGGAGAAACATAGTTATCAGTCTCAGTAAATTGAGGCGGGTCCCCATCAGCCCTGCAAACAAAAACTCTCCAGTTGTTCACATTTGCTAAATAAAGGTTCTTAGGTCAGCTGCCTGCTGACAGACACTGAAAGACAGCAGTCAGAATGATTGTACATCTCTTGGGTACCCACAGGGAAAGCAACGTTGCCCCATAAGAAGGTTCACAGAATTTCTAAGTAGCAAACAAAAGATCTCAGAGAAATCACCAGAAAGCACATACTGAAACAGGTGTCTGATTGCACAGTTATATAGGTATATTATTTATAAGGAGGAGCTGGCTGTAGCATCTCCAGCAGGCAAGGTCTTGGCATTTTTCTTTTCCTTTCTTTTCTCTTTTCTTTTCTTTTCTTTTCTTTTCTTTTCTTTTCTTTTCTTTTCTTTCTTTTCTTTTCTTTTCTTTTCTTTTCTTTTCTTTTCTTTTCTTTTCTTTTCTTTTCTTTTCTTTTCTTTTCTTTTTTCTTTCCTTTTTTCTTTTCTTTCCTTTTCTTTTCTTTTCTTTTCTTTTTTTTCAGGTGAACATTCAGTGAGACATAGCTACCTCCCACCTAGGATCAGGGGACTTTCCTCTCACCAGTCACTAAAAGCCTTTGAATTTAAAAAAAAATGTAATTGTCTTTCATAGAGGTGAGAAAGAAGTCTAACCAGTTTTGAACATTTACAGATGGTAACCAATATGAAGTTTATAAAACCACAGTAAACATTGGCATTTCAGAGTGGTTAAACGAGTGGTTCTCTCACAACTTCTTCAGTGTTAGTTCTACCTTTCCTCTGCCTCACCTGTCTGGGATAATAAGTGCCTATTCAGAGGAATACTGCAAAATTAATGAAATGTGTACAACATCACAAACAGTAAGTGCAACATCCTGTTAGCAGGACAGCACCACAGTCTGGCTTCCCCGGGTGAAACTCTGGAGGAAGCTCAGTCAAACTGCAGAGCATTAGCTGGTGCTCAGCATCTCCCCAGTGTGGTCAAGACCAATCGACCCCAGCTCACGTTGACAGTCTGAGTGAGGATTTTCACAAATTGTTCTTAAAGCTTTTCAAATTGTGATGCTAACAGAAGTCCTAGGAAGCTTCTTAATTTTAATATTTCTCCAAGTCAGTTTAATGTAGTTGCCTCTCTCAAATCAAGTCAAACAGAGGGATTTGAGGAAAATTACAATCTTCTTTCATTAAATGCAGAATGTTATCACGGATCTCCATTTGTATTGGCCTGGCAATAGGGGTCATCACATAACTGTGAGTGTTTATTTTCTATGAGGCAATTAGTGTGAAGAGATATGATTGTCATTCTATGTGCTTACTTGCAAAGCTATGTACTCACATTTAGGCTGGGCCTGGTCACTCCAGCACCAGTTACCAAATTTGTGTGTGCACACACCGAGGGCTTTGTGAGGTCAAAGAGGTGAGGTCATTCAACTAAGATTTGGAAAACCTTGTTCAGCATAAACAAAATTCATTTAAGACAAACAACTGATTGTTATATCACTCTTCCTTTCCCAGAAAATCCACAAAGATGTAGCTCAGAAAACTCTTATATTACATACTCATTATAAATTCATTACATCTGAACTGCCTTTCCCTGCAATTTAGGAAGACATCCTCTTTTAAGATGCTTTTTCTCATGTTAAGTAATTATTGAACTGAATTCATATCCCTTTGCATCCTTGATCATGCTGAATACCTGAACAATTCAGATTGGGTGGGAGAATCAGCTCATGTTACTCAAGATAACTGGTCATATTTTTTTCCACAGGTGAAGGAAATGCACCACTTCTAACCACTGGCCAAGTACTACAGCTTGTTTTAGTAACGCCTGACTAAAAAAAACAACCCAAAAGCTTATACAACAGTGAGAAAGTTGCCTGGATAAGGCTATGATTTGTCAAGCAAAGAGAGACACAACTGTTGAATACAAAATGCAGTTTCCTGTTGTATCTGAGGACAAGCCCTTTCAATGAAATGTGATGTAAAATAGCACTTGTAGATTAAACAAACTGTTTTAAACTTTTTTTGATACTAGAAAGAACAAAGAATACCCAATTTAGTCATATGACATATGAGTAGTTAGTTAATGTAGCACAACCAGCCTCCTCAAGTAATCACACAAGAATTGCTAATTATGAAAATGATTATAAAATCTGACAATAAAATACTTCCATATTTGTCTCTTGTGCAAGGTGATTCCTGCAGAATGATGCCTCTCTTAAGTCACTGCTTGTAACTGAAATCATAAAATTAGGAAGAATTTGATAAGAAAGCTGATTTTTTTATCACAGTGATTTATACTCCCTAAAATCTAATATACATTGACCCAATTCTTTCCCAGTCAGCATTCAGTTCCTGTTTACCTGAGTTCTCCCACTCCCAATAGCTTGCACCTAAAGTTATTATCACCAGCAGGATGAAGCTAATCCCAGGGAAGCCTAATGACAGGAATCTCTTTGAAAAGAAACAAAGAAACAAAGCACCCTGAAGCATATTTAACCCGACTGCTTTCTCCTTAGGACAGAGAACCTATACTACTGCTGAATTAGTTTGTCTTCAGCTCATCATTATCATTAGGATCTCATTTAATATCATCTTCAATGTAAAATGAGCACCTAACCCTGACCAATTGCAAGTTGTTCCCAAGCTCAAGTATCATTATTTTTCTGCAGCATCAGAAATGTCCAAAGAATTTAAATAATATTCCTTCTTGTAGAAGTGGATTGAAGCAAATGGTGCATACAGGAGAAGGCAGAGACAGTTGTGTTGTGTCTGAACAGCACATTGGAAGCATTACTTCTTTTCGAAACATAGCAACCTACAAGAGACTTTGCTTTTCACCTCAGAGTAAAATGGTAGTGGATTTGCGCCACCAGGTCACACCTTTCAATTGCAGTCGACATTGGATATTTCACTCAACTATTTTCTTTTACACATTCGAGGTACTAAATGGTAAGTCTTACTGGAAAAAATACCATACAACATTTTTAATGATTGTGGGGCAGAATTAACTGTCATTTTGACACTGCAGTATTAGGATATTTTAAAAACTGCGTATGTTGATCAATTTTGTCAGTGAAGGAGAAAAATTATACAAAACACTATTAACTAAAATCACCTGTGAATGGCTTATATTCACACCTGATACTGTTCCCAGATGAAGCTCTTAAGATGAGCATCACCTTTTAATCATATTCTTAACTCTGGACTCCCTCTCTTTTCATAAGAAGAAAATAGCTTTCAGTGTTCTTCTTCTTCTAGCATCACTGTGATTTCACTTTATCACATTTCAAAATAAATGGAGGTAATATCTTGTACTATGTCTTCAGATTAAAGAAGCACAGAGAAAAACACTACAGCTTAAAAAGAAAGATAAGCAGGACTAGAAAAATGATTCTTCCTCCTGACTGCTCTCTTCCTTTCTAAGATAACTGTTCTGTCTGAGAAAAAAAGTTACCTGTCTGAATAAATAAATATAGGAGAGCGACAGTTGGCCTCCTGCGCATATAAATTGAGCAAGAAATATTTCAAAGAGCTTGAGTGCACATCTTTGCTTATTGAGAATAAGCAATCAGTCAGAGCACTCAACAAGACCTTGTTCAAACAATGGATAATGAGGAGAGCCTCAGCCACACAGCTGAAATTGGACAAGAAAGCTTGACACTACCAGCAAAAAAAAGACAAAGTCAACAGCACAAAAGTCACAGAAAAAGAGAGTTCAGGGAGGTCTTAAGCTCAGGAATGTTGACATACATTCGACTATACAGAAGGCTTTCTAGAGATTTGTCTTAAACAAAATGTTTATTATTTAAAGTTATCAAAACTCGCCTTGGAAATTAGATTAAATAAATCCCCCACAACTGGAATCTCTATGACTTAAGGCCCACTTCTGTTAAATTCATTTTCATGATATTAATAGTATGAAAATTATTTTTATGTCCTGTATGTATTTGTATATGTTTTCAAGACCTCATTTACAGCAATCTCCCCTGTTTACAAGCGTCCCTGAATGCAGGCCAAATGTGAATAACAGCACAGAGGAGAAACAGACTACATCATTGTGAAAAAAGTAATGGAAAGTTGAGTGCAAAACATGAACTAATTATTCTGTGAAATACATCTATTTCTATTTTTTTTCCAGCTGTTGCTCAAATATGTCTTTCTGTAGTTCAAATTAAAAGAACTCCCAAATTTTGCAGTCAGTAAATCCTGGCAGTCTTCNGGGGGGGGGGGTTTATCTGGTAAGAGGAGACCAGAAATGCATAACAATTTCACATCCTTGGCTTAATGAACAGCAACAAGATGAAAGTGTAATTTGTTTTGTCAGCCTGAAAAGTATATTTGTATATTTGAAAATATAATTTGACTCACCATAAAGTTTATGGGTCTACTTTACTTGCTACTAACTGAAAAAAATGAAGGCACATGTAGCCTTCATTTGCCCATATTTCCTGCAAAGGTAATGGAAATCTTCAGAGTAGCAAAGCTATTTGTGTGAGTTTACAAGACCACGTCAGCTGTAGTGTAAAACAGAACTTGATAACCCAGGCTCTTACTGCTAACCATCCGTGAACTACATTTCAAAAGCCTGTTCCTCAAACTTCTAGCTGATCATGTAAGTTTTCTGTTCAAAATGTCCCTGTTTTGTGGCAGCTGAAATACATGCATTTATCTTATTTGTATTTTAAAAAATCAGTCAACCAAGAACTTGATTGTTTCATTTTGTTAAACTAAGCATTCCTGAAGCTACACAGAAAACATTGCACCTCTAGAAATGAATATCAGTCTTATTTATTTACACATGCACAGGAGATTCAAATGCTGGAAATGGAAGTTTGGGATATATTTCATAGTAGACAGAACCAGGATGCACTTCCTTCTCCTGTGCTGCACTTGGACAGGGGCCCACCAAGGTCTCAGCCTCTGCAATGGCTATGAAATATTTTTCACAGAAAGGAAGTAAATTACACCGTGACCGCTGTATTCAACTGCCTCCTCTGCCCAACAGGGAAAACACCGCACTAAATTTTAAATCAAGTGAATTTGGTAGACTTTGAGAGTAGGAACTGTTTGATGCCCTCAGCACTCCAGAGGCTTCAGAAAGACAACAGGTTTTTGGCTGCTTGAGATTTAAGAGAGCAGTGAAAACTTCACTAATTTTCATCCATCCAGAACAAACGTGCGCACACGTTAGGAGGCTACTCCTTACCACAAAGGCTAGAAAACTTCTGGTTAAGCATCAGACTGCACGCGGCAGCAAGAGAGCTGAGCCCCGAACGCTGTTAGATCAAAGTTTCTGCGTGATCCGAGGGTTCCCAGAACGGGAAAGCTCGAGGGAACCAGGACGCGGCCGCTGAGCCTCGGGGACTCCGGCGGCAGTAGCCGAGCAAACGCGGCGGGGGCGCAGACCCGGGCCTCTACGCGGTGGGCGAAACCGGAAGTCCCAGTCAGAGCGCCCGCGGCAGCCAGAGAGCGGCCCGAACAAACCCAAAAAACCACGAAAAGCACGGGAACAACGCGGCCGCAGAGGAAGACCAGGCTGCGGTGGGAACTCAAGCAATTCAAACAACCTGTGTATCGTGTGAGCAGGTAGATTATCTGCTTAACCAAGCGGCACATATGCAAAATGAGGTTGAAAAGCTGCATGAGGAAGTAGGAAGGCTCAAGAGAATTGGAGAGGCTACAGGAACAGAATACCTAGCAGAATCACAGCCCTGGACTTCAGGAGGGCCAACTTTGGCCGTTCCAAGCAATTGCTGGGGAAATCCCATGGGACAGGGGACTGGCAGGGAAAGGGGCCCAAGAGAGCTGGTTATCATTCGAAGACCACTTATTTGAAGCACAGCTCAAGTGCATCTCAACAGGAAAGAAGTCAAGGAAGGGAGCTAGAAGACCTCTGTGGTTAAATGTCGAGCTGCTAGACAAACTGAAGAGAAAGAATAAAGTCTCTAGGTCATGGAAGGAGGGAGTGGCCACTTGGGGTGATTATAAGGCTCTAGTGAGAGAATGTAGGGATACAGCTAGGAAAGCCAAGGTCTCCTTGGAATTAAACCTTGCAAGTCAGGTCAAGAGTAACAGCAAGGACTTCTTCAAATACACTGCAAGTAAAACTAATTCTAGAGGCAATGTAGGCCCGCTGCTGAATGAGGTGGGTACCCTGAAGACAGACGACACAGAGAAAGCAGAGATAATGAATACCTAATGAGTTGTGATCTCATTCATGTCTATAAATATGTGAGGGGTGGGTGCGAGGAGGGGTGGAGCCAGGTTCTTCTCAAGATCATCTAGTGATAGGACAAGGGGCAGTGGATGCAAGCTGGAACAGAGGAGGTTCCATATAAGTATCAGAAGGAACTTCTTCACAGTGAGTATAACAGAGCATTGGACAGGCTGCCCAGGGGAGTAGTGGAGTCTTCTTCTCTAGAGATGTTCAAAACCCGCCTGGACATGTTCTTGTGTGACTTGGTCTAGATGAAACTGCTGTGGCAGGGGGATTGGACAAGATGATCAGTCAAGGTCCCTTCCAATTCCTAGTGATTCTATGATTCTGTGATGTACTGACCTTTAGTAATTTTGAATCATTATTTAAATTGAAACAGAAGTATGCACATGCTATTCATTTAAGCACTAAGGATACACATCTTTTGTGCACAATTTTTTTTTGTAAGGATACTTTCTTATTTTATTATTGTCATTATAAGTTATTAGAGTAGCTTTGGTGAGATACTGTTAATATGATCCATAATCAATTCTCCAGAAATTTTCCAGTATGACAGAGGAAAACTTTGGTTAAAGTCTTTTCAGTTTCAGCTCTCTTTTCTTCTAGTTGATTATAGGGTTTCACCAAATGTTTAGTGGATGACTTACAGCAGAGCAGATGACAATGTGTCAAGACTCAAATAGTAGTGATCAGCAGTTCAAAGTCACCTCATGTTCCTGAGGAGCCAGTATAGGGTCTGACACTATTTAGTATCTTCATCAGTGAGCAAGCATGAAGGAGTGGAAAGTCTCATGGCAGATGCCAAGCTGAGGAGAAGAGTAATCTGAAGAGCAGCATTGCCATGCAGTGGGAATTCAACGAGCTGGGAGCATGGACAAATAGACAGAGAAGTAACATATAACATTCAACAAAGACAAATGCCAAGTCCCGCCCTGGGGATGGAAATGTTCTGTACAACACTACAAGCTGGGGATATACTGTCTGGCTCATAGCTGTGCAAGAGGGGCCTGGTCAAGGGCTGCAGGGTAACAGCATAAAGTGCTGCATTAGCAAAAAGAGCAGAAGCAGAAAGACAAGGGGCATACTGCTTATACTCAACACTTGTGAGGCTGCATCAGTATCCAGTTTGGGGCCTATGAATAGATGAGATGTATCTACAAACTGGAAAGCATCCAGAAAACAGCCATTTAGCTGGAGGATGGAGTAGATTAAATGCGAGGAGATGTTGGTGAAAACATGTTTCTTCAGCCTGGAGAATATGATGGGGTAACATAATTGTACCCTTCTGCTCCAGAAGGATAACTTCTCATGAAGGTGGAGCCAATCTCTTCCCTGAAATGCTTAGCAAGACGCAACAAGCACAACAAGTTGCAGCAAGACAAACTCTAATTGGACATAATAGGAACAAAAGTCAGAGAGAGAGTGATTAAGCTCTGAAAGAAGTTGCCCAAGGACGTGGTGGAATCTTTATCTTGGGAGATTTTTGAAGTATGACTCAATGAGGTCCTGAGCAACCTCATATAATTTTGAAGTATTTTGCTTTGGTTTAGACTCAACAACCTCTGGTGGTTTCTTCCAACTTGTCTCTCTGAACTAAATTCATTCTTATGGGCACAAACATCTCAAAAAGGTAGAGATGTGGTCTCATTGCAGTGTCAAATGAAAGCACAAGTGCTGGTCACCTTTGGGAGTTTGGGTGCAGCAGCAGCATACAGCAACACTTTTGGAGGATCATCCATACATCCCCTCTCTGCTGCAGTATCTAAAAAGCACTGAACGTTGCTGGAGTTTGTATAAATGCCAGAAGAGTCTATTATGCACACGGGAGAAGAGCGCCAGGACAATATTTTGCACAGAACACCTGTGTGTTTGTCTCTTGTCCTGCTCTCACAAGCTTCATTTAATAAACATACATGAATCTCTCTAAGAAGCCACAATGAGGTAGCATGCACAATTACTCATAGCAGAGTTCAGTGAGGTCCAAGCCGTTTGGACAGCTTTATAGACAAACATTTATTAATTTGCATTACTATAATAACAGAAGTGTTTACTGTCCATGAGAATTGCTTCCTTTTAGTCTCCTCCCTGAAATTTTCTACAGCTGGAAGTTGGCCTTTCCTTTGCATTGCCTAAACACTCTTTGAACTCCACCTCACCTCTCTCCATCCTTCCTGTGCAATTGACATTAGACTCTATTCTCAGTTCATTCTTCCACTCTGCTACTGCTTTGTCCACTCCCTCCTCAGCCAGCCCAGGAGATCACTTACTTGCAGGTTTTACAGACTTCACAAGGCACCTGCCATGTCTGTCATTCCTGCTAGTCCTTTGTGCATTGTTTTGCTTTGCCTGTTTAGATGTCGTGTCAGACTCATGGTAATGGGTATGGTGAATAAAATTTATAGCTGATAGTGATGGGAACTTCATAACAACATTCTGGATATATGGGGTTAAGCAAGTGCAGAAATTTCCAGGACCTGACAGAAGTATGTAACAGAGCACTGGAACAGGCTATCCAGGGAGGTTGTGGAGTCTCCTCCTCTGGAGAGATTCAAGACCTGCCTGGATCTGTTCCTGTGCAACTTGGACTAGGTGATCCTGCTGTGGCAGGGGGATTGGACTACATGATCTTTCAAGGTCCCTTCCAATGCCTATTGATTCTATATGAAAGGGTAAAAGCAGGGAGATCTATTTGTATTTCCAAAGGACCAAGTTTTTCTTTAATTCTGACTCCTCCTCTGGTGCATGACAGCACCAAAGACTAGTGTTGCATGTTGGCTCACAGAGGAAAGAAGAAAGTTTTCCCTTCTGCACGCTGCAGACACTGACACACAAGGGTTTCCTCTTCCTTCCCGTATTGCTTCTCTAACACAAGCTTTACTGTTGTTTTGGGGGTTTTTTTTTGAGAAAAAAAAAAAAAAAGAAATGGTATCTGATTATTCAGCACCAAATTTGTGGAATTGTGTCTTTATTAGCCAAAAGAAAAAATAAGCAGTTCTGTGAGTACCCAGGACATTGCCTGGTGGATTAGGGCACCACAGCTGTGACTGACATGTGTAGGAATGGTAACTCAAGGTAACCATGAGATGCAGCTGAAGCTTTCTGTATGGTGGAGGCATTCAGAAATTTTGTGTCTTGATTTTCCCCATGTTCCATAAGAAGTGATGTTATCCTGCAACTACCGTCTGTTCCTTTCTTCTCCCTACCCATTTAAGTCCATAAAATTTGTAGAAAATTACTTGAAATTTTACTTTCTGTCCTAACTCAGGTAAGACCAACTAAGTCTTCAGGTACCATTGTAAGAGCACTCCCAGAGATAAGTGCAGGTGGTGTACACAGACAGGATGAACAAAATAAGCCTCATATTCTTAGGAAATGAAAGCAAAGAGATGGAGCAGAAAAGTATATCAAGTACCCAGGAGCAGGAGGGAAGGTGTGAGGATTGAGTGAACAATGAGATTAACTCATTCTTCTGGCTGTATAAAACTCTAAAAACATCCATGTTGTAAGTTTTAAAATAAACATGACATTAATAATCTCCAGGAAAAAAATCATGCTACTACCTTGTACACATGATCACAGTTGTATTTTTCGGTTATATATAATAGACAGCAATCTTTGTTTGGAAGCCAGCTCACACTTCCCCAGTGAACTGCAGGATACACATAAATAATCAGGGCTGACTGAGTAAGTTTTGAATCTTATTCCAATGTCACCACAAAGTCTGCTCTCTATCTGAAATTTCTGTGTGTTCTATATCAAGGATTTCTTATTTGTTTTTTCTTTCTCTCAAAAGTTTCTTGTAAACCACGTAAGTCATCTTGCTTTGAATTCTGAAGGCATTTTTAATTAATACTGCATACTTAATCTTTTCTTAACATGCTTATTGCTTTGTTGGTGGTATTTTTCTCTTTTGGTCTGGGAGCTGTATTTGGCAGGGTGCAGCAGTTGGACCGTCATCCTTATTCACTGATGCTTACTGTTACAGGAATGTTATGAAGCTGAATTAATGAAAGTTTGTAAAATCTTTTCAGCATAATAAATTCAAGCTGCTTCAGTTTAAGCAAGAAATAGTTTTTAGGAGTAAGAAATGGAAGAGCATTAGAATTAATCTATAAGAGAACTACAAATTTTAGCAGCTACTTTAACAGAATTAAAGTGGTTGAATATCATGTGCTGGAGCCTGATTTCATTTACCCAAGTCTACTGATGAAGCTGAGTTACTCCTGGTTTACACCAACATAAGCAAAACCAGAATCAAGCCATGAAGTGCCCTAGGGGTATGCTTAGAATGAGAAAAAAAACGAAAGAGCTCCACACTAGACAAACCCAGATGCTCAGGGGGATTCCCTGTTTGAACCTCTTGATATATGACAATTGCCAGTTCTCTGGCAAAATAGCCACTTGGTATGTAAGAAATGTTTCAACTCAAAGTATTCTATGATACTATTATTTTAAGAAAAAGAACAGTTCTTTGTAACAGAGGATATACAAAGTCAGTGCTTGGGGAGGGGCAAGTCTAGTCATGCTCAGAAAAAATGACCGGTTAAAAAAATTCCTCCTTCCTCATCAATTGGATTAATATGTGGTATGCCTGAAACAAATCTGCTTATTTTACTAACAAAAGAGAGTGGTTCATTAGTAACCTGCAAGTCAGCTGTTCTTTCAAGCCAAATCTGAAGAACTAGGTGAATATTTTCTTACACCCCCAGCAACATTCATGGTGAAGATTTGCTTGCAGCCCACACAGCAGATGCAGGAGTTACGATGGAATTATTGGGCAACTTGCATGAAGAACATAATTGCACATTAAATACTTTTCATGGTAAATGCAAAGTATATTCAGTGCCATGCTATTGAGAACCTGTGATGAACAGTAAGCCCAAATGGAGAATGTTTGCAAAGATTAAAGCTCACAAAGGTAGAGCTTGTTCCTGGACTGTTGGACAGGAGCCCATCTTAGCATTTAACCTGCAATTTTCAAATGAGTATACACTTAGTGGTTACCATCTGCATCCACTACCTGCTACACGTTGCAACTGTTACACATTACTGGCCTTTTGCCAGTCTTTGAGCTGCCTGCAAATTTTTCATGATTATAATTTTTTCTTTCAGAATATATTAAAAAAAGAGCATAAACAGAATGAGGCAGAAATTAATCCCTGCAGGAGCCAATAAAAACATATTTGGCTAGTATTTCTTACAGTTATAACTTGCAACCTGCTGGGCAAGGACGGAATACACCTGCCTGGAAAAGGTAAGGGAATCTTTGGTCACAGACTGGACAACTTAGTGAAATGAGTTTCAAACTGAAGGATTTGGGAGGATAGGGTCCAAATTGGAACTTTGCAGGTCAGGGTGCCCACCTGGGGAATACACTAGGAAAGAACCAGAAGGCAAACCACCCTGGGGCTGTATACATCTATACACCTGCTTTCCTGGGGAAAAACCTGTAAACTTGATTAAATCTCTGAAATGCCTCTACACTAATGCATGCAGTATGGGAAACAAGCAGGAAGAACTAGAAATCTTTGTGCAGTTGCAAGGCGATGATCTTGCTGTGATCACTGAGCCATGGTGGGATGGCTCAGAAGACTACCACACTGTCAATGACGGCCGTGTACTATTCAAGAAGGATAGACCAACAAGACAGGGTGGTGGATTGGCTCTTTATGTAGAAGTGCACCTGGAATGTATCAAGCTTTGCTAAGAGAGAATGAAGAACGAGCTGAGAGCTTATGGATAAGAATCAAGGGGCAGGCTAATATGGGTGACACTGTTATTGGTGCTTACTACAGGCCACCTGACCAGGATGAGGAGGTTGATGAGGCCTTCTACAGATAGCTGAAAACCAACTCATAATCACAGGCTCTTGTCCTCATGAGAGGCTTTAACTACTCCAGTATTTGTTGGAACGGTAACACAGCAAGGCATACAGTCCAGGATAATTTTATTATACAAAAGATAGAAGAATCTATGAGAAGAGGCACACTGATCGATCTTGTATTAACAAAGAAAGGACTTATTGGTGATGCAAAGGTTGGGGACAGCCTTGGTTGCAGTGACCATGAAATGAAGAGAAAAAATCTTGGAGTCCTGATACACATTAGACTGACCATGAGCTGACAGTGTGCCCTTGTTGCTAATGCAAATAGCATCCTAGGGTGCATTTAGAAGTGTATGGATGGTAGGTCTAGAGAGTATCTTACTACCAGTTAATTTACCATAATCCTCATACTTTCCATATTTTGCTCTGTGGAAACAAGCAGGTATCTTATGTATCTTTCTTACTGCTATTAAGTCTTCCTTTGTATTTAAGATGTGATATCATGTGGCTTTAATTATACTTGAAGAGCTGTATATCTATTTGGTTAAATAACTGATATTACACATAAGTCAGAGTAGTAAGCCCCATAATTTCGTAACATAGCAACCTCCTTTAACTAAAATAGAAGCAGGAGTTGGAAGGGACCTCTGAAAATCATCTAGTCTAACCCTCTCCAGAGCAGTTTCTCCTAGAGGTTGCACAGGAAAATGTCTAGGTAGGCTTTTAGTGTTACCAGAGAAGAAGACTCCACGACAATTCTGGGCAACCTCTTCCAATGCTCAGTTAACTCTCGTTGTGACAAACCTTTTCCTTATGTTCAAATTGAATCTCCTATGTTCCTGTTTAGACCCATCGGCCCTTGACACTGAGAAAGAGCCTGATCTCATCATCCTGACACTCATCCTTTAGACACTTATAAGCATTACAAGACCTCCCCTCAGTCTCCTCCTCTCCAGTAAAAACACACCCAGCTCTCTCAGCCTCTCCTCATAAGGAAGATGCACCCTGACATCTGCATTGGATTTTCTCCAGTAGCTCTCTGTCCCTCTTGAACTGTGGAGATCAGAGCTGGATCCAGTATTCCAGATGTGGCCTCACCAGGGCAGAGCAGAGGGGAATGAGAACCTTCCTCAAACTACTGGCCATGGTCTTCTCAATGCACCAGTAGATGCTATTGGCCTTCTTGGCAACAAGGGCACGTTGCTCACTTGTGGTTAGTTAGCCTGTGGTCCACCAGCACCCCTAGGTCCTTTTTGCCAGAGCTGCTGTCAATAGTCCTCAACCTATACTGATGCATGGGTCACTTCATCAGATGCAGAGCTCTACACTTGCCCTTGTGGAACCTTATCGAGTTCTCTCTGCTTGCCTCCCCTTGTCCAGGTCAAGTTGGATGGCAGCACAGTGTGTGACACTTCAGAATGATAATGGTGTCTGCATTAATTAAAAAACAAAGATTAGGACTATTTCATGCCCTCACTTAAAATACAAGTAAAATGCCAGCAGCCAACACTCAGCATGCAGTGTGCTACTTCCAATCCCTGTTACAGATTTCTGTCATTTTAGCTGTTCCTGGCTAAAACCAGTGGTAATAACAGTGAATTGGAAAGAAAAAAAGCATACAGTTATGAGCAAAACAGAGGATAGGAAGATGTGGCAATTACGCTAACCTTCTACAAATCCCAAGTAGAGAGCATGTCGTTCATACAGCTGCTAGACATGCAAGGTTCATGCTGAGGCCTTTGAAGGGGGGAGGTACTTACAAGTTTATGCGCAGCCACGTTTCTGACTTCCAGACCTTTGTCAAGTGCAGTCTGTCATGTCAACAACTCATTTCCCCAAATCTCCCATTGTTTCAAGAAATCTTCATTATGACTTGCAGCAGCATGTTCAAACCACTTGCCTGCTTCCTTCCACAGGATGTCTTAGAGATTAGATAAGATTATTAACGGTCAACCGTTCTTACCTATTGTACTGTACAGTAAAAACCACTCAAAGCGAGGTAACAGGCTTAGATATGCCCACATGAAGTATACATGCAAGAGCTCCTGGAATTGAATAAGCAACAGTAAGTCTGGAACAAGTTTCTTGGGAGAAGTTCCATGGTTCCATTTTGACAATTGCAGGCAGCTGTAATATATCTGAACCCTACCTAGAGAAGGCAGATGACCTTCAGACCTTCTGGAAATTGTAGAATTTGTGTCTGATTGCTGTACACCAAGTAAAATTATTCCCTTACCTTGTACCAACAAAGGTTGCCAAAGGAGGCTGCCAAAAGACTAAAAAATGTGCCAGAACAGGAAATAAAGAAATTAAGGGAAGAGTTCTTTGGGCTTGGATTTTCAGTATTAGCACTGACTTTCAGCTTCTGGAGATTTAGCCTTTGTTTAAAATGAATTTTTACACAGTTATGGGATGAAATGATACTGGAAATATTAATCTTCTGTTCACAATCAGAGGACATAAGTCCATACTTTATTGAAAGTGTTAAAAAAAATCAACCACAAAAAAGCCTTCTCCCTTAACTTTCTCAAACTTACCAGGTACTGATAAGGTTTTATGTTGTGGTTTTACATTCCTAAAATAATGGAATATCACATCAAGCAGGGCACAAATCTATAACAAACTCCAAAACCACAAATTTTCATCAAGACAGAACGCATAGGTGTATTTTGAAACTTTTCATTCCATTAAAAACAAGGTAAGTAACAAATTAATAGATAGAATGACAAAGAACTCCATTGTCCCTAGTCAACTGAAGTTTTATCTAAAGGAGAAAAACAATAACTACTGACGTTTTAGCAACATCACGAACCAATCAAAAACCCCAGTACACATGATTTAGTTATACTGGGAAAGGAGATCTTACAACCTCAGATGTATAGACTGGAAACCATGTACCTCAAACTCCCTCCTAACTCATGGTCTCACTTCCTCCCATTTTTCATGCTAGGTTTTCCCCCCACTCCTTACATTCTCTTAGCTCTACAAAGCAGCTCAGATATTCACATATTTACACAGCATTCATGGCAAAAACTCTGCCTACAACAAACTGATAAATATGTAACATGATCTTAAAAAAAAATGCATGTTCATTATGAAAAGGCCTAATTCTTAAAGGCATAAACTTAAGAGTACTTCCATTTAGTCCTTTTACTGCATTGAGAGGTCAGTTTATCTAACAAAAGAGCATCAGAATAAGTTGCTCATACTCTAAAATGTGGATAAATCA
This sequence comes from Upupa epops, assembly GCA_013397515.1. NCBI lineage: Eukaryota > Metazoa > Chordata > Aves > Bucerotiformes > Upupidae > Upupa > Upupa epops. Next base: position 39,672 of record VZRI01010537.1, on the reverse strand, counting down.
TCTAACTAAACAAGAATTATTTCAAATTGATTGAAGTTTGTAATACTTTTACTGTAGAATGGGATAGGATGTGCTATTTAAAATGTCAGTGCATCCAGGATATTTTGGTATGGCATCAGAAGTCTTAAAAATGTGACACAAAAATTGAGGTTCCATCTTAGCAAGCCGAGAATTTTTAAGAACCTTAACTACCTATAGAGATTGTCATAATGATTATTCATTTTGATTTCTGGAACTGAAGGAGTTATGTGACTATTTTGCAGAATGTAAAAAAACAAAAAAAAACCCATACCATCATTCATCCTGTCTCTATTATTTCACCTGCTTCCTTATCATCATAAAAGTTCTTTTTGTGGGGCTACTTAAGAGTGACAGACATGGGCTTTTATTCATGCAGCAGCACTTGATGACTACTTATATAGGGAACTACAGAGATATTATGGGTGTATATTCTAATATATGGGTCTATTAGAAATACATTGAGAAACCTCACAGATTGCTGTCTTTGTGTATTCTCTATGAAGAGCAATCATTATCATAAAAAACTAAAATTAGCAAAAGAAACCAGAAATAACTATGCTAAATTCCAGTCAGTCTGGGAGATGGACAGTATGATGTAGGTTGAGCAGATATCTCTAATCTTCAACATTTGCAAATATTAGGTTTCAAAAGCAATACTCAGTGTAAAATAAACTAAAATTATTTTTTCAAAAATTATATTTGCATGAAAAGTCTTCAAATAATTTTAAATTGGCACATTTCTAAAAATATACAGCCACGTTTGTTTGGAAGCAGTTAAAAATAAATATCTTTTTTCATATTTTTAAAAATAAATTTTTTATGCATTTCCTCCATCTCTTCCAACTAATTCAACTCCAGAAGTTTCACTGCTGTTTTTATATCATAAATCTTTTTATTTAACCTGGGTCATTTCTCACCCATGTGAAAGTTTTATATTACTTTTTGCCTTCAACAGTTTGAAAACTTTACAGAAATCATTAATATTAAGAAGAATGCAAAACACAATAATTTTCTCATCTTGCCTTTGCTTCCCTTTTCCTCTGGGCCACGTAAGAATGTTCAAGACAGCAGAGACAGTGTTGCTCTTTAAAAAAATGCTGATTTAATATTTAGTAGGTGATGGATTCTGCCTCAGCAATCAGACTCAGGAATAAAAATAGTATGAATCCCACTCAGTGCCATGCACAAATCCATAGACAGAAACCCAACATAAAGCACAGCACAACATTTCCTTCTCAGTAAGCCAGAGATAAGCTGATGTGGCTCCCTATATACACACACACAAATCTGAGTTGATGCCTGTCAAATCAGCCCCTGGTTAAGTGGCAAGCATAATACAGCTTCCTTTCCCTAGAGGTAACTGTCCTCATTACTGAGGCAAATGAACCCCTAGGTGTATAATAGAATCTTCTTTAAAATATTCATCATATGACAGCTGATATTTCAGCCATATTTAACAGGGATGCCACATTTTGGAGGAATTAGAGTCTGTAGTCAATTAACCTAGTATTTTGCTCACCATCTAATTAATTTTTTTACCACAAATCATTAAACATTTATATTAGTACGTAACTTGTTCCTTTCCTATTCAGAGCTGAGCAAGATGTGCAGACAAGGGTTTCTCTTCTGCAGCAGTGTCCAATAAAATGCCTGGACAAGCAAGGATGAAACACTTCACTTTCACTCATCTGGGAAAAAATCAGCTTCTTCAAGGTGAGGTACATCATTCAGCATGATTCTGTTTCTTTCACACCTCTCAGAATCAAAGCTTCAGACTGTGAAAACCTCTATCCCTCTGCCAGGAAATCTAAGGAATACCATTGGGCAGGCAAGGGAAAACAAAAACGTGCCAGAAATCAGAACAATGTAGCCATATTGAGTAGTCAACGAGAAACAAATACAGTGATCTGTTATTCAGTCCAAATATTTCCATCCTTAAACACCAAATAATCCTTTTCTTTTTACCTCTCTCTAATCTTACTTCTTTCTTTAAAAAGTACTGTCGTTATCCCTGCATTCTCCTCCTGTTCATTCCCTTACCCATTCTTGATTACAGCCACAAACTATTCCACCTGCCCTTCCACTATACACCCTCCCAGCACAAGTATCTGCTGCCTCTTCAATCAGACCTTTCACAACCCTTCCCAGCCCTGCCTTACATGCTGTTCATGAGAGCATGTACACGAACAAGCTTCACCAGTGCAGATCGAGGGTGCCACCATCATATGAGGCTGCGCAGGAAGTTTGCACTGCATTTACTTTAACTCTGGCAAACCTTCCTGACACCAGCACAGCATTGCAGTGCACTGGTATTATTTTTAAGTGATTCCTCATGTGATTAAGACTATCTCTCTGTTAACACTTGCTACTCAAACACCGGTGACAAAAAAATTCATCCTTGCTCTCAAGTTTATCATCAGAATCTCTCTTTAGCATTAGTCATTAGTTTACTCCTAATCTACTGTCATTATGCTGGTCTAATTGAAATAATTTGCTGACGAATATTGTCAGTAATGTTACAGTTGACTAAATGAACAGTGGCTTAGCTTCAGCTATTTTATCAGCTTAACTACCTAGCAGTGATTGATGAGTGCTCAAAAGCAACGATTTGTTGCTGCGGGTCAACAGCACAACAGGAAAAGCTAGAGATTTAAATGTGATACACCAACAAGCATTACAAAAGGAGGTCTGATACAATCACACAGAAGGCAAAGCAAACGCACCTCTCTACAACCTCTCTGCAAGCTAGGACACAACAACACAGATGCATTTGGCAAAGCTTAATGTCTTGCTCTAAAATTGCTGTTATAAGCAACATATCTTGTCTGATTCTTTACTTTTTTGTCATGAATATTTGTAGACCCTATATATTTCTACAGACAAAGATTCATTGCCGTATTCATCTCCATATATGTCTAAATGATAGGGAAGCTGCAGTGTTTTACACTGAAAACACATCCAATTTTAATGAAGTTCAAAAGAAGAAATGTTTATTTATGGATTAAAGTACACAAAGATCTGCTGCTCATACTTCCTGAAATACTGACAGCTTTTTCTTTTATTTTCTTTCTAAGAAAGAGAGAGTACAAGGGGAGGAAACACTTCACATCTTGTACATTGTTGTGGTGAGTGGATCAATGTTCTCAGCAGACAGGTAGAAAGCTCCTGGGTCCTTTGACACTAGTTGAAAATAAATCATATACAACTGAAGAGTGAAGATAAAGTTGCCTCTCAGAGGTCACCTCTAGTGAAATGGTGGAGATGTGCTGATGGGCCATCACAGCTGCAGGGTGATGTCTCAACACATCCGGAGAAATACTGCATATTTCTCTGTTTGGGGCTTAGTGTTCAAATTCAGTGACATCATTTTAATACTCATTAAGTTATTCAGCAAAAAAGAGGTGGAATCCAAATTAGAAGAATATCCTAAATACTTTCTCTTAAGAACCTACTAAAAAAAGCATAACTATTTAGCTAGAATTAGACCCTCTACTTGAAGACCTGAATAAAAATAACTCTAGAAGGAGATGTAGAGGTCTCAGAATTACATGTAAATGTAGTAGAACTATGAAAAAAATTAGACAGAAATCTAGCTCTTAGATAAAATTCCCAAAAAGTTCTTCCTTGCTTTATCAAATTGCAACCATCATCTATTGAATGAGAGCTACTGCTCAATCTCTAGATTAACTGATGCTGCACATAGTACAAGGGGGAATACTAGCTTCTCTGAAATACAGATTCAGTCTGCTTGAAGTCAGATGTTGAGAAAGAATGTGCTAACACCACTAGAAAATTGTGGCTCTGCATGATCTTGACAGTGCTCCACTGAATCAACAAGGTTTGCACAGGCTCTAGCAACTTAACTACTGCAAGAAATCTTGACTAATTTTTTCTTTTAAAAGAAGTTTTTTCTAAATATCTCAATTCAGACTGGTTGTCTGGATAATTCATTTTTGGGAGGAAAAAGAAAACGGCAAGTAATCCTTACTGCTCCAAGAACCACTGCTAACATTGACCTGCTGCCAGACCATCCAAAGACAAGAAAACATACAATCCGCTGCCATTATTTCAGGAAATCAGTATGTCCAGAGTTGGACCTTAGCTTACACTACCTAGACAGAGAAGGGGGGGGGGGGGGGGGAGACTAATTTTTGCTAAGCCAGCTAACAGCATGCTGCTTCAGCGCTCTGCCTCAGGCCACACAGCCTCAGCTGCACCATCTGCCCTGGAAAGACTCCAGCTGAGTGCAACAATTCTAGTACCCAGTATAACCATAACTGTTCTGTGCTACGATCACCTGAAACCTCACTTCCCCAGATTCTAGTTGTTGTTGTCAGATGCATACTGTGTTAGTTATTTTTATGTGTCCTCCTCTCCTCTGTATTACTTACTTCCCTGTTGCAAGTACAAGTTTCACATGCCTTTACAGTGTTGCAAGTACAAATTTCACATGCCTTTACAGTGTACAATCTTCTCCCTGGATTGACAAGGGTAACAGGCACAGTGAAATGCTGCTTATGATGGAGATATCAGGCACCAGGAAAGAAAACACAAGACAAGTTTTTGCAAAAGGATTAATGCCCTTGTGACATCAACGTCCTGGTGACATCAATTATCAGAGATAATTTACTTTTACGTATATTTAGTAGCAAAATTCCCATTTACTTCAACACTGAGGGATACATCCCTGTGCACTAAAACCAAATCACCTGTATATGAATGCAGAGAGGAAGAAGCGGCCTCCAGTAAAGTAATTTTTTATCTTTTGGTTCTGAGGAGTAATTGTAAAAATATTTTTCCCTTGACTAGATGATCTTTAGAGGTCCCTTCCAATCCCAAACATTCTATGATTCAGTCTGTATGTCAGTGAAGTAACCCATAAAGAGATGTTATGTTCTGGATCATACTCTTTTGTTTACCTTTCTGTAACATCTTAACCATGCTTCCCATTTTGTTTATACGTTTCCTTTTTATTTTTATATACGAAAGTTACTGACTTCATGTGAGGCCGTAACACAGATATTTGTGCTTTCTGAGGGTTGACAGTGTGAGCTAAGGACTAAAATCCTATTACTGTTCTGCTAATTGTGCAACAAGGCACTCATCCTTTGCAACTCTCATTCACAGGAAAGAAGCAATAAAAAAAAGAAACTAATGAGCTTTGTTGCTTCAGCCTGCAGAGCAGAGGAACAGTGGCAGTCCCCTGGCTGTATGCCTGTACATCCCAACTTCCCTTCTGTCAACAACAAGGCAGCACTTCCCATGGGGCATCTTCACACCAGGCCAAAAGACACTCATGTCAGTGCAGAGATCTTTTTCTAAAAGTTCTCTGTGATCCTGCAGCTGTGCGTGTGTCCATGTGGCATGGATGGATCCTTTACACTGAGGCCCCAGTGTATGCAATGATTGACATATTTTGCTACTCCCTGCATGACATCAATGTCAAATCTCACACTGCCTTTAGCAAAAGCAGAGCAGGAACTTTACTTGGCATCAATTTTCATCTTTACAAAAATTACTCCTTACTCTTACTTATTGAAGATGACTCTGATGTCTCAGCACAAAGCAGAATTTACTGACCAGAAAAGTCCATACTACACAAGCAAATGCAAACTTCAGCACTAGAATTTTGAAGGAGTTTAATTCTATAGCAGTCTATGTGGAATGTTTTCTGAAGCATTCACATGCATATTTGAATCCATCCTTGGAGTCTGGATGTACAGCAGATGGATTGCAAAATCTGACTTGCAACTTTTATCACCAATGTTCACTATTGTCAAAGCCACTTCCTTAGATATCTCAAATATAATTTTGGGGAACATAAAGTGTACAAGGTACACCTAGCAGACTAGGAAAGGGTGGAATTGTTCAAAAAACTAAAGCAAATTTCCTAGGCCAGAGAAGAATTTGACTACAGGTGAAGACATGAGCAAAATGTTCTCTTCACTCACTGCAGTGGGTCCTGGTGGGCACACCTACATCTCTCCCGTGTTCACATTGAATTATCAGACTGAAACCACCGTTATCTCCTTTCTGCTCATGGAGAAGCACATGCAGCTGCACAACTTTGGTCAATGAACACCAAATATGCCATGAGGCTCAGACAGGTCATTGTAGAAAAGCAGAAGGAAAAAGCAGCCTAACAATACTCCCTAGGGACATACCAGCTCAGAAAAGCAGTTACAGGATACAGACATAGCCATTAGTTTTGAGTTCTTACCCAGTGCAGTATTTATACTTTATCAGCTTGGGCTGCAGATTATATGCAGGGAGCACCCACCAGTGTCACACTGCCGCAACACTAGCACTAGCTGGCACTGGTTTGATTCCATTACAACTCTGGAGAGTGAACGAGGCAGAGAGAATTAAAGCACTAAAACACATTACGAGAACAGAAGGAAAAGGCTACCTGCAATTACTCTGTCTTTAGCAGAAATGGATTAGCTTACAAGGCTATTGCCTCACACACATTTCAGAGGAACTCTGGGCATAAATCTATAGTAGTTTCTATAGAGACTGTATCTGAAACTCCCCCCCCAGATAGTGCAAAAAAAGTCCATAGAAGTTTAAATGCAATATCAAAAAAAGTAAATGTATTAGTATTTACCAAATGCTTTTATCTTGTCTAGTCAACTTAAATTTACAGAATTATTCAACTACCTATAGATAAAAAAAAAATACTGCCATGACAGTAATAGTACTATCTGGACCAGGACAGACACTGAAACTTACGATCCAGGTTTCCAGCTTCTTGCAGGTGGAGATCAATAGGGTTAGCCAGACACAGCAAGAATGTACAGAGAATACTATCACAGAATCAGTAAGCTTTCCTCTTTTTTTACATATTCTTTGCTTTAATTGGAATAATTTGTAGCAACTCCTTGTCACCTTTTCAGGGCCTGCCCATTCAAAGGCAGGCTCACATTAATTATATGAAAAAATACCTTCTGTACTAAGCCCTGACATATTGCAAATGCAATGAATGCTTGAGATTTTAACGATTACACTAATATTGTGGAATTTTATGTGCTTGTTTTTGAAAAAAAAGTGCAATTAAGTTATCAGAAAGAAAAACAGAAAGAAACAAATCAATCACTCAGAAGACATGAAGGATGAAAACTGCTTCCACCAGCTTTGGAAACAAATGCCTTATAGTCGATGGTGAACAACACCTTTGAACTAGATATTTCAGGAGACTTGTCAGTTTTATTCTGAAAGTGACGAGCACTGATAAAGTGATTTTCAATTTTTAGTACAAGCACAGGCCTGACTTTTACCTGTTCCCTCTACCTTTGAAGTATATTAGCATTTGTCATAAAATTATTCCTTCCATCACTGAAAGAATTAAAAAAAAAAACCCTCATTCCTTCTAGACAACTTCAAATTATGGATAACTTAGTTAGGTCATGAAACATTGCTTTTAATCTCATCCTCATTTAAAACATATTGGCCTGATTCAGTTTTACCTCAAATTAAAGCAGAAGAGTAATAAGATTTATAAATATCAATATAAGTAATTTTATAAAGATTTTCCCCCACCTACAGACTAGAAGATTAACAGGAAGTTCTGGAGAATTTAATGAAGCATTACTGGTTCAGTTCAGGGCTTTATGGCATGAAGACTGAATGAATTGGTGCTGTGGGATCAAGGAAGAAACACAGAGGAGCCACTATGGGAAAGGATTCTTGAGTACAGATGATCAGAAAGGCACCTGAAGGAGTTGGATTGATAAATCCCCAAATGCCTGGAGAACATGCTATTCATCACATAGAGGTACCCTAACATCAATGGGGAACTTATCAGAGCACTAGCAGAATTTCAAAGAGGCAGTAGCTTCAAATAAATCACAAAAAACCCCAATATGTACATTCAAGACAACTAAAATCCCATGAACATCTGATCTTAACAGTGTAGCAGACACCAGAGAACAACTAAAGGGGAAACCAACTGTGTATTTTTGGTACAAAGCAGACATAAGAAATGGCTACAGCTTGATTGCAGCATGCTGAGAGGCATGATCCATCTCCCCTGCCAGATCCTTGAAAGCAATAGCTTACTGAAAATACTGAATAACTTAGTGCAGTTCTGGAAACAAATTAAAAACTAAAAGAACATTAAATATTTACAGTGCTTGCAATTATGAATCTCTTGTTAAAGACAAACACTAGCCAGACTGAATTCCATGAGTCTAACCTGTTAGTGACGTACTATTGATGAAACAAAGATTCAGCTTAATTCTGAGATCCTATTCCATATATAATATATAGTCAAGACAACAATAACAAACTTAGGAAACTAGAGAAAGTGACTAAAACCAGAATTTGTAAAATAAACTCACTATCAATTATTGGTGAATCCCAAATTAGACTCTGAAGACAAAGTTACAATAAGGAAGAAGCAAGTAGAAGATAACATATTTAAGTAGACTGGAATGCAATGAAAGAAAGAAAAATACCACTCAAAGTTAAAAGGAATGAGCTAACATAACAAAAAACTGAGAAAAAGAACACTTTAAGCACACTCAGAGACTCCGACAAGGTTTTCTATTCCTAATAAAGTGTGTACAGGTAAGCTTTGTCAATGTTCTCAATATTTTTTTTCAGATACAAGCACTCTGGGATTAATAACATAGAACCACCTTACCTACACCTTATTGCGTAATTGACATAGTAACAGAGAAAATATTTCTTTAACAGGAGCAACAAATAGTGAGTACCCCTTCTGCTACCCAACACTTTCTAAGACAGCTTCCTATACTGTAAAAGTAAACACGAAGCTTCCCAGGACATACATCCTTCTCTAGGGTTACTTTAACTTGGGATAGCACAATGCCCTATATATTGCCTGCCTCAGGCTTAGCCTCTAACAAGACTCTCAGCTTTTGCTGTCTGCAAAGCCCGTGAGATATTTGATCCCACTGGCCAGTGGGGATCAGAAGGGAAGACAGTCTGCAGTTTCTTGCTATTGAACTGAGTTATCTGAGTAGGTCTATGCCCATAAGTAAGTACAACTGCAAACACACTGCTTACTTACAGATACGCACCTAGACAAAAATTTATCTCCAAACCTTAANGGGTACTTAACGATATTTAACCTCGCCTGGTTTTAACAATCAAACCGGTACCGAGGCATTCACTCCCCCACCCTCCTGAAGTTACCAAAATAAAACCATACAGCTTCCCAATAACAGATGAAAATAGAATACAAACTTCTTGCTTCTATAACCCAGGACACTACCTTTCCGGTACAGACCAGTATCTCAGCCCTATGTCCTGCAAAGACTAAGACTAAATTAGACCAAACATCTACAGCCTATTTTATCCCACTTGGGATCAGCTAGTTGTAAGTTGTGCATATTCTGGGTGGGTTTCATCTGATTTTAATCACCTGCAATACCTGAGCTAATTAATGTAAGCACTTTTTGAAGTTAGAGGAGAAAAATAAGCATTTCAAGATGATTGATCTGACCTATTTTAGTTCATCTACATTACAATGAAATTGATCACATCTTAAATTTGAGGAAGTCAAATTACTCATTCTCTGACTTGGTAAACGGAGCATAGCTACTGCCTCAGATATTTTGAACACAAATGGTAACCTTCTGTTGATAGTGGAGACAGGATACATGCACATTGCTAGAACATACTCTGCGTGTACCTTACACAGAAGATAGCAATCCTACCATTCATTGTGCTTTATACCAGCAAATGGAACATTTTAACTTCCTTAAATGGTTTTTGCAACGCAGAGGAGAAAAACAGTGTTTTTTCTTTATTATTTTCTTATTACTCAAATCAGAAAAGGAAGCAAGTCTAAGTCATTCAGTTCTGAATATCTGGATGTCCCAGGTCCTATTAGATACAGAAGTGTTAAATTCTGAATCCTGGTTTGAATTTATTATGCTCTATTAGCAGAAATAAAACAAGATGAAATAAAAGAGTAGAGTATCAGTCTTCAGATTCACTGTGAACTGATGTTTTTTAAACCTAACTATGAATACCAAGGCTTTTTTAAAACATAAAATAAAAATTCATAATGAAATGCAGCTGTGATCCCCACACCTTTAAGTCAAGGTTAGCTCAGAAGAATAACAGCTTTTGCTAAATTAAATTCATTTTCCCTGCAGGTGGCATGGTAAAATTGGAACTGAGTAAAGGAAGCATAGAAAAACACCAAACACAAACTCACAGATATAGACACATACATTTTTCTTAACCAAATGATATTGCAAACACTAACTAATGAAGTAAAGATAATAATTACAGTGAAGTCAAAGAACTAACTAAAATTTAAAGTAAAACTGATACTTTCCAAACTGTTCAAGGATTTGTCTACTCCTAATTTTGCATTCCCAGTTATGAAATGCCAGTCCCCTCATTTCAAAATGCTACCATGACAAATAATGACAGCTGGGGTTAATCAGTCTCTGAATATTAGATCCAGAATGCCACACCTTCCTCCAAAATTCAAAACTGCTTTTAATAATATTTGCCAAGTTTTCGGTTATATATATATATAGTTCCTCAAACTTTGACAAGACAGTAAAAAAGACAGAACTTCAGTTCTACCAAACACAGGGGGTGTTCCGACACAAATCGCTATGAAGTAAAAATAAGCTTCTGGTGCAGAAATGAAAGGAAAGTGTGTATGTGGAGTTATTTGTTCCATTTCTTACGAGGAGTCATCTTTACATTTGAGTCATTCTATAAAAAACACTGTATCATTGCTCAGTAGTATGAAAATAGTGATTAGCTATCAGGCTAGGTTCTGTGAATGGTTCTTCTGGGGATTTGCATTTTCTCATCAAAGGATGCTTCTCTGCCTTCATATGCTGTCAGCCTCTTTCAGATGAGATGGTGCAGCATAGAGATGCCTCATCTATATATCAGGAAGAGAAGAAAAAATTTAAACCACAAAAAAATGTACAAGATAAACACATAGACCCTGTTCAGCTAAAATGGCTCAGAAATGGAAGGAGCTGTAGCAAAATGTTATGGGTTGATTAAATGCAGTCCTCCAAATTTAAGCTAAAGATACAGTACTTTAAAAGGAAATTCAAGAGACTCAGGCAAAATGAAATCCAGCAGGGAATTTTAGCTTCCGTTAGTTTCTGTCTTTAAAATATTTGTACTTTAAGATATAGTACAAGTCAAATTTAGGGGTGCAGTACAGTTTAAAAAGCTATCAAATGCATGTGATGTAGACCCTCAGCTATGAGGGAGTGAGGGAGTGGTTGATAATGGGAAAGGAATGATAAGGTGGGACCACCATCCAACTCCTGAGATTGTCCTGGTTTTTATTAGTTCTCTCCCAGTATGTCAGTATGATCAAGGATCAGCAAGCTGATCTGAGATGTGAGGAACTTGTTTGGTACAACTTGTTATAACTTTTCTTAGATCATGTGACAGGAACAGGTTGGTTTGTTGTTTTTTTTATCCCTTTCATTTTTTTTTTATCCTTTGGGGGAGGGGAAGGTGTTGTTGAGAGTTTTCTGTGTGTCCTCCAAGGGTCGGTGTTAGGTCCGGTCCTGTTCAACATCTACACTGATGATATTGATGACGGGTTGGAATCCATCGTGAGCAAATTCGCAGATGACATCAAGCTTGGAGCCCGTGTTGAT
>VZRI01010537.1:0-27588 GCA_013397515.1 Upupa epops | reverse complement strand
CTGGATGAAGTGCTGAGTGGCATGATCTAGATATTAGATGTTAGGTTTACTTGGTTTATTTGGATTTAGGTTGGACTGGATGATCTTTAAGGTCTTTTCCAAACTTATCATTACTGTGATGCTGTGATAAACTAAATCTAGGTAGTTCTGAATTCATCAGGGTATCCAAAACCAAAAGACAATTTTTAGGGTTGCACTGGTTACTACCAACATAATTTTGTCATGGAAAAGTCCATTCGGAATGCTTTTTAGCCTTATAAAAGAAACACAACAAGCTTCTGCTCTTCTTGTTGTTTCAGCATCTCTAAATGTGTAAATCTGCAATAACCCATCACACCCTTTTACAAGTATGTACTCAAACTACTTTTAAGTGTGCCTCTTGCAGCCACTATGATCACAACATTTTGAAATTAATGGACCTTAACTGCCATTAATTCTGAACAGACACCGCTGTGAGCATTATGAATTTGAAACAAACCTTGCAGTTGAAGCAGATAAAATGAAGGGAAAATGAAGGATAAATGAAGGATAAAATGAAGCCTGAGCCACAGATTCTATTTACCTTATGTAGGGTGTTTTTAATATCTTTGGGGATACACTCCACCAAATTCCTGGGCAAGTCACCCTCACAGTGTGTGTTTCCTGTTCTACAGAGGGAACCTGCTCTGTTTCAGGTGGTGTCTATTCTTTGTTCTCTTGTTAATGTGCACAACTGAAAAGAGATTCTGACACAACTACAAAACCTCAAGACTCATCTTCAGTTGAATTGCCAGATCTCTGCTTCTTTGGGGGAGGTATGGGCTACTCAGGTTCACCAAGTACACCTGCCCAGTTCTGTGTTCACTCCAACAGCATGAGTTGGAGTGAACATATAACCTTTTAATTAGGCAAATTACATTCCTCACTAGAAATCCTCCTTTAAAAGACTGAAGTAAAAAAGGATGGTGCTACTTCATTGACAGTGATTTCTGTTCTATCACAAGCCTCATAAAAACAGATGTTTTCTCAAACATACCTGCAGGTTTTTAGGAAAAAACAAAAAACAGTACATGAATAGGAAAAAACAAGGTAGTTTGATAAGAAAAGTGAAGAGTCTTTTTCCTGGGGGAGATCAGTGTTGTAAGGTTCAAGTATTTAAAAATATATTGATTGCCTGATTGAAATTCACTATAAACATTGTTATCCAAGAGAACTCATGAAAACCCTTGCCAAGTAGGAACATAAAAAATGAAAGCTTTGATTTTTGCTAGTAAACAAAAAATCCATCCTGTTTTATTGCATGAAGTATATTCACACAGTACATGAAGCTCACTCTTCCTCTTCTTTATAGGTTTTCATTAGATTCCATTAATTTGTGATCACATCCTGTGGCATATTTAAATTTACTGACTTCAGGAATTATACCAGCAGTGCCAGACTAATGAGAGAATCAGGCCCTACAAATTACTTGTGTGAATACTGTCACACTTTTACATAGCAACTTTTTTTTAAAATCATTATTACATTTAAGTATGAGGGCTCTTGCAGGCTGCATATTCCTCACTCATCAGCACCATTTTGTAAAGCATGTGTTTAATGAGGCCGCTATTGAAATCAATTTTCAGTGTTTGCCAGGGTACTGTAGGCAAAGAGCTTTTAGACTACAGTAGTGTGATTAACTGCAATACATCAGTCAACAAACGGGGCTCCAAAAATGGAAAGATGACTGTAATGGTTTAGCAAGAGGGTCTAAATCAGTTTGTGTTGATGTCTGTGATTCTAGCACAACAACCAGCTCTCACCAAGAATCCAACAGGCACTGAAGCAACTTTGCTAAAAAGACAACAGTTTATTGAACCCATCACCAAGGAGAAAAGGAAAAAAATCCCCAAACAAGTAAAAGAATCAAAAATATGATAAAACAGAAACTGTATCACAATGCCCTTATAAACACTCTGAAATAGGAAACTGCTAACACATTGGGGTTTGGCCTTAAATGAGAGGTCAGGGGTAAGAGAGTGTACACCAACACTCAGCCACCATACACAAGCACACTCGCACCCCAATTTCCAAAAGAGAAAGAGGGGGAGTGGGGAGCAGGAATACAGCATCACAAAATACACATTTGGTGCTTGGGAAAAGTTCCTTTTCCCAATCCTCTTGCAGACATCAGCACTCTGTGACGTCTCCAGCATACTTCTAGCTCCCATTTCCTTGGGGGCTCTTCTTTGAGTCTACAGCGGTGTTAAATGTGGAGGATACAACAGGGTTCCAGACTCTCTCTGTTTGCCAAAGGCTCAGGAGATCAGTACTTGTGATCTCTCTTTCTCTCTCCTAGTAGAGGCTTCTCTCAGTCTCTCTCAGTGGCAGAGTATACAGGATCTTCGCCAGCCCGGTGGGGGAAAAGCCAACATGGTGGCCATCCCTGTTATGGAAATAGGCTTTTAGGGGTCTTGTCCAAGGGCTTACTACAAGCCTTATGCAGAGTCTTCCTTTCTTCTCCCTTGTGGTCAGGCACCAATGGAGGTAAAGAGCTCACCTCTGTCTGGCATCTTCAAAGGCGTTCCCTGTAGAGCAGCTGTGTGGAGGGGTTCCCGCACTTCAGCCCGTTGCCAAGGACAGGAATGAGCTGGTGAGGCTTTTCTGTATCTGAGCCCTCAGTCAAAGAGGAGAGGGCTGCAGGTTCATCCCCACAGAAAGGAGTTTGCAGGTATGGAGACCGGCTTGTCTCTTTAGCCTCTCTGCATTCTTGCTCCCATACAAAAGAGGGCTGTGGCTTACCCCTGCAGCAGAGTTAAGAGGGGTTGCAGAGGGTTGAGAGCCATTCCCCCCCCTGCTTGTGGGGTGATGGGGAGCTTTCTCCTAGAGAGCTCCCTGTCTGTGAAGACACGTTGCAGCAGGAGCAGGAGATGAGGTGAAGATAGTGACAGACGAGAAGAGAAGGAAAGAAGAAGGAGGAAGGACCTTCCATTTAGAGAAGCCTTTGTAAGGTCTAGAGGAGACATTCTATGCAGGCAAGTTGAATTGATACCAAATTTATTTAACAAGGCTCAATTTACATGATTCTTCTAGATTCTTTCACAGCTATTAATCATTAAACATATTTTAGATAATAATCTGAAGTTCATTTTAGATGCAATAACATTTTCATTGAAGTTAATATAATTGTACATCTGAAGAACATTGTTGAAAATGTTACCTTGGGAATTATCTGCAAAGTAACACCATGAGTTGAATGCCTTGTGGGTTAGCCAATTTTGTAAACAAACATGAAGCGAGTACATGACTTTATTCTAATGCCATACATACCCCTGCTTTAGTACCCATAATAAATATTTTGCCTTGGGTTGTTTTGGGTTTTTTTTTTTGTGAATGTCACTGCTTTGACAGCAGATACAGAGATTGTAGGCTATTGGTTTACAATTATTTTATTCTTTCCTCTTTTATTTTTCACACTAGGCTTTTTTCTGCTCCTGTAAGATCCTTCTCTTCAAGGAAACTCCTCCCCAAAAAATTCCTTTGGCCATAATTCCAGAGGCTGAACTGTGTCAGTGGAATTATACAAAATCCTGTTGAATTCAGCAGAGCTCAATATGAAGGTTTTGTGTATCGAGCATGAGGAACAAAGTAAAACTCAAAGGTATTCCTTGGTAAGGTCTGTACTTACTTGTGATTAACTGGTTGGTGTTTAGTTTCAAGTTACACAAGTCTACTCCCTTCATGAAATGTAACAGAAATTGAACAACAATAAAAATTATTCAAATTCTCACAAATATTTTTCTGCACTGGAAGTTATTACTGTCAGTGAATTTCTGATAATTCTGTTTCTAAAAACAACTCCAAATTTTTCCCATTTTCAAAATGGAAAGAGGTTTTTTGTAAACCTTTTTTCTCCAGAAAAAAAGAAACACTCCTAGTTGATCCTTTCCCTGAAAATTCTGATTATTCTGATGAATAAGCTCATTAAACAGAACTGCAGTGTAATTGAATTGCATGTACCTGCCCAGAGACTACTCTTGGCAAAGCCTACCCAAATTTTAGTTTCCTTAAGAAAAAAAAATCTAATAAACCTATAGCCACATAAAGCTGAAGTTTTTCCAAGCTTTTAGCAAGCTGCCCATAATGTTTTCAGACTTATGGACAGAAAGGGAGTCAAGAGGAAAATTCCAATTAAACTTTATGTAAGCCAAAGGTTTGTTTATGTTTGTATGGATTAGCATTCACACGTTTCCTGTTACTAGACTTCCTATTAGTGATGTTTAATCTTAACCACATATCCTGGGTTAAGAAATAGCTCCTAAAGTAAATTTCCTGATTAGGCTAAGAAAGGTCAAAGGTTAATTTTGCAGCCACATGGTTAAGCTACCAACAGCTACCGCATAGACCTATTTTAACATATAAAGTTACTGCAAATATTAGCTAAAGGAGGTGGCATGCTCTGATGATTACACAAAAGTGTTGGGGAAAAATGATCCCAGAGGTTAACTGGCTCTGTGAAATTTACCCTCTTCACATACACACACAAAATACATGAGTGGAAGCATCTCTCAAACATGGTGAATCAATGTAGCAACTACAAACATGAACATTATTTTAACATGGCTGTATGGCCACTGCCAGAGCCAAATTTTCATCCAAGAAATTTCTTGCTATACATCCTACATAGACTTTCTGACTCCTTAGAATAAAAACATATCTGATGGATGATGAGCTTGCAAACAACACTACAGCAGATATTCCTATTGTACCAAATGAGTAGGAATTAACAGGCCACCATTTGCAGATGAAACAAGTATCTGAACTTGTTTGGGAGACTCCTGTCTGGAGTAATATTTGTTTTGAATAGTAAAATTTATTTTTTTAATGCTGATATGAGTAACAACAGCCTACTGACAGGTATCAAAACCAGTAAGAAAATCTAGACTTAAAGTTGATGGTTTAGATATGTTCACCCTGCTCAGCATTCTCCTTCCTTCATGAGTTCTCCTCTACAATTTGTTTCATTCTGATTTATGTTTGGTCACCTAGCCAGCAGAGAAGATCAGAATCAAGTGAATGCAGGCCCATGGACAGACATTATCATTTTTTTTTTAGATCTGTGAAACAAATGGTGAGAAATCCTGACACTGGATTTAGAGAAGTTAATCTTGGTATTTAGTTAATTCCCTACAGCTATTGTAGACTAAAATAGAGGGGCTCACAAATAACTCAATAGGTTGGGCTGCAGGTCATAATTTTAAAAGAAAAATTTGTTTAAACTCTTACCAAAGGCCTGAAACTGCTAATACAGCCACAACTCTTTTGGGATGCATTCTCTGTTCCTGCCTTGCTCATGTTATCCTTTATAATTGCATCAGTGTGGAAGCATTTTACACTTAATTTTGCACAGTGGAGCTGCTAGATAAGAAGCAAGATAGCAGAGAAAATCAGTCATCAGTCTACTCAGGATTTCCTGACTACGTGTGAACAATAACAAAGAATGTACTTCTTCTGGTAAAAATGGATGCATTTAAGTATAGACATAGAGAACATCTGTTTCTTACGCTTAAATGTTGTTAAATTCCAGACACAAGGAACTGGGTCAGTTTGTACATTTAGGCTGTTGCAATGAGACGTAATTTGTGTGAATCTTTCATAGCCATTTTATGTCCACTGCTTATCAACAAAGCAAATACAAATGGATGCACATAAGATTTGCTTTCATCATTTGTAGACTTAACATTTGGAATTCACTTTTCCAGGCTCAGACTGGTTCTACCAGTTGGACAGTACAAGTTCTGTTCTTTCACTAGGCTTCTTAAACTTTGTAAACAGGTATAGTGCTTGAAAAACATGTTCTAACATCCAACAAAAACAATGATGGTTACCTGAGAAATATCAACGTTGTACTGAAGGAACAGGCTAACAATTTGTGGTTTTAAAAGTCTTTTCATTTTTAGATTGTTCTGAGGGATACTTCTGCACGTCTAAATCCATCCCAGATTTTAAAATACTCTGCTTCTTTCCGCACATGCAGTGGAGTAAGGGAGCAGGAGAAAGATAACAATCAAATTATTGGCTTGATTTCTGTCATTACATTCACACCAACTCGCTATGGCAAATTCAACTTTCTTGTCCACTAGAAGCTGCCACGTTACTAACCTGCTCCTCCTTTCTCTCCACATCTCCCCTAATTTAATTTAGCTTGATTGCTCTTTCTGGTCAGCAGCTTTGACTTTTTATCAGCAAATTTTTCCAGAACATGAAGTTCTGAGGCCATTTACCTTCTACATAATAAACTGTTTGCTGGAATTTAGGGTGATGTTTCAGCTCCTCTGATGTAAAACTTTCTGTTCCAATAATTGACTGCAATGCAGGTATCAATTCCCTGTATTCTCCCACTGGAATACAAGCAAGGTCTACAGCCAAGGAATCTCACTTTCTAAAGTGCCTGTGCTCTCCTCTTGCTTTCTTAGTATTGAGAATGCCTGTACTATGTGACCTTGGACAGTCAGTGCATTTTCCTTTCTGCCTGTATACTGCAAACACCCACCCAGCACACACTCTCTTGCTGGACAAATTACACCAACAGAAATGCAATCTTTGGCAGTCAATGTCACTAATGCACTATGCCAGTATTTCACTGAAGGATAACTACCACTCTGTTCCTGTACTTCTGATCCTGCCATCCAAAAAATAGACATAAATATTTTGACCATAATGTTTCTAAGTTTTTGATGAGGGAGAGTTGAGGAACTAGCACACGTACTTTCACCTAGAAATATGTCACACCTTTCAATTCTGTTTCTGTGAAATCCCAGACAAATGGCCACCACTTAGTAATGGTGGAAGTACTCCTCCACACAGGCAGTGAGGTACATTATCTACTTCTCTCCTTTGAAAAGACATATTGCACACTTTTCACACTAATGGAAAAAATCTCAGTGTCCCTGCTTAAATACCAATGGAGCAACTAAAGCATATAGTTGGGTAATATGTTCTCCAGAGATAAACATGTTTCAAAACTCCTGTTTTCAAAGAAAGTGCCCTAACCACTGAATTAAAGCTTGAAGAAAGCTCTCTAATCTGGCATTGCATGACATCACAGAAAAATACATGTACATATGTAGAATGCATCTAGAAACGGAGTCTGATTTTAGTTTTCTACTTGGAGATGAAGGGAAGAATCTGGCCTGCTATTAGATATCACTATTCAAGATTTCCTACAATATACACTAACTATATTCCTCATTAATCACAGTCTACTTCTGTCAAGATAATACTGCAGTAACGCCAATGAAGTTGTAATGCACTTAACAGTAGTACAGCTGATAGCAAACCTTGGCTTGCTATCCTCAAACATAAATTGGTATTTCATCTGTTTAGTGCATGCTGTCTCTTTTATTGAAACTGAAATGCTGAAATAAAAGTCAACCTGAAGAGACCAAAAGAAACGTAAATATGTATTTTTTCTAAGCATATGAATTTTTTATGATCTGGGGTTTCCATAGTGCTTATTTATTTTGTTCAACATTTTGAGTTGTCAGAACAGGCATCAGAGAGAGCAACCACAGAAAAGCAGAAAATAAGTCAGTTACAAACAGTGATCTTACATTTTTCCTTGGGATGCAGACACGAGGATACACCCAGTGTTGATGACATGCAAATGAAGTATTAATTGACCCAAACTTAAAGATTTCAACAATCCTAAAAAGTACTTAATATATAATATGGAAATTATTCAAAATGTAAAAAACCTCAAATAAAAATAGTCACAGAAAGAGAAACAAAATAATACTGTGTATAAAGAAAAATATGTATATTTGTATAAGGAAAAGACAAAAATAATACAGCAACTGTGTATATTTCTGTAAAGAAAATAGTGTGCCATCAGCACAATCAGATTGCCAGATAAGGAAATTTCTTCTGAGCATGTACAGTAAGATATTTGCAAATCACTTATTTGAACAGAGATTCAGAAAAGGTTAAAGTTATCCGGGATTTTTTTATAAATCCACATGATATTAATTTACTCTATCACACTTTCTTCATTGAAATTAAACCCTATTTGCACTTAGCATTTTGGTAGTGGTTTTAAATGTACCAAAATTTGCTTCTTCGTTTCAGGCAATGATGGAGTAGGAAGTAGCCAGATTGCCTGAGCCACGCACAATATTTTTTACTGTGTCTTGTCCAAATTCTGTGTTGTCTTACAATGAAAAGCAAACAGAAATATTTACAATTACTTAATTGCTTCCCAGGGCTCTACCTAAACTCATCCTTCAGTCAGACTCTCTGCTTTCAGCGAACATCAACAATAAGGCAAATTGAAAGCTTGCTTTGTTATCCTGGGCTTCAGCACCTGAATGATGCCAAACAAAACTAAGTTAGTTCGGAGCTCTTAGGGAAAGAATTTTTTTCTCTGACTCCACTCTGATACCAAACAAACAAAAGACAAGCCATTTCCTTCCTCTCAGTATTAACTAACACCAGAGACAATTAACACATCATCTCTCTGATGTGAAGATTTACATACAATCAGCTTCCTCTTTTTCTTTTTTTGTTTCTTTTGAGCCTCCATTTGATTTCTCATGGTTATTATTCATCTAAACAAAGATGTTACCTCTTGTGGCATGAAGTGGTTTTATGTGGAATCCTTGTAATGCAACAACTCATAATCCGGGGTAAAATGTGTTACCTAAATTGCTGTGGTTTCAAAATGTATAGAAGTATGTTTCCTACAGCGATCTAACGTCTCCTTTTACTACAACAACAGAATAAACCCATTAGGAAGACTATGAATTTGAGCAATTATACCATTAATATTTTATAGTTTTCTAAAGTCTTTAAAGTTCTATCCAATATTGTGATTCAGATCCTGCCACCTTTCTTCACACAGATCAGGAAAATGAATGGAGCTACTCCAAATCAAATTATATTCAGATTCTGGAAAAACTCAGGTTTTCATTCAATTTATTGTTTTTTTCTAACAAAACAATTTTGAGATTATGTATTTCGCAGAATGGGAAAACACAGACATTTCAGACATTTAAAAACTTCCCTTGACAAAATGCTAGAAAGCCAAGGTTCCTGTCTTTAGAGGAAAAGCTTGCGCACTCTGAGTGTCACACAGAGGTGAAGAGTTCCAAAAGCTGGTCAGCCACGTATTCATTATGGAAAGCCTCAGAGCTGGATTTTGTTTCTGTAAATCACTGTGTGGCTGAATAATAAGAATACAAAGAATAAACCAACTATTGCTTGGAGTTACACAATTGTATAACTAATGCCATAATCCTATCAAGTATAATCATAATATCCAAAAGCATGAAGCATTGCAGGTGTAGCACTAGCACAGCAAACACTTCAGCAGCTAGTCAAATCACATCGTTTGCAAAGGCATCCTTCTCAAACAAAATAATTAAAATTTAGGTTCTAAGTTAGAAAATAAAAAAAAAAAAGGATGACAACAGTGGGTATAGATTTTTTTAAATGTTAGGCAAGTAGAAGTTATTTCAATTTGATTCAGAGAGCATTAGTTATTTACTGAGTTTTAATTAATTCAAGTACAAATTTAAAAGCTCAATATGTAAATACAATACTGCATACCTCATTTTGGTTATTGGAACCCTGTCAAATCAAATCTTTCCTAGGTTTGAAAAATACCTGCATATATTCATGGTTTCTACACACTAGTCAAGACCTTGAAATATTGGTTTTGACTGTACAGTCAAGACCAATTCTTTCCACAGGAAAGTAATTCTCAGAGGAAATTATTTGTCACGCTACTTCCAATCTGAAGATCTAAACGCAGTCTTTCCCCTAGCCTTTGGCACAACCCATAGTAATTGGACCATAGGAGAGAGCAACAAAAGAGTAGAATCACAAGATGCATGCCAAACTACCAGCTCAATCATTTTCTTTTTCACCCTTCCCCCATCAGGAATAATCAGTGGCTGAAGTATTACATGACATGTCGTACTCATTCACTGGTGGAGAAGAAGCAAGACAGAATGACACATTCTGCTGATCATTTACAGCTATTGGTTGTTATAGGGTATTAACTTGCAATACACAGTCCTGTTTGAATTTCAGATGAGCAGATGGTCAGATGGATTAGCCTGTAAAATTAATATTCCAACCCAGAACTTTGTGTGGGCACTGACTGCTTCAAAATCCACAGTCAGTTTAGGGGATTTAATTTTTCAGGCTTTGCTTAATTTTTCCTCCATAAATGCTGAAAGCTGCAATAGCAAAAGGCAATTCTGGAAAATCTCAGGAATTTGGTGCCATAACTTCCATGAATATTTCACAATGCCAGAAGCACTTGTTTCTAGTGCACGCCTGCTGAAAAGAACAGAATTCATTTGTTTAGCTTACATGTAAATATTTCTATATCCTTTTTGTACAATTAGGCGTGCACTAGAATGTGAGTGAATGCGAGCTATAGGTTTTAGGTGCCTAGAAACAGGTTTTAACACTATTGAACTTATTCTCCCAGGGCTCTTCAGAACGATTCAAACCTCCCCCTATGCACTCCCCAAAATGTCTGTATGGGTACAAGTCCACCTTTCCCAAACTGACTAGAACATAAACACAGATGTGCTGGAACAGGAAGGAGTATCACACTTGCTGGTATTGATAGTGATAGAGGCTGCAGTTCACAACAGCAACATCAGAGAAGGTGACAAGTTCCTGCTATTAAATCTGCCAATTTGTATGCCACCCGGATGTGCTTTCTGAAAAGCTTACCTCAGTTGCAATCAGTGTGCCTTGGCCTCTGACCCACTGCAGATGAACATAAATACAAGTCTAGATGGAAACTGCTGTATTTTAGAGCCACCATCTTGATTGCTATTGATTAGGTACTTGCCTTGATGGTAATTTCATTTTGACAGTAGCATTTCTGCCTGACTGCTCCTTCAGGGACTTGGGGTTTCTGTTCCTTTTTATTTTTTTTTTCCAGACTGCTTCTAAGAAATGTATCTTGCTTACTGTTTTGAGCAGAGCAAGGGAGTTAGGAGAAGGAAAAGACTCAGCTATAATCATGTCAGTAACTTACTAAAGAAATCCCTCATTGTTGCAGAGTAACTGAGAAGGTAACTCTACTTTGGAAAAATTATGAGGTAAGGTCTCCAGAGAGACCTTAGGAGGTAAGAGTTCCTTTCCCCTTTTGGTGGAGAAAAAACCAATAATTTAAATAAATATGAGATATTAGAATACACCCAGACAGTTATAACTCGCTCAATAATGTCAGCACTGAAAGAATTCCTACAGATAAATGGCTGTGTGGTGGAATGCAAAGTTTAGAACTGACTTTGAAATATGATGACCCAGTTGAATGGTTCTGTAACAATGACGCTGGGCCTCCAAGTGGCAGATGAGGCTTTTGTTTTATTTGTTTGACAGTAAATATCTGGCCTGTTGCTTAGCAGCCACACAATGAAACAAAAGCGTTTCCAGACAAAATAAACTACATTACAGCAGGTAAATCTTTCTCAGCAATTAGCAAATGGAAATGAGAACTGAGCTGATCACTGCAAAACAAGCTAACACCTTTGTTTCCTGCAGATGTCTTAAGCACACAAATGGCAATGTGGGATTTCTTTATGAGGAGACTTCATCAATTTTAAAAAATAAGCACAAGCATTTTTGAAAAATTATATGCTGAAAGTCCTAAAAAAGGAAATGACAAAGTTCTCAAACTTCTATCAGCTGTCAAATCCGTATTTCAGTACATTAAATAAATGACTTTCTCTCATAGACAGTAAGCATTTACAACTGTTGCTGCATACCAGGTAATTTTTGCTTGCCCTGGGAGCCTTGCACTCATCTGGAACTGAAATACAAATAACAGAGCACCAAACGCTGAAAATCTTTTGGTTTAGTGATTTGCTGTTAGTCCTATCAAGCCTTATTCTTACCTTTACTGTCACAAATGCATCCCCATGCCTCAAGTTGTCAGGCCAAAACTGATGCATGGCACTTACCCTTGCATGCTTCATTTCCTTGCCAAAGTTTCCAGCTTTTGCAGGACTCACCTCTTACACTGAAAAAAAAAAGGAAATGTCAAAGCTACTCTAGCCTATCGAAGCTGTACAGCTTTAAGGCAGGTATTTCACTGAGAAAGCAGCACTTAGCCTCACTGAGCAAACAGAAAGGGCCAAATTCTGCTCTGGAATGCCCTGGGGCATTCAACCACAAGAAAAAAAATCTCCATGTGAATAATCTAGAGAAGAAAAGTGTTTCCAGACACTTGAGTTTAAAGACTAAAAAAGTGCTGGTGTGAATTCTGTCATCTTGCATTTTCATTGAAGGTTTTTTGGGGGAGGGTTGTATTGTGGGATGCTTTTTTTTTTTTAACCCTCAGAGTTGATCCACAGGGCATTGTCATGATGTTGCTGTCACACCTTTCCGTTGATAGACAGACTTCATGATGGAGAGATATTATTATTTAACCGGATCCACTCATCCTGACACTAATTTGTTTTACTTTTGCTCCTGCTGAAGAACAGTGGCTCTAGGTAGTTTCTTTTCTCATTTGGTTGCATTCCTTCACGATGGTTTAGTGAATTAACCCAATATAGTTCCCTCAGTAAACACGGGATCTCCTGAAAGAATATATAAAAAATAAAATACTACAGACAATCCTTGTTCTAGAAATTCACATCTTTATTTTGACCACAATCAAATTGTCATTCATTACAGTTGTGTGAAGTGGCTGCAGGGTAGGAGCCAGAGAATAGTGGTTAGTGGGACAGAGTCTAGCTGGAGGCCTGTATCTAGTGGGGTCCCCCAAGGATCAGTACTGAGACCAGTCCTCTTCTATCTATTAATTAATGACTTGGATGAGGGATTAGAGTGCCCTGTCAGCAAGTTTGCTGATGGCACAAAGCTGGGAGGTGTCGCCAACACCCCAGCAGACTGTGCTGCCATTCAGCGAGACCTGGACAGGCTGGAGAGCTGGGCAGAGAGAAACTAAATGAGGTACAACAAGGGTCAGTGTAGAGTCTTGCATCTGGGCAAGAACAACCCCAGGGATCAGGATAGGTCTGACCTATAGGATAGGTCTGATCAGGATAGGGACTGACCTGTTGGAGAGTAGTGCAGGAGAAAGGGACCTGGGGATCCTAGTGGACAGCAGGATGACTATGAGCCAGCAATGTGCTCTTGTGGCCAAGAGGGCCAATAGCATCCTGGAGGGGGATCAGAAGGAAGGTGGTTAGCAGATCGAGAGAGGTTCTTCTTCCCCTCAACTCTGCACTAGTAAGACCGCATCTGGAGTATTGTATTCAGTTCTGGGCCTCTCAGATCAAGAAGGACACATTGCTGCTGGAGGATGGTTAGCATAGAGCAACGAAGATGATGAAGGAAGTAGAGCACCTCCCTTATGAGAAAAGGCTGAGGGAGCTGAGTCTCTTAAACTTGGAGAAGAGGAGGCTGAGGAGTGACCTCATTCATATCTATAAATATGTGAGGGGTGGGTGTCAGGAGGATGGAGCCAGGCTCTTCTCAAGGTCATCTAGTGATAGTACAAGGGGCAATGGGTGGAAACTGGAACAGAGGAGGTTCCATATTAATATCAGAAGAAATTTCTTCACAGTGAGGGTACCTGAGCATTGGAACAGGCTGCCCAGGGGGGTTATGGAGTCTCCATCTCTGCAGATGTTCCAAACCTGGACATGTTCCTGTGCAACTTGGTGTGGGTGATCCTGCTGTGACAGGAGGATTGGACAGGATGATCTTTCGAGGTCCCTTCTGATCCCTAATGAATCTATGACTCTATGATATATATGTATTTGTGTACTGTACACGAATGCTCTAACATAAGTAATTGGCTTCCCTTTAATTATTCCTGAGTAAAATTTTGTCATCATATTAACATCAGACCACACATCCACAAAACTATTAAGTAAACATATTAGGCATATCTGCGTTCAGTGGAATATTCTCCCTCCCACAGTGACAGTTTGGAAACTTCTATGAGACGGTAACAAAGCTTTAAAATATTAGGTTGTAAAGCGTATTCATAAATCCTCATTCCTTGAGGATCTAATCCCAGTTTATGTAGTGGACAATTAAAATATTACAGTTAACCTAAACTTCATTATAAACTTTACATTTACAAGCAAGTTAACATAATTGAGTCCTTTGAATACTTAGCAAAATACATCCACAAGTGCTGAATATGGCCACAGTAATTTTGAATGGCCTTGGATTTAGTACTGCAATTTACTTAGTTTTTCTGTCAAGGAGAAGAAATAACGTCTTTGTTCTCATATAATAAACAGCAGTTAAACAGACAGTTTGTGAATAAGCCATAACATGTGTTTCTAAAGAAAGCATTTGTGTAATTCAGATAATTGTTCAAAAACTCAAGATCTACT
Organism: Upupa epops; assembly: GCA_013397515.1. NCBI lineage: Eukaryota > Metazoa > Chordata > Aves > Bucerotiformes > Upupidae > Upupa > Upupa epops. The sequence continues at coordinate 13,246 of VZRI01010537.1, read as the reverse complement.
GGAAGACAGGAGGTAAATACAATAAAGAGTTGATTAACTTGAGCATGATAGCTCTAAATTCTTTGTACTAACTGTACTCAGGCTAGGAAGCTGGAGATCCACCAACAGGTTCCCCTTTCTCATAAGGAGAGAATGGACATTTGCAGAACAACTGGAATTTTCTGTGGAGAGTATACATAACAGTCTGGGAGAGATATACACATCACTTTCTTTTCCTCTTGCTTCTCCACTCCTCAAATGCTCCAAGAACCACCAAGACAACAGGACACCTTCCAAAGTGATCAGACAAAAAAACTAAAACCTCTTTTTTTGCCCCAATCAGTAACTATTAAACAAAAGGGAAGACTCCACAGACTGACAGGGTAAAGGCATACTTGATATGCAAAGAAAGGAAATGCTTCTAATTTGGCAAATATTTACAGGCTTCTCAGTTAGGATTTAAAGGGGACAAGGAAAGATCATGAATGTACATCTAACCTACCTGAAGTCTGAAAATACACAAAGCAGCTTTAAAAAACCTAGTATGAGTACCAAGAACAGTTTTATTCCAGAGTAGAGAACTCTGCCAGCTAACATGGGTGATTACACCTGCTGAAAGCTCTAAACTGGATTAAGGCTTGCACAGAAATTAGCTCAGTTAAAAACAGCTTAAACACCTCAAAACTTTCTTCTTGTCTGTCCACCCTGGAGAACACCTTAAAAGCTGTACCCAGAAGAGGTAACAGCAAGCTCTGTGTCCACAACAGTTGGAAAATAAGACAGGATTCCTGAAGTACAGTTAATACATTAATGTCAAAGAAGCATTAGCAGAAACTATCAACTCTGCACAGAAAGCAATGTGAAGTACAAGCAGTTGGGAGAAGTACTGCATGCCTGTAAGGTCATCCAGTTCTGGAGGAGATGTACAGTATGGTCAGATAGATAGTTCATGTGTTATTATTGTCTATTAAATATTCTGCATCTTCAGGGCTTTACAGCTGCAAGTGTAGGTATATAGCACCATTACTTCTATTTCTCCTTAAGAGAGTCATCCAAATCAGGAAACATTTCTGCAGAGTATCATCAAATATGATATACACATCAACTATGATATACTCATCAACTATTATATACTCTTTGACTACGATAAATAAATGGAAATCCTTAACTTCAGACTGTACAAATACACTCAAAACTAACAAAGCTGGTACAAATGAAGATCATCTGGAAGACATGTGCTTCGGCTCTTCCTTGGTCAAGCAAAGCACGGAGCTTAACAAAGTAAGCCTTAGTGATCAAATATCCAGATGAAAAATATACCTTTCTGTTAAATTTAAATGCTCCTGTGGTCTTCTATATAAAATTTTGCTATACACAGGAGAGAAAATTATAGGTGTGTTATTTCACTGAGATCCAAATTCATCTCACTAACAGCAGAAATTTCTCTGGGGTGCCTAATTAGAAGCCACATCAACAAAAGTTGCCTGTGTAAGTCAACGCTGAGAGACAGCTTTAAAGGCTAATTCAGTATTGCTACTCTAAAATTGCTTCTTCTCATGGGCTATAGAACAGGGCTCCTAATCTCAGCTGGGCATTACAATTGGTTGAAATTAATTCTGGCCCCAGACCCTAGGGTTCTTTTAGCAAAAGAATTTTTTTCCTTTTTTCTCTTCATTCTCAGAAACAATTTCCACTTACAAACCCAAGAAACACATTGGACAGATGCTCCTGTCTTTCACTTCTTCCTTGCAGGCTTCTGGGAACCCACGTAAAATACCATTTTCAGTGGTGCTGTGGCTTCACACCCATAGCCGCTGCCACTGCCTCAGACTGTTCAGTGTAACTGGGTAGACATTTCCACCTCACTTTCTTGTACTTCAAATTCACCTCATTTCTTAGTCATTGCAGTCCTCAAGAAGGGTCTTCAACAGTCTAAGGTGAAATAAAATGACAATGACATGTGTCCCCGCTGCAAACCCTTGTGGTCTTAGAGCTCAAATGGAAAATGTGCAAGAGAGCCCAGAGTAACCACATCGATAACCTTGGAATCAATCCACCCTGGAGTCTTGAGAACATCCAGGGGGCACAGCTCTTGCATATGTACTTGGTTCCATAAGTGACCTGCTTGTGAATTTGTCATGGGAAGAACAGAGCTATGACAGAAAAACCCCTATCAGCCCCAGGTATTTATAGAACTTCTCAGCTCTGCAGAACCCCATTCCAAACTCCATGAACTGAGACAAGTCCAACGCTCTTTCAGAACCCATCTACATTAGTGACATGCCAATAATGTAAGGGTCATTTAGGAATGCTAAGTGAGAATATTCAGCTCTCTGGAGTTTGGATGGGGGTAGGGAGAGACAAAATTGTATTTCCCCTGTTCCGTTCCTTGAGAGGCTCGGGTTTTTTCCCTAAAAGATATGTTGCTAAGGAAAAAATGCTGATTTCTCATCCTTTCAAACTGGTTTCTATGACATACAAAAAAATAATGAGAAGAATCAAGAGAGAGGTTTAGCTTGGCTTCTATAGTAAAAACTCATGTCTGTGCAATCTGGAAAAGCTGCAGTGCCTGCAAAATGTATGCAATTATGATGTGAGAAAAAGAAATAGTAACCAGAAAAGCCTACAGAAATAAAGATTGTGTTGTCTAGCATCCTTCAGCCAAGATTTTGAAGAATGACTGAAGATTTTGGCTGTTACTATGCCTGGATTCCCTTTGCAGGGATTCATTTCCAGAAAGTGATGAGTATCTTCTGAAAATCAAGCTTCTTAAAAGTGCATATAGCTGGGAATTGATACAAGAATGCATGGGAAACTTTTTTTAAAACTGCAAATCATTTTTTCAAGCACTCACTTAACTCTAGCACCCCAAAACACAATTGGAAAAAAAATAATGTCATTGTAAGGGGATCAGATTATGTGTTACATAGACACAGGATTGCAATATATACCCTTGAGATAGTCAAGCAGCTCATGAGGAAAACTAGAAGTGATACCTATTATCTGTGACACGTAGAGTTTAAAATAGACAAAAATCATGCCTCTAGCCATTTTTTCTTTGCTGCAGCAAGATAGATACTCTTAAAGTGTTTTGTGTATTTACTAGACATTGAATTTTATCATAACTTAATCTATTCCAAAAGAATGTCTTTGCAGAAATTAGTGGGTGGTTTCCAAACACAGACACTCTCCTGGAGTTATAGATATACACCTTGAAATCATACATGAGTCCTGCAAAAAATTAGAGATCTGACTGATATTTGAGATTTTAAGCGTCAGGCCAAACAGAACTACAGGTAACTTCAATGAAGAAATGGATGTCTTTGTAGGATTAGGACCTTATCCGTATAGCTTTATCTTCACTTACGTTTAAACATTCAGATATCCTAATATCTGAACATTGACTAAAACCCACTTGAAAATACACTGCAGCACACAGATTTCTGCTATGCTACAGGACATCATCACTCAGCTTCCAAGTACACTGGGAATTTACAAATTCCCAGCAAATTACAAGATGCAAACAGCTGCACACAAGATTAAATCCCCTACCTCCAGCACTTTAAAAAAAGTTTTCCATGATATATGTTTATTACACAAAGCTAAGTGCCCACCAATCAAACTGCTATGAATGCTCTCAAACTCATCATTTCTTTAGAAGATAAAGTGTGCTGTTTATATAACTTATTAGTAATTGCACCCTTGCATTCCTTTTTCAGCTAAAAAGTGTGAGGGCACTGCTTTATCACTTTAACTATGTGTTTCTTTGAACATATTTGTGCTTTAAAGTAAACACCAATGCTGGGTTTTTTACAACTACTAAAATCAAAACACATCTTTCCAAACTAATCTGTACAATGCTTGGGAAGAGCCTTTGATTCAGTACCATAATTATAAACAGGCAGTTAAGTCAGACGTACTAAAAGAGCATCAGTCATTTCAAATCAAATTAACAGTTTGATTAATCAAACACCAGACTGTCAAGTCAGATAACATACCTGATGGCTTTGTTCAGTTACAAAAAAAGGGGTTCTACTTTAAGCACCACAGATCTCATCATCAAAACTAAATTTACTCAAGCAGAAAAATTTGGTTTCCTTTAAACATACTCTACAGATTTACCAGGAAAATTCTCAAGACAAACCAAACTCTGCTTTACTTTCCTGCAGTTGTGCAGTCACAGGAATTGAGAACATTTACATCTATATTTCCTGTCTCTTTGAAATCCACTTTTCAGACAGAGAAGCGCAGTAGGATTCAGGAGGATTTACAGTAATACAATCAGGTCATGCTTGCAAGGATCACCAAAGTGATAGAAAAACACCTTACTGACTTATTTCTGAAAGTTAGCCATTATTTCCTAAAATAAGCATGAAGCTAGCACATATCATATGATGCATCTTTACAACCATTACAGAAAACACCAGCCCTGTGCCACAGTGAAGAATTGTCTTCTGATGTGAAGTGACTCATCATTGATCCACTGAAAGAACAATACATGACAGCATATACAGCAGAAGATGCCTACACATATGTTGCATTTGATTTGTGAATAGAAGTGATCCTAGTCAGCTCACAAAGAAGGTGCATACACTTCAATTGACCAAAAAGGTCTCAAGCAAAAAGAAAAAGAGGAAGCCCTCTCTCTTCTGCAATGCCTAAATGTTTCTCATCTTGGATGGAGGCAAATAGGCAAAGATTCTGTATGCTCCATGTTCAAAGTTTTCAATCCTTTGGACTTCATAAATAGCCTGAAAACAGTCATGAAAGTAAAACTAAATAGACAGTTTCTCATTGTATCGGTCCAACCATTATTACTAGACACTGGAAGACTCCATCCATGGCAAGCAATCTGAGTTGTGAAGCAGCATCAAGAAGCAGATGTGTGCTTCTGGGAATAGGCCCATTTTGAAAGCAGAATTGTAAATACATGTCCTTCACAATGGCTGGTCCAGAGCCATTTCCAATATGGCAAGGAAGGATAAAATGGATGTATGCCAAGTATACCCATAAAACCTTGAAATGCATAGCAGACAACTAAAACGAACAGGAATTCCAGATTAAACTGCAGCAAAGGAAAAACTTGAAGAAACAAACCCCTCTACCTCATACACCAAAGATCACTCTGTCGTGCTTCAGTATGTAGCCTACATAATATCTATGGATGTGTAACCAAAGAAAAACAACACCACCTCTTGTAAGCAGTGTTTTGAAAAACTGTTACAGTCTTGGCTTCATTCCACCACTCTTTTTGATACTCATTCTTTTATGATTATGATTCACACTTTAAATGCCTCTGTCCTTTCAGCCTAAAATACTCATTATTTACTGGTTGCATCCTAAAGGACAGTGCTTGCAGGGAGGTTTCTGCCTATGGTCCTATTTGGGGGCTGAAGATGCTAATTCCATTTCATGCATTTGAATGTCCAACGTTGCCCACTGATATGCTGTGACTGTGGAACACAAGAGACACAAAGACATGCAGCAAATAACTTACCAGTGGGTTATCCACACACACACATTACAAGGCAAACCTCTAATACTATGCAGAAAGAAAAAAAAACCTCACTGCTTAACTGTGTTAAGAGTGAAACAAAAATCATGTGTTGTAGGAAAGCTGAAGGCTCATGGTAAAAGCAGCCCACTTGTTTACACTGGCATGAAGACAAAAGGTTTCAAAGCAAATGTTGGGTGTTTTTGCCAATTCATTACAGTTCTTCTGCTAAAAGAAAATCCAGCACATGTTAGAATCCTACATGAACAGCAATGTCTTCTGAGGTTTGGGAAAAGTATGCCTTGAAAATGATGGCTGCTTATCTAATTTCTGAAGCTACTTTTCTTCCATTTTGCTCCGCAGCCTTGGTCTCTCGTACAACCTCATCAGGGTTTACTAATACTCATACCAATCCTTCTCACAGTTTCTAAACTATCCTGTGTAAATCCCACCAAAGCCTTTTTTTCCTTCTTCTAGCTACAAATACCAGTCCAATGGCTGTTTCAGGTATCAGATCTCAGGAAAAAAAGAAGTGACGATGTTTTACAACAGCAAGATTATATCCTGCATAAAGTAGACTGTGTTCTTCTCTCATACCCACAGGCATTTGCTTCAGGACTGAATGAACTAGAACTCACTGTTCAGTCCCACAATCCCATTGTAAAGACATGACCTAGGGATAGATCTTTTGTATATGCTGTATACAAAAATTCCACTATCTATTGGCAAAACTCTATAGGCAATTTTGACTTTAAATTTTTCATTCCAGTCCCTTTACACCTGAAACTGATTGTCCTTAACATGAAGTGACTTTTTTTTAAAGCAAATGCTTGATCTTAAGACTAGATGGATGATCAGCTAATGATGAACTTACTACAGCCTTATATTGTTTCACCTTTAATCCTCATAGATGTCAAAAGAGGCTCAGCTTTCAAAATGAAATACAGGTAATAACAAGTTCACTTCACATTTGAAATGTTTGCCACACTGATCTAAGAACATTTTTGATCAAATAAAATGTGATCAGGTACTTCTCTATGATAAAAACCTATCCCAATAAATACAAAGTTTTCACCAATTTTTATTAAATTGTAGATGTGATTGTTTCTAATGAACAATTTCTATTGTATTTTTGTCATTTGCATTTTATTTCTGATTCATTACTTTATTTATTTTATACTTTTAACTTAAAATACAGCTATGCACCATGCCTTAATACTAACAGTGCAAAATCACTTAAGCATCAGGTTACAATAATCCCACATTTTAAAAATTAAATTTGTCAGAATTCCTATCCAATGGAATCTTCTGAGCTTTACTGCAAGATAGAGGAGAAAGAGAATGCTTCAACATATTCTATCCTCAACAACAGAAAGATGTAATTTCCAACCAGCAATGTAATACATAATTTAGGAGTCTACTTTTAATGACCTTTTATAAAAGTGCTTCAGATAGATCCAGGCTTCAATTTCAGCAAAATTCAGAAACACAAAGTAACGATCAATGCTCAGGACTGAAGTTTTAAACATTTGTATTCCTTATTTTTCTTCTCCCTTTCAATAAAATACAAAGAAACAAGCAAAACTAGAAACAACAAAACATTTCTGAACACAAAGGTCCCAACTACAGGCAGTGAGGAATCATCCTCTTTCACATACTAACATTTGGCTCTGTTACTGATGACGATTGCATTGTAAAATAGCAATTTTGCCTGTGAGCTAAAGAATTTTGTTCTGTAACAGAACTCCTCATAGGAAGCTGTGCTGCAAGACTTATTTTCCTATACGTTGGCCAGTCACTGTACCCAAACTGCTTTTAACTGGTGTGCAGCAAATCAATACCATACCAACACCTACATGGACACTAACAGCAGTAACCCAACTCATATTTTGTTCAAACTCTAAATTCACTTAAAAAATAAATAAGATAAATATTTATCACATTCCATAACTTTTGAAAATCATATTGGCTTAAAGTGCAAGATGTGGAATTGTAAAGAAGGGAGATGTTCAATTGGGCAAATTCATGTCACTAATGTGCTCTAGTCAAACATTACCCCCTTAAATTCTGGTGAAGATTCAGACAAAACTAATTCAGACTGAAATAGTTCAATCTCTTGATCTCAAGAATCTGATCAATAAAATAGGGTTTATAAAATATCAGAATAACAATGAACTTCTCCAGAAGGCTATCTCATCCAAAATCTACACTAAAACTTCATTTGCTTTAATCTGGCATATATAAACTATATTAATACTACACATTAGATTTGGTATGGGGGTTATATATATATTTATATACACATATAATTTGGCACACTAACATATATACTCTTCACAAGAATTTGTAGAAGTCTGGACTATTTCCTTCATAAATCTTAGAGGCATAATACAGATTAGCCTTTCACAGTATGTCACTACGATTCTAATTCCATTAACAACTTTATTTCAAGAGAAACTGTGGCCCTGCAGATATGTGCTCCTGAGACTGCAAGATTGTCTTTTCTCCTGTGCATTAGTTTTAAGTACAGACTCACACAACTGCGCAGAATTATAGCACTCAAAGGAAAAAAAATACTATAGAAGTTGTAATCAGGAAAATTCCAGAGAAAAGGGGAGAAATGGAATTATTTTAATAGATTTTTCATAGTGGTACTTGCTGTATCTTTAGAACATTTATGGAAATCAAATCAAGACTTTCTCAGACTTCCTGCTTTCTCTGCAACTTTCTCTACTTTTTTTTAACTACATACTGCAGAATAGATTTAGCTCCTCTTCACTTGCCACCTTTCGACTGTGCTGTCCAAAGGGCATTTGAAGGAGAACTGCAGCTAATTCAGTCATCCCAGCGTTACTACTGCATGGGGTAAAAACCCATTCCCACAGCAAATAAACCTGGCCATACTATTCTTTACACTTTTCATTCTAGCTGGTAATTCTCAGGCACTAATCAAAGGACAGTTTGGTCACCCACATGAGAAGTTACACAGTTGCACTGTTGTTTTCAATATCAGAAAGGTCAATACTGATTCAAAAAATTTGCTCACAGTGACAAGTTCTTTTAAGTGACACCAGCTGCCCAACACATTCTGCTTGTCTTCAAACACTATCCAGTCTAAAAACAGACTGTAAACAACTTAGCTATTAGCTCAACATATGCAATGCACTTCACATCTTTTTACCCACTTTTTGCTCACTTCACTGTGGATAGCTGTGGTTACAGGAGCACTTCACCATGCTTTCTTGGAGTTAAATCTGAATTCATTTGCCCCCCTTTCAGGACAGCTTATAGAAGAGGTTCTGGAAGGAGGGTGCAGCACTTAAACAAAAGAATGAATTATTTATTCAATTCCTAGCAAAATACCAACAGTTTTACATCCTTGCATAAATGCCTCTGGCCTTGAAAGATAATGTGTATCTCAAACAGGCTACATAATCTTTCAGAAAAAGGTGGCTGCTAATGACTCAGCTTAAAATAATGGTCATGTATATGATGCAGCAACAACTGGATACCTCAAATAGGTTTGCCATTGCTTCTGTTAGGTGCTTCCTGCAAAAATGCTCAGTGATATTGCTACAGAAAATGTACTAATACAGAAAAAAACCCAAAAAAACCCCAAAAACCCAAAACTAAGCAAACAAACCAACCAAATCAACAACCAAACAAGGAGAATGAGAAGTTAGTTTCAGATTATAAGTGAGGCATACATGTTTCAGGCTACACTGGAAGGGTGTAGACAGGTAAGCATACCACCCATAAAGGTACCTCATATTGCAGAATCATGAGGTAACAGCTTGTTTGCTACCCCAAATATTTTAGCATATGTAAATGTATATAGTTTACTTCTGAATAGGAATGTAAATACAGTGGACTTTCACATTTTTGGACAGCACAACATTCCTTGAAATTACTCCAAACCTGAATAACAGTGTTTTAAAATTAACTCCAGTCACAGTTTCATTCATCCTCAATCACAGTCCAGCCTTGGAAGGGGCTTGGAGATCAAAACCAACTGTGTTCTTACATAAAAGTGGCCATGCCAGGTCAGACCAAAGGTCTAATTAGTTGGATATCCTCACTCGGACAGCAGCCAGTTGCAGATGCCTAAACAGAACCATCAGATGAGGGCAAGCATACAGTGATCCTTCCCCTGGTTACACACCCTTCCCTTCCCCAGAAGGGAAGCCTGCAGTTTCCGGGGTTCCTGAGCCAGAGGCTTTGATAGCAGTTTTATATGCTGAATTACAGGGCTCAGATCCCCAGCTCTTTACTGTATGTACCAACAGGAGAAATAAACGTTTTTCAGCTTATTAATTGATGTGATAAGCAAGATTTTGTTTTTTTTAGCCTCAATGCAATTTAAGCATTCCTACTCAAAATCATTTGTTTAGGTCTCCATGTCATACATATAGACACAAATTTCATCATTCTTCTCATTTCATTTGCTCTTTGAAGCAGCAAGAAATCCATAGTTTGCCCATAACAGACGCCAAAAGCCTAGAAACTTATTATACACAGCTCACAGTGTGGGTTCAGATATATCATCAGCATAAAAAGAAAAAGGCAAATTAGGCCACACTAGGAGAACACATTTTTAATACTAGAGTCTGCAGCTCACATCTCTAATGTAATGCTGCTGTTTCCCAAAGTTACGCTGCATTGGGTTGCTGAACTGAAGAGATGACAGCAAGCTACATTTTTACAAGCAACTGGGCAATGCGGATCATCAGTGCACTTAATGAATTCCAGGGAAACTTTCAGGGCCAAAGCGAATGAGACATTTCCAAAAAATTCTTTAGGCATTCACATTGATATAAATGAGATAGGTATCAAACTTGTGGAAAAGGGAGATTTTAGCACATTCCTCCAAAAGCTCATCACCTGTAAGTAAAATACATGTAGCCTCTTTAAGTTGTGAATGCTCAGACCTGTTGGTTAGTCAAATGCTCACATTACACACAAACTTCACATAATTATCATCTCAACAAATCATTGCTTACTAAGCTTTGCTGTTATGGCTTTTTCTCTGACACTAACAGGCAATTACCTTTTACATCATCTCTACAGTTTACATAAGCTACAGCAGAAATCATGAAAGCAGATATTAAAGAGTAGTGAAGAACTAAGTCAGCAAGGAAAAAAAAAGTTGCAAAACTTGTATTTTCATGATGCATCTTCCCAAGATTCTGGTCATCTGGGGCATGTCTGCTTTGCTTAATTTTAAGTTTCTTTTATGCAGAATGTCCCAACTAAGGACGAGAAATCTGAGATTGAAAGGATAATGAAACTTTAAGTCATGTTATTTTTATGAAGTTATAGATTTTTCTCTTTGAGAATCAAAAATATAAACAAATTGTATATATGGAAAGTTTTGACCCAGTCAGATGGCTGCAAAAACATAGAAGCCTGGTCTCTGTTGACTTTAGGCTAGGTAGAACTCTTTGATATTAGGTTCAATTTGAAGTGCCATCACACCTAAATTTTGCAATACAGTTCAGAGAAGACAGGCTTATCAGAGTTTACTGGCTAAAATTACCACTAAACACCATGCCCTCTCGTGTTGCTAGCTACTAAGCGGTAGGCACATTAGAAAATGACTCAGAATTGTAATTAATCTCACGATTATTCAGACAGCATTTCATATAAAATGTTTACAGCAAGTCATTTTTCAATCGTCCAAAATAAGCAGTCTGCATACAAACTAAAGAATACTTTAATACTTAAGAATAATTTAGTCTGCATACAAACTAAAGAATTCATGGTGCAAGAAGTTTTCAACAGCACTACATAATAGTCAGTTTTCCTGTCAGCAAACTGTTACCAAAAAATAACAAAAAATAGGAGGTCTTCATGATGGATATTCAACATGTTTGGGCCTCTTCTGCATTTCTTGGCTTGCTCTGGGGAATGAACAATTTAAGATCTTTTGGTCTCATTATCCAAAGTATTGTGTTACTTAAGCAAACAAACTAAATGCAGCAATTAAGTAGGAAGAAGGTGTCTGTGATTCTTGATATCCTGAGGTGGAATTAAGTTAGCACTGGCACTTATGTATGGAACATACTGTCACTGTTAGATGTTTATTCTGCCACACTGCAGGGCCTCAAAGTCTTTATATTACATCATGGCCAGTTTTTAAAGAAAGACTCAATCATGTATATGCCAGTAGATATGTAAGTAAAGCTGGACTGAAACATAAGGCAAGCTCTAATTTGTATTTTTTAAATTATTTTTCCAGGAATATATAAGAAGATAGAAAATGAAGGTATCAGGCCCATTTGTCTCTCTAACTCAGGAAGAAATTAAGATCCACTCTTGGAAATACTGCATATGTAGGAGAAATAATTTTGTTTTTTCAGGCCTAAACTAATAAATAAAAATAAGATCCTAATAAGTGCATTTTAGAGATACCAGCCTGAAATACTGCAAACTTGGTGACCTCTGAGTTATAGAGGAAATGATGGAGCAGTGATTTTGACAGAGTTCAGCAATCACTGCTGGACAAAAGTTCTATAAATCAATTAGTGAAAGTAACACAATCTCCACACAATAAAACAATCACTGCAACTATGAGGCTCTTTTTCCCATATCAGCAATCTTACCAATCAAGAAAATAGGCAAGAATATGTTTGACTTGTAAGAATATCATAGGCCAAACACGGTCAGGCTGAGACTCTATCCCACACCAGAAGGAGGATATCACATGATACTTAAAAGAAGAACTATAGAAACAAAAGAAGAATTGCTTCTGTGGTACCTCCTCCAGCTTGGGCAGCTTGCAGTTTAGAGATAGCCTGATCGAAATGTTATATTCATCTACCAGTTTATGTTTATCAGTTGATCATAAACTTTTATTAAATTATTTATAAATATACGGAATAGTTCAGATTCAACTGTAGTCTCCATGGGAGAACACACTGATCACCCCCTCACAAAACCCCTTAAATCTAACACCAAAAGTTTTTAATCTTTAACTACTATTACTTTATGAAAAGCCAACCCATTTTAACACTATTCATTGAGGTTAAATAGAACAGAAGTTCTATACTGTGGCTAATACATATTTGAGTTCTATAGTCTGTAATGGCACTGTGAATCCTGGGACACAATTCATTTTGCCCTGCTGATCTGTCAGTGCACACCTGAGTAGGATCTTGTTGCTGTACTGCTGGCCAAGCCAGTTTTTGGAAAAAGTTCTTTACAATTTTTTTTCTTTAGTTGGTGGTACAGATTTACTCTGAGCCTCTAATGTAGGGTGTTTAATCGTTTTACCCTGTTGGCTGTTGTTTTCAATTTATTTTCAAGAACTCTATTCATTTTTATGCGTTTTCTCTTTTTCAAGCTAAGTATTACCACGGCAGGATTTTTTTCCCTTCCATGGGACACAAACTTTGAATTTCTCCTGATCTTTTCAGCCTGTCGTGTAGTGACATTTTGAACTATATGGTGAGCCAAAGTTAATCCAACATGCACCTCTCAGAGGAAGGACAGGGGCCCAAGCAGAAGGGGTGAGTTAGAGCCTAGTGAAGAGTCATGGCAGAAGGAGAACACCAGCCCTGTCTGCCTGCCTTCTCAGTTGCCACTGAGTAACAGATATAAGCCCTTAATGGAAGATAGCCAGTCCAATAAGGATATAGAGGAAAGAGAACCCATACAGGAGGCCCTAGCAAGGTCAGAAATCTGGGAAATTTCCCAGTAATATGACAGCTTCCTCCACAAAGAAGGGTCCTAGTCATTGGAGACCTGCTGTTGAATGGGACTGAGGGCTCAATA
>VZRI01010536.1:293684-303813 GCA_013397515.1 Upupa epops | reverse complement strand
TCTACAGTCTCTCTTCAGGTAGTTTTAGGGACAGTGAGGTACCCCCTAAGCCTCCTCTTCTCCAAAGTAAACTTGCACAGCTCCCTGAGCCTCTCCTCCTATGACTTGTTCTCTAAACCTCTCACAAACTTGGTAGCTCTCCTATGAGCATGTTCCAGCATCTCCATATCCTTCCTGTAATGAGAGGACCAGAACTGAACACAATAATCAAGATGAGGCCTCACAAGGGCCAATTACAAGGGCATGGTAACTTCCCTTCTCCTGCTGACCATGCTATTCCTGATACAAGCCAGGATTCTGTTGATCCTCTTGGCTACCTGGGCACACTGTTGGCTCATATTAAGCTGGCTCATATTAAGCTACCAGCACCCCCAAACCAGCCTGGCTCTTTTGACATTGTCTGAGCAAGAAGCAGCCATTTTCAGCTAGCAGCACAGTCAGTATTACACTTCTAGTCCCAAGGAAGTGTAGTATCACTGGCACAGCATTGCCATGTTTCCATTAGTTAGAGCTAGGGTTTGTCACATTCATTAAATGTAAGTCTCCTTGACTAAGGATGGCACTTGCTCCCAATACTTCCCCATTTAGTCCTCCATGCAACTGTGAACTTATCAGAAATCACAGAATAACACTGGCAGTTTTCCTTTTACACCTCAGTGTTCACTAAATTCCTGTTAATCTAGCATATGTGAAATAAATTCTCCCTCCTATACATTATACAGCTACAGTAAGTGTTGCTATAAGAACCACAATAAGTGTTGCTGTAAGAACCTGTACTGAACATAAGATGTTGGAGATGGAGGTAGAAAGGATAACTGTTGTGATCTTCACTATCACCTGTCTACTCTCTTTGGTTATATATTGTTTGTTCGCTGCTCTCATCCACTTGCATGTAACATTCAGCATACTAAGGGGTCAACTTCTGCCTCTTGTGCTAGTGTCCCCTTCTAAAGATGGGCATCCCGGATACAAACTAACACGTCCAACACACAACTTGACAACTGAAATTTGCTTAATACAGTCTGCTAAGTACAAGACAGGTAATCTCAGAACAAAAGATAGACCAGATCTCCACAAACCATGGCTGGCCTTTGCCTGATATAGCAGTAAAGTTCTTGAATCTCCTCTCACTCACTGAAGCAAGTCCAGTTTCTCCCCATTGCTACAATGGGGCAGAAAACACCACTTGAGCAGTCAGAGCACTCAGTAGCTGAGCTCTGTCTTCCAAGCAGAAGGGTTTCCCCTTCCTCTGTGCAGTGCTGAGTTTCATTACTTTTACAGGAAATTAAGCCTTCTGTAAAATTAGTTCAAAACTCACAGATTAAAAATGCTGTCCAAAGAGATTTATTGAGAGGGGAGGAAGAAGATTAAGGAAAGAAGGAAGATGAAACAACTGAGTAACCCATTCTTTAGCATACCACACACTAGCTCTTCTACTCCACTACCCTGCTAACCTTCAGACAAAAAGACCCAACACGATAACTATTCGGCTCTCAAAATTCAGTCTCCCACTTTGACTGTTCTATGCTTCTTGCTGAGTTTTCTTTAAAATTCAAGAAGTTGTAAAAAATACAAGATGTATGCAGGGTCAAGAATAATGCAGAGACAATTAACATGTTTAGCATATTCCTCATTTCCTTAGAATACCAATCTGAAATCAAAACAAATATTTCACAGTAAACATTCATGTTGTGCTTATCTCAGCAGAACTGAATTAATCCATATTATTTTGTAAGGCAGAAATACTTCTACTCAAAGCAATACTATTTTCTCCTTTCCACTTCAGACATTAACATCACTATTAATCTCCCAAAGCAATTCAGGTACTCGAAAACAGACTCCTGAAGTTCTTTATTAAGTTAGCCTTTCTTTTCAAAAGTAGAAATATTGCTTTTGGTTTGTTTTTAAAATCAGCAATAAAGAATCAAGAGACATTCTGGAACTCTTCAGTTTGCTACATGTTCACACGCATTCCATTGATTTTAGAGAAAATTGCTCCACATAGGCTTTCCGCCTAGAGTTACATCTTAATCTTTCAGGATGGAGTGCCTATCTTTCTACATAATAATGCAAGGCAGTCTCAGTGATAAATCTGTAACTGCTGCCCTTCAGCATAACCTCATCAAGAAAATTGTCCTAGTCTGGTGCTTCAGTACCACAGGGGCAGGGACATAGAGAAAAAAACCAACAGGCTGTGCTTCTGGTCATGTTAATTTTACAAGCTATTAAAAGAAGATTAAACGGTATTAAAAGGGACAAATGACAGAAAAATAACCTCAGAACGTACAAGAACATCATTTTTAACATCATGGAAGCTACATACAAAAGAAAATTCCTACCACAAAATAAACACTAACAACAGCAAGTAATACACAAAAACTTCCAGGCACACAACAATTCACAGGTTATAAATCATTACATTTTGACTGACAAGTACCTTGTGGAGGGACTGGTTGTTGATATCCTGGCATTGGACCGTTATAAGCTCCATATTGCGATTGAGGAACCCCAGGCAATGGCTGTCCTCCATAAGCAGGCTGCTGGTATTCCTGATATCCAGGCTGAGGTTGCCCATAAGGAGGCCCTGTGTGAGCTTGCTGGTTTACACTCATTGTATTCACATCCCCAAACCAATCTCACCTGCAAAAAGGAGGTGGGAAAACGGCTTAAAAAACAAAACAAACTGGCCAACTTCCCTACCATTTTCACAGAAATGAGACCTCCTAAGACATTAGGGAAGGTGAAGCATTAATGGTAAAAAATTGCTTTTTCAATGCAATTGTTTCAAGCAAGATAAATGCTTTAGAAATGCTAGTAAGAAAATAGCATTTTTGGAAACTTCTTACTAATGAACTTATTCATTGTTTCATCCTGGCTAGACTGGTGGTCATCTTCTTAGGAAAAAAAAAAATACCATAATTTGCCATTCCATAGATAATTCTTAAGCTTCCTGAGACACCTCATGAACTAGTTCCACCTCACAGAAAACTGATTTCACAGCAGAGATGAGAAATTCCTTAACACAGCACTTCAGCAACACTGAACAAGTTCAGCTTTTGTCTCTATACTCTAGCATGGTTCCTCACTACAAGCCATCCGCATTTCACCATCCACAAAGGCTGCTACTTGAAGTTTTTGTCAAAGTCCAGAACAGGTCCAATATAGAGGGTTTGGGCATTGAAGATTATTTAAAAGTCCTGGTTGTGTAATTTAATTTCAGAAACCTAAGACATTGCAAAAAACAGCATGTCCACCTAAGAAAGATGTCCAAAGTAGAAAAGTTTCATTGGAAATAAAGTCACTAAAGGAGTTATACGAAAGTCTAAAAGCTGAAACAGAGTGTCAGAGACAGGAAAGAGGTTTCTTTACAAAATGACTCAAGAAATCTTGCTTAACAGACAGATGTATTCCCAATTCCCCTAACTGACTGTACAGGAGATTATCTAAGTTCTTACAAAAAGAAAAAACAGAAGTTGTGTTGGAAGGCCCCAAACCAAGCAGGTGAAACTTACAATACTATGATGCCAAGCAGGCAGATAAACCACAGAGCCCTTAAATTGTGGAGAGGAAAGTAGATGACTTAATGGGCAGGACATTTCCCCTTGGGTTTTTTATCAAGGATATTTTGTATCCCCTCTACTCCTTTGGTCATTGTTACCCCCTTCAGTTATCTACACTAACAGAAATATGTGTTAGAGCAAATCATTGGTTTTTTGGTTTTCTTTTTTACTAAATAACTCTAGTTTATATAAAAACACAAAATTAAGGTAAATAACTGATGCTGCCATCATATTTTGCTGCAAGTCCTACGATGAACTTCTCTGTTAAAGGTACACAGTAACAAAACAAAGACAAGATACATAGCTGCAACAGTCACTGACCAGTGCAGGCAAATCCCAGCAAGAGCTCTACAGCTTAACTCAAGAGGATAACGAACATGCAAGCTATTTTGCCTACATATCAATTAGAAAATGCCAAGCAATGATGATACTGGTTCTTCACATTACCAAAAAAACCATGTCAAACAATTATTTCAACAACTGACAACACAGTTGTACAGCCGAAGTACTAAAATAACTGGAGCTCTGTAACTAAAATAACCACACCCACATAGAAAGAAATACTTTCAGATCCATGGTTATAATAAAGAAAAAATACATGTAAGCACCACAGAGCAATCTAATTTCAGAAGTAAGCAAATATAATATATACATACTACGTTTAACCTCCTATTGTCAACAAATATCAATAGTAAGAAAGTTAATGCTTACTCTGAAATTTGATATTAAACTTAACATGAAAGGAAATCAAGTTGTATATTTTTATTCATCAAGCTGTATAAAGGCAATGATAAGAGTTTTCGTTTAGAAAAATAACAAATGTAATCTGCTCTTGAAAGCAACATATAATGTCACTTGGAATAGCTCACAAAAGCATGGCAGAATTTTTTACCAGCCCACCATATTTTCAAACGTGATTACCCAAGATAAACATCATAACAAGAATGTGATTTCTAAAGATGCTGGTTTCCTACATCACCTTTGACTTAGTTCTGAAGAACAGCGCAACCCCAGCAGCCACTACATCTGGACTTTGGGACCCACTCCCTTCCCAAGTTCTCCTAAAGGTTAACCTCTTCCTCCCCAGGCAGGCAGCCAGTGACACCGCACTGCAATCACAGACCAACCCTCAATCACTTCCAGTCCACTGAAAAAAGTAAAGCAAGAGAATTCCTCCTGCAAAAGTCAGGGTACAGAGAAAACATGTCAAGAAAATTAATTTACCAGCACATCTTGGAACATCTGGGCAGGGGTTTCTGCCAAGGAAGGAGGGCTCCTTTCTCTTCTCTGTGCCCCTGACTATTGCTTGTGAAACCAGGCATAAGGAAATCAGCTTCTAGTCTCTGCTCCTACAAACAGGTCCTTAATCCAAGAAGACCTGAATCTAGAGCAACAGTATCCTGCAGGACACCTTCTGAACTATAATCATTAGGACCCTCTTCACAAGTTACACCTACAGAAATTCCCGAACAGATCTAATATTTGCACAAGGAATTATAAAAGGCAGAGAAGATCAAACACTCATGCTTTTTTACTTTCTTTGTTTAAAGCATAATATAACAAGAATTGAAGCATGTCCTGTCCAATCCACTTCTGACACTGCTGTGTGTGCTAAGTGATCTTACCTATGATCTTTTACTGTTCTGTTCTCAGTCTTCCCTCTTCTCTCTCTTACATGAATATCAGTATTTCCAGTTTGGGCACATAGTACCTGCTGGTTTGTGGCTCTCTCCACAGCAATATCGAAAAGGTAAGCTCATTTAATGCAAGGCTTACAGAGGAAAGGAGATGATTTCATAAACTTTCTGTGCAAAAATAGCTACACGAAAAGAGATTGTTCTAACTCAAGTCCTAACTTGAGAGAAAAGCAGCTATACCCTACACCTTCACTAGCCCAAGTGGCAGCTAGCACAAGCTCATCTGCGCCACAGAAGCTGATGCTTGATCTATACTGGCAGAGAGTCAAGGAGGGAGCTGGTAAGGAGGAAGGTGACTCAGGAACAAGCCCAAATCTGGAGCTGAGGACTAGGCTGTTTCATTATTTTGGTTGCTCAACTTGCTCTAAATGTGAGGCTAGTGGCATGTTTGCTCATCACTGATGTGGAATATGATAAAGGACTGGGTCAAAACTATCTACCTCTGAGAAGGCAGAAGACCGTTGTCACTGAATGAGTCAATTTTCCTTCTCCCCTGTCATTTGCATCAAACAGCATTCACTTTGTCTCCACTAAAAGTATGTAGGCAAACTAGAACCTGGTCACTTGAAGAGATATAGTGAAAGAGATTTTTTTTTTCTTTATATCATAAGACAGTACAAATCACAGAAAGAATACATACACAGATAGGAAGAAACGGAGAAAACAGGCTGCTTCACTTGACAAAATACCAAGGATATTCCTCTACGTTCCTCCAGACACACATAATATCAAAGCACACTGTGGCACACCGTATCACTACTCAGCAGTTAGAATACAAATCTCAAATAAGGACTCATGCTATTGGGAAAATGATATAAGAACAACTGGTCATTACTATGAACAACAATTTTCTTGCAATGCACAGAGCAGTCACTCTACTATTTTCTGGTCCCTGTAAAAAAGGCAGCTGATCATGGAAGTTTTGGTCAAAGCAATTACACACCTAAAATTCATACTGGAAAAGTTGTACACAAAATAGAGAACCACAGCTGATCAGCAACAAACTGATGGGATAAAAATACAGAGTAATACTGGAGAGGGAAATTTTTTTCAGTTTGGCAATAGTTTCCAGATTGCTTAGTATCCAAACAAAGCAGATTACTGTGCACCAGGCAATTGGTAAGGTCTCCTTTTAAAAAAAAAACTCTAGTGATTCATAAAAGTTTTCTTTCAATCAGCAAATCTTCCAAATCACTGAAAACTGCACATACATCATTTTTTATGGTCTGCATTCACTGTTAATTCCCTTTTGAAACAAAAAGCTTGATCTCATCAGTTCTTGATCTCCTTCTAAAGGAAAGGCACATCACAAAATTACTTTTCTTCAGAAAGATGCTGGTGACTCTTTTACTGGTCCCAGAGAAATAAAAGGCTTCTTTGTTTCAACTTCTAGGGAGCTAGATCCTACAAAAACCCAACCAAATAACAAGCAAACAAAAATCCTCTGCAACAGCATGGCCCCCTATATTATGCTGAAACCAAAGGAAATGCATCTACTTAAATTCTGAACACAGACATCAAAACCACTTCCAAAGGATGTGGATGTAGGTGACAATCAGAAACTAATTCAGAGTGTTGCCTACAGTGTCAACAGTTCTACAGCATACTGAAAAAGTTAGGCTGCTCTTGTAAAGACTTAGATTTTGAGGCTAAGAACACTATTGTGAAAGGCAGGTGTCCCAGTTTGTATTTCATCAACAGCTTGACCATGTCCTCTACCAGCACTTGTGAAACAATTTAGTTTTTTTCTGATACAAGAAACTTGTGTTTTTCTCCAGAAACTCCTGGAAGAACAGCTCATATCTCAGAAGTCAAAGACGGTCAACTGATCTGGAAGTCCAAATAAATCTGAATGCAACTGACCCTCCAATTTGTTTAGTTTTTTTGTGGTGCTCTTTCCACCTAAGCAGATTCACGACTTGTTACACCACAGATATTTTCTTCACCTGTGCATTTTGAGTCTCTGTCAGAACATCTCTTCTAATGGTTTATGAGAGTTGCAAAACATAGTTTGTAAAATAAAAATTTTACAACTGAATACAAATAAAAGTCCAGAAGCCACTGTATCTTCACTGAAGACACTTTATGGACAAGAAAGGGGTAGATCAGCAGCTAGAACTTCTTGATACAACAGGTACTGGAGCTGACATTGGCAGCAGTCTCTCCTGGGCTGATTCAGGTTTCTTTCAGACTTCAGGCCATAAATATCACACAACTAAGGTGTGATCTAAAGAAGGGCCACATTAAGCCCTGTTATCTTGGGCTAATTCAACATCTTGTGCAAGGTCCAACATACAAGTTATGAGAATGAAAGCAGTTAAAAATGGAACACAAAAAAGCTTAGTCTTGACCTGATCTTAAATATACAGTATCTCCAACACCTGCCACCACCACTAGATTTTTACTTGAATGACATTTTTTGCTCTTTGTTGACTTAGGTCTCCTGATGGGACTGAATTAAATCTCCATGTCTGTAATAAAGGTCTAAGAAAAGGTTTCAAAAACACTCAGTTAAGGGCATTACTTCTGGAGAGCAACACTATGGAGGCAAAAATCATCCAAAAAAGGACTGATAAAATCACAGTGAAAGATTTCTCTGTTCCTTAGCAACCTCTACTTACATGTTACAACGTGTGAAGTCATCTGACTCATTTCTGTGAACTTTGCACAAGTATAATTGATTAGGAAAAGTTACAACAGTAATTTAAAGATTAGGGAAGAGGCCAGAATGAAGAATAGATTAAAAAGAACACACAGAATAAGATTGCAAAACAAATGTTATAACGCTAAACAAATTTTTTCACATACACAGCCACACTGACCATCTTTCATCCAAATTTCTGTACTCCTTCCTCCACACATTATGCACTTGTCATCATTTGCAAGAAACAAAAGAGGTCAGAATTAGCTTTTCCTAACACATGCTGCCCAGTTTATACTGTCTTTTCATGCTTTCTAAGCTAAAAGTGAGTCTTGCTGAAAATATAAGAACAACCTCTATCTTCATAATTCGTCACTAATGAAGCTTTCCAAACATCCACTTTCTCCCTTCTCTGGAGATCTTGCTGTTGATGACTTTTAGTCACTTTTTGTACCTTGCCCTTTCTTAGCCAACCATCAATTTCTTCTTGGATTTTTGACCCTGCTTCTGATAATTGTTACAGGAAGAAAATACAGTCCTACAGCACCAGGAAAAACACATTCAAAGAGGTATAAGCATCAAACAACTCATTAAAAACCCAATCCTTTAGATATATGGTCAAAGCTGTATCTCAGCTTTCAGTTGTTAAATTAGAACCTGGAATGAATGTCACAGCACATTAAGAAGAAATATTTCTAATATCAATGTCCATAATCTGCCTATACCAATAGAGAAGCCCATTTGGTACAACCTGATGCAGAAAAGGGGAGTTCCAAAAGCACGAATCTTCTCCACGCAAAAAAGAATATAAATGTTTATGTTTCAATGCACATGATTTAAGGTAAGTCTCCTCTAAACAGAGAGGCTTTTGAAGTTTTAGGACACGTGTATTTCTATGCATCTCATACCCAGAACACCTACTCTCTGCAAAGCAGGAAAATGAGGAAGAAAAGGTTAAAGACAAAGTTTGCTAAACCTACTTAGAACAACTTCATACTAACAGTAAAGACTTCAGGCCAAAATCAGTCATAAGTCTTTCCCCCCCACACCATTCTAGAGGTGTGTTTTTAAACTGCCTATGAATGACAACAATGAAGAGACATTCGACATTACTGATTTCTCTCCCTTTAACATCCCACCTCACCCTTCACCCTGGTCATAAAATTTGGTAAAGCTGACTAAGGAATCTGGTATCAGAAAATGATCTAGAAATATTCTTAAGGAACAATCACATCAATGGCTAAAAACCAACACTGAGTAAGAAGCTGAAAAACCTGTATTTTAACATGAGAATACAAATATTACCTCTGGTGGATAACTTCTGAGGTAAGTGTAAGCAATGTACCTACATTCCAGCAATCACTTCCACCAGCCAGTAGATTTAAACATCAGCTGCAGTGTGACAGCTTCCAAGGAGGCCCAGTTTGGATGGTTTTGCGTAGTCTCGCTAACTAAATATTTAAGAGCTAAGACATCAAACGTATACGGAAAAATACTCAGGTACACCCCAATAGTAAAAACAAGTGAAAGTAACCCTCATTTTATTCTGAAGAGCACTGCTCATAAAGAATGAAAGCAAACTTCCACAACACAAACCAAACACATTTAAAAGCACCATCTGCATGAAAAGCAAGAGACCATCTTTCATAACCACTTTTTCAAGACTGCACTTCTACTTCGGCCATACCACTCCCATATCTTTTTTTTCTTCTTCTTTTCAAAATCAGTGTTAGTTAATCCCTAAATTTTACCATCAACAATCTCAGGCACCAGGTCCCCTTACAGGGCAGTCAATCCTTACAGGGCTCAATGAATGGAAGACCGAGCAGCACGACACGAACACAGGGGGAAGGTCCCCCGAATTACACACGATTAGGGCTACGGCAGAGGGGGGGGTTCTGCCTCATGAAAGGACCCAGTTCGCCGGGAGGGAACGATGGCCTGACTCGCAGCTCCGGGACTCGCCCTGCCACACCAGGCCGCCGACGGCTGCGCCAGGGCAGCCCGTGCCCTGGAAGAGAAGGACCCGCAGGCCAGGACCCGCTGGGAAGAGCCAGACTAGGAAGGTGGTGCGGCGCGCTCCCGCCCGGACACGCTGCGAAAGAAGCCCCTGTCAAGGCCACACGAGGCCCGACGAGCGGCCCAGCCGGGCACCGACAGGCCTCAGCCCCTCAAGGAAAGGAAAGCGGCAGCAGCACCTCGGGGCCGGGACCCGGCTTCAGCCGCCCGCT
>VZRI01010536.1:257820-293638 GCA_013397515.1 Upupa epops | reverse complement strand
GCAGCCCGGATGCGGCGCAGGCGCCGTGTGGCGCCCGGCCCCGGGAGGCGGTGCGAAAACGTTTCTGCGCTGTGGCCGCGGCTGTGGCGGCGCGGTGATGCTGCGGGCGTGACCGAGTGTTGCTGGGCCTCAGGTAGTGACCTCAGCGTCCTCCCGGCTGTGAAGGGCCGGGACACGGTAATATCCAGAGCCGGTTTTCCACCAAAGAGCAAGAGAGCGACGCGAAAGGACGATTCTTGTAACCTACAGTAGAGTATTAGAGCTGTAGTGACTCGAGGTGTTTCTGGGGTGCTTCGAACTGGCCAGGTGAAAAACTCTTAGTCCCCCCTAGACGTAAGAAAGACTCGTTGGCCTCCCAACAAGCCAGAACACCCTGGCTGTTAACGTTCAAAGACGTTAATCGAGATGTTGTCAACGACATAACTCAAAGTCTTTAGTGTCCCCTAGCTGAACTCCCTTCATTATAATCCTGCAGTTCACATCCACAGGTCATATAACCCCTGACCCAGGTAATGAANACAAACCAAACACATTTAAAAGCACCATCTGCATGAAAAGCAAGAGACCATCTTTCATAACCACTTTTTCAAGACTGCACTTCTACTTCGGCCATACCACTCCCATATCTTTTTTTTCTTCTTCTTTTCAAAATCAGTGTTAGTTAATCCCTAAATTTTACCATCAACAATCTCAGGCACCAGGTCCCCTTACAGGGCAGTCAATCCTTACAGGGCTCAATGAATGGAAGACCGAGCAGCACGACACGAACACAGGGGGAAGGTCCCCCGAATTACACACGATTAGGGCTACGGCAGAGGGGGGGGTTCTGCCTCATGAAAGGACCCAGTTCGCCGGGAGGGAACGATGGCCTGACTCGCAGCTCCGGGACTCGCCCTGCCACACCAGGCCGCCGACGGCTGCGCCAGGGCAGCCCGTGCCCTGGAAGAGAAGGACCCGCAGGCCAGGACCCGCTGGGAAGAGCCAGACTAGGAAGGTGGTGCGGCGCGCTCCCGCCCGGACACGCTGCGAAAGAAGCCCCTGTCAAGGCCACACGAGGCCCGACGAGCGGCCCAGCCGGGCACCGACAGGCCTCAGCCCCTCAAGGAAAGGAAAGCGGCAGCAGCACCTCGGGGCCGGGACCCGGCTTCAGCCGCCCGCTACGAACCCCTGCGCTGCCGTCACCTCCAAGCCCCCGCCCATCGAAGACCCCCTAAAAGACAACCCTCGAAGCCGCTTCGCGGCCTCACTCACCACCTCCACCCTCCGTTCCGGGCGNACACACACGCACACACACACACGTGTGGGTAGTGGTAAGTAAGTACACCGAAACTAATTTA
Organism: Upupa epops; assembly: GCA_013397515.1. Classification (NCBI taxonomy): domain Eukaryota; kingdom Metazoa; phylum Chordata; class Aves; order Bucerotiformes; family Upupidae; genus Upupa; species Upupa epops. The sequence continues at coordinate 292,301 of VZRI01010536.1, read as the reverse complement.
AAGCAAGAAATTATTTAGCCAGTTAGCTCTGGAGTGTAATCACCAGTAGAAACTTATTAAATCCTGAATATATTCATTAGGCTAATTTGCATTGTAGAAATTAATGACTGCTTCCACAATCCAGGGAGCTAACTGTGGATGGCCACTAGCTCCCAGCTATGTGCAATCCTGCAATAGCAGAGTTGCTGAGCTCTGGGTGTCAATCGGCTATTAGCTTAGAGGACAAAAGCACCCAGATTTGGAAAAACAGAGGAACAAGAGTTCACCATGTAGAAACATCTTCTTGGTGGCCCTGAGTGAGTGGTGGTAGAGTACTGGCAGATACATGAGCTGAGCAACGGGTTCACAGCAAAACTGTCATCTGCTACTGTACAAGCATATCTGGTAATCACTAAGAGCTAAGCACATGTCGAATAAGGAAGAGATAAGTTTGTCCTGATCATCTTCAAAGAAAATTACGGTTATGCCCTGTAGCAAAGGATGTTATTTCTCCTATAACTCCTATAACTCTCCTATAACTCTCCTATAACTCCTATAACTCCTATAACTCTGACCTATGTGGCAGGGGAGAGCCAGGAGGTCTTTTCTTTTTCCAAAAGAAAACAGTGATGGGCTCTACTCTGCACTAATAAGACCCTACATGGGGTAGCACATCTAGCTCTTCAGGACAGACATGGACCTGTTGGAATTGGTCCAGAGGAGGGGCACAAGAATTATCATAGGAATGAAAATCTATGAAAAAAGGGTGAGAGAATTTGGGTTGTTTGGCCTGGAGAAGAGAAGGCTCTGGAGACACTGCAGCAGACTTACAGTATTTAAAGAGAGCTTGTAAGAGTGATTCAGACAGGCTTTGTAGCACTAGGACAAAGGCTAAAGATTTTAAGCTAAAAGAGGGCGGATTTAGACTATATAAAATGAAGACTTTTTTTGCAATGAGGATGATGAAACATTATAACAGGTTTCCCAGAGGGGTGGCAGGTGCCCCAACTCTGCAAACATTCAAGGTCAGGCTGGACAGGGCTCTGGGCAACCTGATCTAGTTGGAGATGTCCCTGATCACTGGACAGAAGTCGGACTAGATGACCTTTAAAGGTCCTTTCCAACACAAACTATTCTATGGTTCTATAACCTGCGTGCAAAGCTGTTCCACTGGCCATTGGGGAGTTTATCTATGTGGTGCCCTGCAGAGAACTGTTTGAATCCCATCTGTGTAGCTAATCCTGGCTATTCTGGTCCCACATCTAATATTAGGAGTGGCTGTAGGGGATGTCAGAGAGTAGGAAGCTGCAGAAGGAGCATATTACATTTATAGTCTGCCCATGGTTTTTAAGACAAACACTCCGTACTACTGTGTAGTTACACTAGCTGCGTGGAGAAACACAGACTTGTTGCTCAGGACTTGCAAGATGGGGTGTTTTTTTTTTCAATTTCTAAGGATCAGGTGCTATCACCTGATCTTTTACAAGTTTGTGCCTGTGTCATGTCCTTGCCTGAAATGTGTACTGATAAATCCTGAGGGCTGACTAGGATTTGAATTTGGAATGAGAAGTGGAAATAAAATTTTTACTGACATGTTTCCAGCTTTAGGAGTGTCAGACAAAGCTCTTGGAGAGACAGGAGGTGTGCTATTTTCAGCCATGCTCCAGTGAGAGGTCCATGGGAGGGCAGAGAGGGTGAGATTGACATGACACGTGTGTAGGACAACTCTGGCTCCTTACCAAGAACAGAATCAAATGTCTAATCATAGGCAGAGCAGCTGAGAGTCCAGAAGAGCAGTGAAGGCTGGGCTTGACAGTCTCAACTCTCCTCTTGTTGTGTAAGAACTTGAAGGAGAAGGTTAGCAGAAGGCCTTTTGGGGGACTGGAGAGTCTAGTGAATTGTGAAGATGGGAGTAGAAGTTACTACCTCTTAAGAACTGGAATCTCTTTTAAAGGTCAGAAGACTAAATACTCAAAGCGCAGAAATAATGGGAGCTGAAGAAGAAATGCTCATCACTCTGTCTGGAGGTGCCCCCTGGGGCTTCCGGCTGCAAGGGGGTTCAGAGCAGAAAAGACCCCTTCAAGTGTCAAAGGTAGGACCTTGAGATGTGAACTGTGAGGGCAGAGTTGTTCTGCTGAACTGCTACTCTGACTGAGTCAGGTATCTTCCACTACCACTAAGGAATGTAGGAACTCCTTACTATGGCAGCAGATCTTAAAAGGGAAACTTGGGCGGAATGTTCAAGCAGGATGTTGGGTGGGATATGGGTCCTGACATAGCTGCTATTGAGGCTGAGACAAGTGTCAAGTGAAAACCTGCTTCAGTGCAAGTCTGTACCACTCAGACACTGTAATGCATACAGATATCCCCAGTTGTCAACAGAAAGTTGATCATAGTGACAGTGAAAGAAAGAGGGATCAAATATAGGAGCTTCAGAACTTGTGTACGACATCCAACCAAAGAAAAGATGCTTTAAATTGAAGCAACAAAAGGCAAATTTCTATTTCTATACAACTCTCCCTGATACTTAGGATGAACATTTCTTAGGGTCTCTTCCATGGGTGAAACTTTCTCCATAGCATTGGAAGTGAGTATTTTTGATACTCTAAGCACTAAATATTTGCTCAATTTCAAGCATTAAAGCCCCCTAGTTGCTTGGATGGGAAATGAAATACTAAAAAATGGAATAAACACGAACCTTGAGTTGCACTACTTTTGTTAAGCAGCTGTTACAGTTCTCTTTTTGTAAAGATTACTGAGTAGCTTAAAAATTGGGGAAAAAGTGTTCTATTTATTAAGATCATGACAGCTGCATTAGCTGTGACGCAATGATATCTTGGGATATCTCACTGGAAGGAACTCAGCAGCAGGAATGAAAAAATGCCATGTCCAGCTCCTTCTGTTTCCTTCAACAAATTATGTCTCTGATGGAACTTTAAAATCAAATGTTCTGTGGCATTTGACTCATCCCAGGTCAAGGAAATTGTGTCTGTAATTTCTGAAATCCCATGTCTTGGTCATGAATCAGGTGTTTCTTAGGTAGATAAAAATGGTATTTTTTTTTCCTAGGAAAGCAACTTCTATACTTCATCAGGTGCTGGCAAGAAAGAATCAATCCTTGAAACAAGTATCTGGCATCAGTCTGTGCAGGGATGGTTGCCATATGATATGGCATCAAGGAAAAGAGCAGTATTGTACTTTTCTCTATTGCTTTGTTAGAGATGAACATTGTGTCAATGAACAAATTTGCTCTCTTTGGCCTCAATTCAGGGGATCAGAGCCTTTGAGCAGCTCTGGGAATTGCAGTGAGAAGGAGGTGTCACTGAGATTGACCCTGCCTAGCAGAGGTAAGGTCAAATAGCACAATGTTCATTAGCGCAGTGTGATGTGTGTATGGGAAGACAGATTAGATAAATGAGAGGGTCTATTAGTAAGCAGATTGCAATCAAAAGAAGAGCTCTTTGAAAAAAAGTGAAGTGTTCATGTGAGCTTTGTCTTAACACAACAGAGATATCAGCACTTTACAGGCCAGAGAAGGACAAAACAGGAATATGAATGAATTTAGAGCAAATGTGATGGGACATACAGACATGAATATCCAATAGGTGCCAGGAGATAACTGAGTGGCTACAGTTGCTGTCTCAGTGGATTCTAGTGCCGAATTTTAGGCAATTTTAACTTCCAGACTAGAAGAGTCATAGTAGTAACAATAAGGATGCTTAGCTTTGGATTTTGAGTCAGGTTTTTCTATGTGCCTTTTTGAATGAAAACGAGAAATAAAAAGCTTATTTGGGCCTAGTAAGTGAAAATGAGTCAACTATAACAAATAAATTATATAAAAATTACATACACTGTAGTCATGTAGAGATGCTGGAATTACTAGACCAGACTAGGTTAATGGTCACTCCATCTCCTACTTGCAGTTTCCTTGTTTCCTGTGAGTGTTTCAGAGAAAACTGCAAAATTCAGCAGTGCATCTGATTTTCTAGTAATGCAATGTGGAAGGAATTTTTTTTCACCCCAGCTGATTATCAGCATGCCTTATGAAGTACATACGAATTTACAGTCCTGATGGTTTACCCTGCATGTAAACAGGTAATTACTTATCTGACTGAAATTTGTATGGTTTCTTAATGAATATTTGATAGCATCAAGCAGCCAGGCATTCCAAAGACTATGTGAGATTTCCTGCTTCAGTCACTCTTGTATTGCAAAACCCTGCATAATTCATCATCTTTTATGAAAAATTTACAGTCACAGGTCTTGCCTTTCTTCTTAAAGTTTACACCATCATCATCTTTTTGTTTCTCTGTCTGGAGATTATCATAAAATTAATTACTAGTTGCTTCTCTTGGCATCTTTTTTTCCCTGAAAATTCTTTTTTCTCTTCTGTCTTTTCTCCTTTTTGACATGAGAGGGTATTCAGTGGCATTATTGTTTATCCTATTCAGTACATCGGTGGGCCTCTGCTTGATTGTTCTATCATAAACTATTCACAGTGATTGCTTAAACTACAGGCCTTTTTTTTTGGGCTGCAGTTAACCCAGAATGTTCAGTGCACATATGCATTTTAAACTGTCCTTTCTAGTGACAAGTGTTCAACTGGCCACAACTAAAGAAAGTTACAGTCTGCTCATGGTTTTTAGGCCATATATATAATACCACTGTGCTACTGTGAGGATGGGATGTATAGCTGTAGTTTAAACCCTGCTCCATCCAACACAGAGATAGAAACACAGCTGGATCTTCACATGCTGGATTCAGGTGCCACAGAGCAGACTCCCTGTGGGTTATGGGTTTAGAGACATGCTTAGAGCAAGATGCAGGAGCTATATACCTTGTGCACAAGCATCTTGATTCATATATAACTAGCTTCATGTTCAAGTAACATTATGGATCCAGACCAGCTCAGCCTGCCTCAGGATGACTGCCTCTGCCAGCAGTGCCCAGTGGAAAAAGCTCAAATTTAAATAACATAAGCAAGTCTGAAATCATAGGATTGTTTAGGTTGGAAAAGACCTTTAAGATTATCAATTCCAGCCAACTAGCAACCAAATGCTAGTATTAAAGTCAACCAACTATGGTCCAGATCTGTAACTGCAAACGCCTATTCCTTTAGTCTTAAAACTTCCCTACAAGAGCACATACTATTTTGCTCCACCCAAACAATCACTTGCAGTGTCCGAATGCTAAAAATGACTGATGTGCATTTAAGAAATACCATACTGATGTGTATGTGAAAGGGTTACTACAACAACTCAGTCTCATAAAAAAGCAAATGCTTATGAGTGGAGGGTGGAACAAAAGGAAGAGAAAAAAAAAAAGGTATTAGTGTCTGGGGAGCACTCAGTGAGAAAGAATAAATTCTTCTAAAATTAGGGTTGTATTAAAATATCAACTCAGTAATGAACTGAAAGAACAGCAAACACTACACTCAGCCCGCAAATGCACATCAGGATCAAACTTCAGAGAGAATATGAATAATTCTGCAGGAATCAGGAAGGACTGAAATATGGAGAAGTAGGGGGAAAAAAAAGGGAAAATTAAGAGTAAAGAACCCAAAAAGGAAAGGCAAATATCCATTTTGTTCTTAGTTATAGCCATGTTCTTTTAAGTTAAATCAATCAAAGTACTATCCATTCATACCTCATTTATTGTGGTTCCTAACAAATCTTCTAACTCTTTCCTAGTGAAACAGATAAATGATATCTGGACTTTACACCACCACTTACTAAACAACAACAAAGCTGACTTCACATAGCTCATAAATAATGAGCAGATTAACTAATTCTGAAAAGAGAGTAAGGGACTTTGTGTATCAAATGCACTTGGAATTAAGCAAAATGTAAAATACCTAGTCTGAGAAAAGTCATGATAGGACATAAGCATGAAGCCCATAAGCAACCCAAGCAGAAACACAACATGGAACTATATTAGAGAAGTAGTTTTTATGAAGGTGAACAAAGCAGCTTTAAGACAGTTCTATGAGATGGATCTTGATACAAAACAAGATTTATTTCATGAGACGGAAATCCAGTTGCTTACTATCCAAAGCAAAGAAGGAACTTGTTCCTTCAGTGTAGACTTTTACACAGGTAATGCTGAAGAAACTGAGAAACTGGAGGCTTTCCAGTTTGATGGTAGAGGAGAAAGACCTGGGTGTATCAGTGTTTTGGTGTATCACAGGAAGATAGTGAGCCAGCAAAGTGATAAAATCTCGGAAAAAAACCCAAAAAGATAAATGTAAACAAATGAACCTCAGGTAGCCAAATCTGAGACAGGAAGGCATTGATGTTACTACCTAGTGTACAACTTCACTGGAAACATCACACTTATAGAACCAGCCACTTTCAAGAAAAATGAGTTTGAGGTAGATCACCTATAGAAAGGGGGGAGAAAAATGGGCTTCTTTCACCTAGAAAAAAATTGAAACATGATTGTAGTCTACAAATAGATATTGAGCAAATACCAGTAGCAGTGTTGAAATGTAAAGACAGAATTACAGTAATGATGAGGCTGGAAAAGACCTTAAAGATCATCCAGTCCAACCTAAAACCAACCAAGTAACCCTAAGCATCTAACATCTAAATTATGCCACTCAGCACCTCATCCAGCCTAACCTTGAACACCTCCAGAGACAATGACCCAACCACCTCCATGGGTAGCCCATTCCAAAACCGGACCACTCTTTCAGTAAAAAACCTCTTCCTATTGTCAAGTCTAAACCTCCCCCGATGGAGCTTAAGACTGTGACACCTGTGATCCTGTCTCCAGTGTCCAGGGAGAAAATACCCCGCCTGACTCCAACCACCTGACCAAATGTGCACAAAACAAGGAGGGTCAGCAACATCTTTCCAATCTAGAAAACTAACTAAAAACCTTTTGCAAAACTTTAATGAACTGCAGAAAACAATATGGCATGTGAAACAACGGGGGATTTGCCCCACTCCCTGTTCAGTATGAATACTCTGCACAGAGTTGTGTGAATTGTTAGGGAAAGCAATGACATGGGATTTTGCAGCTTCGAAAATGGAGGTTTATAAGAGCAGTTCATCACAACCTTTTTTCATATCCCCTATATGTTACTCTGCTGACAATTCACTGTTTCTGCTGTCACCTCTGCCAAATCTCCTTGCTGCCTGTATGCTGTGCCACTGGTTCCTGTGACCTATGGCCTGGCTGCTCTGACCCATTCACCTTTGCTCATGAGATGCTACTCCTGATGGAGATGTCAGCTCTAACCCAAATAGGTCTGATGTCTTCCAGACTTGCAAGCTCCTTCTCTTCCTCTCCTCTTTTCAGTAAGCAGGCTGTTCTCTATCTGCCTGTACAAATATTTACTGTCACACCTAAAAAGGCACCGCTGGCAGCCTAGCAGCCATAATAGTCACCAGTGCTGGTTTTGGAGGGCCAAATGTCTGCCAGCACTGTGGAAGGAGTACTTCAGGCAGCTTTGGGAGTGCTCCTGGATGTGTTTTATGGCCTGTCGACACTTCAGCAGGTGCTACCCTTGGCTGCCAGCAAGAGAGTGCAGGCTATGACCTCAGCAGAACTTTCTAAGGAGAAGCTGAGACCAATAGTCACCACGTGGAGGGAGTATGAGGTGATTGCTGCCTGGCTGAGAAACTGCAAGCTCTGCACATGCTGGGAAGACAGACAGTTTGGAAAGGGAGCTCTGCTCTTCCTTCCCAGCACAGAATCATAGAATTGTTTTGCTGGGAAGAGACCTTTAAGACTATCAAGTCCAACTGTTGACCCAGTACTGCCAGGGCACCCCTAAATGATGTCCCTCAGCACTACATCTAGACGTCTTTTAAATACCTCCAGGGATCATGGCTCCATCACTGCCCTGGGCAGCCTGTTCATATAACCCTTTCTGTGAAGGAATTCTTCCTAATATCCAGTCTGAACCTCCCCTGGCAGAAATTAAGGCCATTTCTTTTCATCCTGTTGCTTGCTGCTTGGATGAACAGACCAACTCCCCATCTCTCTACAACCTCCTTTCAGGTAGTTATAGAGAAAAAGAAGGTTTCCCCGAGCCTCCTTTCCTCCAAGCTAAACAACCCAAATTCCCTCAGCCACTCCTCATATGTCTTGTGCTCTAGACCCTACAGCCATGCCACCCTGAGAATGCCTGATCTGGTCTGGTCTTGGAAGGTAAGCAGGGTCATTAGTACAGTACTAAATTGGTTAGTGCTTGGATGGGAGACCGCCTGGGAATACTGGGTGCTGTAGGCTTATCCTGATCGGGCAGGGAGGTTGGACTAGATGATCTTTCAAGGCCCCTTCCAACCCCTAACATTCTGTGATCCTAAGATGAGAGGATAGGATCCCCAGAAGAATTGTTAGAAGTGACCCAATGGACGACCCAAATCTTTGCTAAAATAAGAAAGATTTATTGGTTGGGTAAGGAATGAGTGAGCAGCACTGGGTGCATGGAGAGCCACTCCACCACACGCACATCTACAGATAAAGGCAGCAACATTTTATACCTTATTTTATACATATTATCACTTCAAAGGATCCCCTATATCAGTCTCCTCTTTGTTCACATCTGCACTTCTTGGTGAGACCCCAGATCCAAATATAAGGGAGGAGACAATGTTCTTGGCCTAATCTTTTAACTCTCAGTGATTAGCTCCCCTTACGTTTCGCAACACTTTGCAGGTCCTAGACTGCTCAACCTTCCTACCGTCCTGTTTACCATTTGTCCTGCTGAGCTTCACTGCTTACTTTGTTCTTTCAATAGTTTCCACAATGACAAGGGGAATATTGTTTTTACCTTGACACGATTCATAACATAACATTTCAGAGAATGAAGGTGGCCTATGCAGAAAACCATGTTATCAGAGTTGCTCATTACCATTGCTGATTGTATCAACTAATGATCTCTTTCATAACTCCTTGACTTGGAGCTACCTGCAAAGGAAGTCTTACACAGGAACTCCTTCTCAAAATAAGGCAGACCAATCCTCTTAACTGTTAGAATCTTGATTTTTACTCTGTGTTTACTCTCAAATAATCTTTAAGCATTTGTTAAACTACTCCTTTCTCACTGCCCAAGTGAGTGCTTTTTTTGCACTCCCTACCTTCCCCTGAAGGAGCATGGGTCAATTGTGCCTGTTGCAAAGTGTGATGTCGGCTCCTGGTCTTTCCCACATTACTGTCCTGAATGGTTTCTCCTCTGTTGTGTGACAACAGCTGTGCTGCCCCATGAGTTTTGCTTCCACAAGTTTTCTAAGGCCTCTGTTTGAAGGACACTGCAAGAAAAGCTTTCCCTCTCCTACTTGCAGTGGTGAAGAGTCTGGACAGTTTCATTTTTACATCTGATTTGCTGGGCAGAAGAATCTCTTGAGAGACGACTACCAGCAGTTGTGGTGAAATAATAAAAATTACACCTATACCATCCTAAATAATTCTATAATTGTATGATTCCACACCTGATGTGTTAAATGACCTGGAACCCCTCTCTGGCACTGATGCAAGCTGCTACAGAGTGTAATGAAGCCCAGCAATTAATCTCTTCTATTGTACCTAACAAGACAGCCACATGCAAGCTATATGCAAGGCAGTGCCTCTGGAAATGGTCTGTTCTAGCTCCCAAACGTCCTGGCAATTGTTCTGGAGAGCATTAGCTGATCTGAGCCAGAGATGTGCTAAGGATCATTTCATCCGTTTAATGCTACAGGCAATTGTCATGTTCATTTGCTGGCCTTATTCAACCTGCTACTCCCTAGAACTACTGAATGTATCAGTGGAGGTTGAGCCTGTTTGTTCTTGTAAATCCACACCTACAAGATGCCTATAAAGATGCTACAAGCACAGGAAGTGCTGTAACAGAGTTCCTCTGGAGTCCTTCAGGTGAATGGGTTACTTGTCTAATCCATATCCAATGCTATTTTTGCTGCTGCTGAATGGTGGTGCTTACCCTTCTCATACCACTGTGGAGAGGCTCTCTTAGGGTTAGCAAGCATTGTGTTTTGGTACAGTAACACACATTTGCAAATGCTGTGCACTTCTTGCAAACAGAAGGGCTTTTCTAATCTTGTATCCTCCTTCTATGAAAAAAGTAGCAGATACGTCTTCTAGTTTGCCCTGCAACAGCATAAATATTGTACAAGCATATTATCCTTAAGTCTGCTGCTGTTTGAAAGCTGGTAGATGCTGAAGAGTCCTCTGTTCTGAATAAAGGTTTTATTCAGAGTACATCTTCACTGCCCTTTAGAGTGCAGGACCAGCATATGTTAAGAATACCTTGTCTGGGAGGACTGAAGCCATGCCTCTGGATGTCTCTGCCCTGTGTTTAATGGTTGCTCACTCATTCTGTCCCAGTTCAGTGCCTATCCCTGTATAGACATGTTTTGCAGCTAAATTTGCTTATGAGCTCTAATTCCTTTACATTTTAACTTTACATCTTTTCTGTCAAAAGGGGCAAGGCATGGGACATATATAAGTATGTTTCTTCTGAACACTCAGTTCCTTTTGTTGCAAGAGCTGCATGTGGGCACTGGAACTCTTAATTTTTGTCAAATATATCTGAAGCTTTCTGAATCTTTGCATCATACAAAAAGTCCTTGATATCCTGCTGGTTACCCTGTTGAGACTAAAATGCTTACCAAAGACTTTAGTATCTATCGTAGTCTCATTATTATTTCTTACTGGTTTTACACTTCATTCCCTTTTCTGCTAATCTACCATCAAGTAACAAAAGACCATGTTGATAAAGCCTCTTTTTATCTACCTGCAGCTGTCTCTGGCTAGATACATGTTCCCAGCAAGGAGAACTGTGCTGAAGTTTTTACTTAGACAAAGAAGTTTGACTGTTTGGGGTTTTCTCTTCCCTCCTGGTATTGTTATAACAAAATGCTCTTTGTAAAGCACTTGTTTTCAATAGAGAGGGAAAACTAACAAAACTTGATTGCTTGCATTTGTTCTTTATCAGCTTGTATCTCCTAAACTCAGACAGTGATGTGTCCCCCCGTCCCAGTACATTCTAGGCAGTAACATATTACAGTACTCTTCTAGGTACCTAAGTGTTTGGTCAGCACCAGCATCCTCTGCCAAATTTAATGTCTAAACCTCTAAGCCACCCAAGTTTGTTCTGCCACTCCAGATACCTTCTTTCACCACCTTCCCTTGCTGTATTCATCCCAGAGATTGTGTATCCTCTCCCTTCTTTCTCTATAAAAAGACTCCATAATTAAGCTTTAGTGTGGATGACCCATGAAGTAGGTCTGCAGAGGCACTGGACCTACTTCACCAAGAAGCAAATCATCCAGTGTCACCTCTTAAACGATAATATGGTGTTTGGTCAGGAAGAAGTGTCATTGTAATGATTAGTCTGATTATAATGGATTAGAGCAAATATTATCCTGTGAAGCAGCTTCCAATTAAAATATGGCATTGCTATGAAGTTGTGATGTCATTCACACACTTAACAGACAAAGTGTAAAAACACTATCTTACTGGATCTTTGTGTTCACGTGGCAGATGAGACAAAGAAAATTTAAGAGCCAGAACAAAAGACTGTTGAAAAATATCCTGATTCCCAGGATCCTGTGATTTGTGGTTCAGAGTTTGAGCATTTTCTCCAAGTCTTCTCACATAAAAATTCATCCCATTTTCCTGAATCCTACTCTAGTGCTGTAGCTACTAAGATATCATACAGATATAAGGAAAACTTCATTTAAAGGGTCATTTGGCATTGGAACAGACTACCCAGGGAAGTGGTTGTGTCATCAGTCTTGGACATTTTTTAAAGTCATGTAGACATGGTGCTCAAGAACATGTTTTAACAGTGGGCTTGGTAGAGTTAGGTTAGTGCTTGGACTCAGTGATCTTAGCATATTTTTAACAAAAAAGATTCAATGATTATGTATAATTCCTTCTACAAAGATTAGTCCCTGGCCTTGCAGGAGAGCCAAACTGTGCCAGTAACCAACATGATGTCAACACAGATGTCCAGAATGAAGAAAAGAAGGAGTGTGTTTGTTTCTGCTTTTGCATCTAGCAGCAATTGCATTTCTGGTTAAGATGAGCAGGAATTTCTGGGAGGAACAGACTCAAATGCTGGCTGGTTCCTTCCTGAGTTCATTCCCTTTTGGTAATGCCTTATATACTACAAAGTAGTGGGAACCCTGTGACAGGACTGGAAATGAAATTTAAACACTTCCATGTTTCCATGGAGTATTGGACACCATGGCATCATGGAGCTGAGGGCCAGGGCGCAGTTGTTTGATGTGAGAAGCAGCTAGAGAGTGGAAGTAGCATTGGATGGGAAGGTGAGCTGCAAACAATATAAACACAGATTCGGCCTGAGATTGCTAGGTTGCTGCTAGAAAGATTTTAGGGGATTAGGGGAAGACTGATAATTTTTTTTCCTGTCCTATAAACTGAGCTCAATCAATGAAAAGAGTAGGGAGGTGCCTCAAGGTGGCAAGAGGGAAGATGGCATGAACCTATTACAGCTGATTCCAGAAAGACACTGCAAACCACTCCTGATTACCCACAACATATATCCTTTCCTATGAAGAAGCAGTGGTGGCCAGCAGGGAGGGTGGTTGCAAAGTTATAGGACAGGTTCCCTGAGTTACTATCAGGATTACTCTATTCTTAGCACCCCAGTGTGTGTTCACCCCCCACATGCCACTTCCTAAATATAGTCACTAATGAAGGACAGATGCTGCCAAGCTGCATCTGACCCCTCTTCTTGCATTCTGTTCCTGCAAGCTCTGCCAAACTCCCCCAAGACACGTCCAATAATCACCAAGCACGTCCTTTTGTCTCCTCAGGGCTGTTCAAGGAAACTTGTACTGTACTGTTAAAGCCTGATCCCAGATCTGTCCTTTGTGGTCTTCCCTTCAACACCTTTTCTTCTTCCTTTCTGCCTTCAGCCTTTTCCTTGACTCCCCTCAGTTACTTCTGTCCTTTCCTTCCTGTCTGATTCAGTGTGATCAATAAGAGGAAGAGGTGAAATGAATGGAGGAGAACATGCACGTGTATGTGCTGACACCCAAGCCTCTCTAACAGGAGCTCATTTGTTTTGTCACTACAGAAGTCCTGCTGAGAGGGCAGTGAGATGGATCTGACTAAATGTATCTCATTACTTTATAGTTTCAGTTTTCCGCACTGATTTGTATTCCTAGTACCATAAATCAGGAAGGCCCTGAAACTAGGATTCCCTAAACCCAGCCGAAAGCTAAACTGGGCATTCTTCCCATGGGATCTGAGGTGTGCCATGAGTACACTGTGTCCCCTGATGCACAGAGTGGAAAGTGTAAAGACAGTTATAAGAGGCTCAGAGAGCTTCACTCCAACTCAGAGGGACATATCAGTCCTTGCAGTATGTGCTAGAAGGATGAACAGGGAGGGCAATTCCACAGGGCCAGGTCTGAGGCTAGCTCTGATTGTTTGTCAGTCTCTCAGTGCTGCCTCTCACTTGAATAAGAAAGATCGTCAGGGATCTGCAACAGAAAGCCACCAGGATTTGAAATGCCACTTTCCGCATCCTTTTCCATCTCTTCAGAAAGCTCCTGTGTGACACTTCCATTAGTGATTCCTCATGCAGCTCTCCGGGTGCCCAGGAGAGGGCATCTCTTGGACATAGGGAGCAAGTGGCTGAACCTGAGGGCAGACTGACCTTCAGTGTGGGTAGCAAGCCTGGCTTTAGAACTGGGCAACCACGCTGTCCTGGGGCCTCGAAAGCTCAGTGCTGCCTTTGCTGTAAGACACACAGGTTGTCATTAAAAGTCTCCATAGCACAGTTCTGGCAGCTGTGTTAAAGCTGCCAGTCTTGTGCTGGTCTCTGTCCAGAGGTTCTATGCTCTATGCTGTCATGGCTGTGGGTTAAGTCCTGTCCTTTCAGTATGCCCTGCTTTCTTCCTTTTCTCCCTGCACAACCCTTTTCTGCCTATGACTGTTTTGATTTCCTTCCTGGCAAAAGCACTGGGGTAGAGGTTTGTCATTAAAATGAAGATGTGAATAGTTTGTATTCCTCTGCCCCTGTGAAGCAGATTTATAAACTTCCAATGTGGGGTTTATAAACTTGGGGATGAGGGAAGTTTAGAACATTTACATGCAGTTTTTTTTCAGACTCTATAGTGTTTCTTCTCACCCTGGAAGACACCTGGCCATATTTTCCCAAAGAGAGGTACAGGGAGAAGTCCCCTCCTGGATTATAATTTACAGGCTTCTGCAATACCACTGAATAACTATAGCTGATTTACTGCTTGGGCCTTCTGCCACCCTGGTAAAACCTGAGAACAGAGCCAGCATTATACTACCCACAAAAGAAATGCATTGCCTGCTCACATTGCTCAGCCTGCATGGGGCAGCTTCCCATCAGCCTACTCTGATCTCAAGTTGCCTTAAGCAGCAGCCGCAGTTGATGTGAGCACAGCTTAACCCACCCTGCCTGGGAATCCCAAGCACTTGCCTGCAAAGCACTGCAGTACTGTGGGACCAGAGGACTGTAGAAAGCTTACTGGCTCTGCTTTGGGTTATCACCAGCCCACATCCACTGATTTCAGTAATCTTTTTCATAGAGAAGTATGATGGGATGTAAGGAATGCTCTGAGCAACTGCTGACAGTCCTTAAGCCTCCATCCCCTCCATAATTGGGAGATGTACTCAGCAAGCATGTTGCCATCCAGTGCTGATCACTAAGCACTTGGCCATGCAGTAGCACTTGGTCTTTTGGGGTATACCAGATGGAGACCCTCTTTCTAACCTCTCTTCACCTTCCTCTCTGCATTAGCTACTGTGTTGGTAGGCAGCACTGAATAATGTGTCAGCTTTCTCTTCTCAGTTAACAGCTGCACCTTGAGGGAAAATCAAGAAGCAAAAAAGTACATCTTCAGCACTAGTTCATTACAGGCACATGTGTTCTCATTCCAGGCTTATATTAATAAGGAGGGAGACAAAGGACTAAAATGGCAGAGGCTGATAGATGTGGCAGCTGGGATGAGCCAGTCTCTATTTAAAACATACAGGCAAGATTTGGGGTTAAGCTAGAGAGGCTACAGAATGATGAACTGCCAGTGAACACAAAACTAAGTTGGAGTATAGTCCTCCCTCTTCCATCTTCTTTCCCAACACCCCTCAGTCCTGCTGACACACTCACCTGGCTCTTGCCTGCTCAACACAAGCCAGGAGGGGCTGAGCCCTAGCCCCTAACACCATCCAGCCACACCATGGGCCTCTTCTGGGCTCCCACTTTCTACTTTCCTGCTCCCCAGCTGCCCCTACAAGAACTATGACAGAGCAGCAGTCCTCACATCCACTTCTCTTTCATAAGGCCCTAGGAGTGTAGGTAAAGTAGCTTGTTTGAGTACAGCTGAGTCTAGTTGCTCGAGCAACAAGGCTGTAAGATATGGGAGAAGGTGTCCTGTGGGATTACTGCCCGGCAGGGATCTTCCACTGTTTGTTCACTGCACTATTCTGCATTGATTTGTCTTTCACTTAACCAGAAGATTAGAAGAATAGTCTAGAAGCATCTACAAGTCCAGTGTATTATTACTATTTGCCTTGATCCAAGTGTTTTTGCTTGGCTGTTCTTTTATGGGCAAAATGAGTGCACTATGACAACAAGCTGTCCTACAAGGCTATCCTATTGCTCCCCTATATGGGAGATGTCTGTAGTTAGGGGCTGAGTGAGCATGTGGTTTGCTTGCTTGCCCTAATGGAAAGGCTAGGCTGGGTTGTAAGAAGTTTAACTAGTGGATAATGGAATGAAAGTGAGAGGTGTGATGGGTTAGGATGTAAGATGACTGTGAGAAGCCAAAACTGGGAACTGACCTGTAACTAGAGACCCAGACTCCATTCTTAGATACTACAATGCATATCCTGCACAATTCCTCTTAAGACAAAGGTTTTACAACAAGTTTACACCTGTGTTACAGGGCACCATGTGGCCTGATGCAGATATCCTGAAATATATTAGCCAAAGCCATTAGAGCAGAAATACTTGACATTAGATAGTGCATTTTAGCCACCATCTTTTCCTAGTGGCAGCTTCCCTGAGGATGGTACCTGCAGAGCCTGTGCATGAGTAGTAGGTATCATACCAAGGAGGTGCAGTAGGACACACAGCCACAGACAGGGAGAGTCTGAAAAGAGTTCCTGTTCTCTCTCTGGTACACAGACTCCCTAAGCAACTTAAGAGATAAGGAATGACAACATATAGATAGTTTTGAGTCTTTGATCTTCACTGAAGGACTCAAACTGAGCTGGTGATCAAGTCAGGTCATGTCAGATCAGGCCTTTGCTCACAGAGTGACACCTGAAATCAACAGGAACAGAGAGAGTGAAAGGCACAGCCAGGGTCAGCCAAATCACCAGGGTTGGTAATCAGGTTAGGCCTTTGCTCACAGGGTGACTCTTAAAATTAACAGGAAAAAAAGACTGAAAGGCACAGCCAGGGCTCAGCCAAGAGGACTGCTCCTCCACCCTGGCAGCACAGAAGTTCTAGGCCTTTTTCTGCCAGAGGCAGAGCAATAGAAGTGCCTGCAAGAGACAAGCAACTGCACTGTGTGGCTCTTGTTCTTCCTTTCATCCCTATCCTCTATATTCTGATTTTCCAGATTCGAAAGAGAAGCAAAGCATGCCGCGGAGGCCTATGGGAAAATGATGTGCTGGTATCTATCAATGGAAAGTCATGTGCTGGCCTCTCCCATGCTACTGCCATGCAGATCATCGACTCCTCCAATGGCACACTCAACATCTGTGTGAAAAGGTAACCTGCTCCCAAGTGCCAGTGTCGCAACAGTGTGAGCAACAGAGCAGCTTTAACCAGTACAGCAGCTACCCACACAAGGCAGAAAGAGGGCAGGCAGGAAGCCTTTGATCTCTCCACAGTGCAAGATGTACTAGGAGGACTTCCCCATGGCTAACTGTCATGGGTTGGAGAGAAGATTTAAGCAAACCACTTATGAATTTGCAGGCAATGAAATAACCTACTCAGTTTGAGGAAAAGGCAACTTGACATTTCAATTCATCCCACATACACACCAGAAAAAACCCACACAGAAGACAGGGGGATTCATCACAATGCTCTTACATTATTGAGCCAAAAAAGTCCGAAATGCCCACACCTGAAAAGAGATAAGAGGCAGTTATGAGAGTTTCTGCTTTCTTTTCTGAACCCAGCAGTTGTCTGACTCCCCCAGGTTGAACATCTTGTTAGCCTTGTAAATCTCCAAAGTTCAGAAAACACAGTCACTCCAAATGGACAAGGAGAGTACAGCAGACCATGAAAATCCAGATGAAGCTTCTTTCCACTGAAAATCTTCAAAGAAGTAGGCATTTAGGCTGTTTTTCTCCAACGGCATGTTCCATAACCCTGAACTTAGACAAGATGAAATCCAAGATGGAGGACCCAGAACAACAAGAAACAGAGAGGGAGGGGGAAAAAGGAAAGGAGGGGAGGGTAGAAACTTTCTCCAAACCCAAACTTTTCTGCATCAGACATACAAATTAAATGTACAGGTTCTGCTCAGTTTTTAAAACCATGACACTAGCATGTAGCCATCCAAAATTTTTGCATTATCTCTGTGCTGCTCTCCAGAGTGCCTGGCTCTAGGGCTGAAATGACCCAGACATCCTCCATGCCCTGCCCTGCCCTTCAGACTGAGAAAATATCTGCAGTGTGATGGCTGTGCTACAAAGAATGAGCAATTTAGCCTCCAAGCAAGTAAATGTCATAGGAAAATTCGTCTTGACAATTAACAGACTACAGTTCATTCCGTTCTTTAGAACAGTTCATTAAGTGTTCTGTAGAAATGGATTTGACTACACATTAAAGAATTGAGTCAAGACAAGATTATCTGAGTATTTAACTACAGCAGGTCATTGTAATCAGACAGGGCATGAAATGACTTCCACGAAGATAAGAGGTGTGTATCCAAGTTCGTTTTTAGAGGAAGAAGTATCTCTGGCAATGTCTAGTCCAGCAGAATACTGGGCTAGAGATTTTAATACAGATTAAAATTTAAACACAAAAGTGGCTCCAGTAACATCCCTAGAACCTCTGCGCGGGCAAGCTGTAAATGAATCATACAACGGCAAAGGCAGCAAAGTTATGTGAGGTACCAGCTAGTCCACACTACTGCCAAAACAGAGGTCACCCTCAGGAAATAATGCGCTGGTGAAGGGAGCTGGGAGATGTGCAAAGACAGAGCACTGTAGGTAGTGGGGAGGGAGAACCATGCTGGTTTCAGGCATCTGTAAAGCAGGGGCAGAGATGAGCAAGCTCAGAAAATGAAAGCCTGAACATGTAGGGTCTTCCCCTCGGCAGCAGGAAAAAGCACTGACGCCTCCTGATGTGCTCACCCTATACCATAGCTGTGATTAAGTGGGATGAGTGAGCCCTGCAAAGGGTATCCAGAATAGCTCCTGGTCCTTTGCCAAGGCCTTATCTCACCCCATGGAATCCTGTCTGTAGCAAACAGGTGCCTGGGTAAATTCCAGCGGGCCAAAATCGTCACGCTTTGAATTAGCGAAGTGACAAAGGCAGGCTTCTTGCAGCCTTCTGGGAGCCAGCATTCAATGGTTTGGAAATAACATAACCAGCTAACTTCATCTTGGGGCACTGTATTCCTCATAAAATAGTGCTTTCTGATGACATCTCTATTCCCACTTCATATTTATGTTCCTAGAGAAAGGAGAGACACTGGATGATTCTGGAGTATGGCAAAGTCAAATGTGTGTTTCTGTTAGTGCAGGATATGTGTGAGGAGAGGGGGAGGGAGAGCAACTGTGACCTCTCAGTGCAGAGCAAGAGAAACTGGTTTACAACCAGTAATCCGTATCACTTAGCCAGTCAAGTATCTAAAGAAGAGGAAGGACTGTTCTGTTTTGCTTGGGGAGCTTTGAGTTTCCTACTCAGTTAGAGTTCATAATAGTGAATGTTATTGAAAATAAGTGTCAGATAAAATGTCCCACCCATAGTTTCCACCAGGGTTTTTACATTTGGCAGGAGTATAGATTTTTCACGTATTAGCCTTAGGATCCAAGTCATTAATTCCGCAACTTTACAGAGCCTCTGCTATCTGCCTGAATTTACCCAGTGTGCATGCTCAGAAGGCAAGTCCTTAGGGCTCCTTTCTAACTCTAGCAATCCCTCTTAACTCTGGCAAAGGAAGGACCATCTCTGTGATTTGCAGTCAAACTGACACTGAAATCCAGACCTCACTCTTGAGGAGAGGCAGGACAAGGCTGGCTCTTCCCATGAGCATAGCCCTCCCTCCCTCTGGCAGTCAGCAGTGGAGCTGACTGTCCTAGTCTCTGCTCCCCTACTCAAGTCATCCTTCTGTCTGGCATACGGACTAAAAGTTGTTCTCTCTAAGCCAAAGCCAAAATCTTAGACTGGATTTGGCTTAGATTGGAAAGGCTTGGTTTGGGCTGGCTGGCATGAGTGTGCTATGATTGTCAAAACCCAGGCACTGGCAGCCAGTTTGTGAAGCAGCATCACAGTAATCAAGGTGGACTCCTGATGCAGGACAACAGGTTCCTACACCCAAAAACCGACTTGGGCCTTTTGCTCATAAGTATTTGCTATTTACTCCCATACAGAGGTGAGGGCAAACCAACCACACTGACTTCTTTGTGCGGAGCCCACTCTGCAGTAAAGCAGTTTGGAGGTGCCAGCATCTGCAGAGCTGACGCAGCTCTACAGTGCAGCACAGTGGAGTTGTGGAGTATGGTGGCTGAGTCTCATCCAGTCTCATCCAGTCCCATCCCACCCGCAATCAGTAGCGGGCTGCAGCAGTATGCCCTACTGTCCTGGGGAATGTCTGCTATGCAGGAATTCACCTCTTCAGAAGAAATGCCCAGAGACCCGATTAAACTGGCTGATAGATCTTTATACTCTCAGGGCATCCTGATTTTCAGGTGTTTAACTCTTCGTTTTCAGAGTCATGAAGCAGAAAATCAGGAGATGAGTCTGCCCTTGGTATCTGCACTTCAGGTGTCTGTATCACCTGAAAGACACCTGAAACACCAGCTCAGTCCTTACCCTTCTCTCACTCATGGAGATTTCTTTCAAGCTCAGCCCCACTAACCAGACCTCATTCACCAATTATCCTTCTCCCCACAGGATAGTTGGTGGGGACCAGACTGGCCCACGACTCCAGCACTCCCCTTCTCCAGGACATAGAGTGCTCTCCCCACCATCTGTGATGAGCCCCCCAGCGCAGCTACTCCACCCTGAACTGTCAGGAACCCAGGCGACAGCACAGCCATCACAGCCACGAAGGTCACAGAGGAACCTGGAGAACCTCACCTCCCCACCAGACAGTGAGGCCTATTATGGTGAGACAGACAGTGATGCTGACAATGTAGCCCAGGAGAAGCACCGCCGGGCTCGCAAGAAGACCCCACGCTCCCCACCTGACAGCACCATCAGCAAGGTGGATGCAACACAGGATGAGGTGTCCCTGTCTGAACAGAGCGGCTATGAGAGCATGCCAGAGGCTGCTGTGCAAGAGGGAGCTGAGGTGGCCGGTTCTGGTGGGGTGGCCAAGAGGGAAATTGTTTGTCTGCCTGGGAGCCGCACAGACACTCCATTCTCAGAGAGTGATGGTCAGTTGGGGCCACTGCTGACAGGGGGAAGGGAGCCTTCTCCAGAGGCAATGCTCCTGCCCCACGCCACCAAGCCTATCCGAGCAGAACGCCATCTTATTCCTATGGTGGGGCCAGTGGAACACCCGATTGATGAAGACCTAACCACTTCATACACGGAGAAAGCCAAGCAGGCCAGTAAGTTCTCTTTACCCTGAGGTTCACACATACCATCTTCATATGCTGATTCTTCTTCCAAAATCTTAATTCTTGCAAAGGTCAAGTGTTTCCTCTAGCTTGGGAAAATCACATTAAGGCAGACCTTCAGGTACTGGGGCTTCCTATTGTAGCTTTGGCATTGGAGTCTACCTCACCAAATATACCCCAAGGAAGAGTTGAGAGAAAAGGTCAGGGTTATGGAAGTCACTCACACATACTACACATACTACAGCTACATAACCAGACATACTTTATTTAGCACCAGTTTGTGCTGGAATCAGGGTGGAAATCATAGAATCATGGAATGGTTTGGGTTGGAAGGGATCTTGAAGACCATCTAGTTCCAGCACCCCTGACATGAACCAGGTTGCTCAAAGTCCCATCAAGGTGGCCTTGAACACATCCAGGGAGGGAGCATCCACAACCTTTCTCTGCAAGTTGTTTCCGTGTCTCACCACTGTCACAATGAAGAATTTGTTACTGATTCCTTCAATATTGGTTTCTGCAACACCAAGAAAGGCTCAGGGCAAACAGTGGTATCAGGAAAGAGGTTGGGTATTCAATTTCCCAGGCCTGACCTTGAAGAGATCTTATAGCAGCTCAGTCTGTTCCTTAGTTATCAGTGTGTCCAAGCACAGGATGCTCATTCTGAAGGGCTCCCAAGGAACCCTCTTTTCAACTCAGCATTCCCTGGGCACAGAGGCATCTTAAGGACCAAGAGAGATTTCACAGTCAGCATAGCCCCAGAAAAATGTTTCAGTATTTTGACTTTCAGAGGATGTTTTCCTGGCAGGCTCAAGTAATAGCACCCATGTCTGTCAGCAGCTGGTGAACTCTGGTAAAAGTTGTTCCCTTTTGGTACTGAGAATGGAGGGCTGCCAGCAAGGACAGGCAGGAACTGGTAAGTCAACTGTTGGAGCAGTTCCTTGTATGAGGATTCCTACTAATCAAACTTTTCCAGGTGGAAAAAAGTACTGAAAAATGTTGTGGTGTACATGGCCGATGGACCCAAAGTGACCTTAGCTGTGAATCTCTCCTGGTTTCTGCTACTCATGGAGTATTTCAAATCCAACATGAATGCAGAACAAGATGTTACCTAATTTCACCGTTGTGAAACACTAAAACAAAAGTAATCAAAAACTTATTTTCCTGTGAGTACCCAATGCACCATTTGTCCTGGGCTAAGACATTCCAAAATGGAAAGGCAGCCAGGCCTTGAGGGGTCTTGGATAGAATCTATCAGGCAAGAGAAAACAGCTTAGGAAAACAAAAGCTTTTATTAAACCTGTATCTAAGAATAGAAAGAAGAAAACGTCCAAGCAGGTGTCACAAACAAAACAGAAACTCCATCACAATGCCATTACACATATTCTGAGAAAAGGAAATGGGCAAAGAATTCTGTAGCAGTCTTTGGCTTCAGGTTGGGTCCCCGGGGGAGAGGGACACACACAGAGCACGGCAGCAACAACAGGAGGGACCCAACCCTTGGACACTTCAAATCCCAATTTCCCAACATTCTGTCAAATGCTTAAGTGTTACAATATCCTCAGCTTCTTGCATGGACAGTTCTGCCAAGCTGAAACAGCTAACACCCTTCCAGGCTCCGTTCTCTCACTCACTCAAGCATTCTCAGTCTCCTTCTCAGCAGCAAGCTGTGACAACAGCTTCTCTTCTCACTGTTCCATAAATCAGGATAGTGATGGCTGCATGGTCTCCCATGTGGTGAGATCACAATGGCAGCCATGGCAGCAAACCAACAGGGACCTCCTGCCTCCTTCACAGTCTTAGGCTTTCGGAGTTTTTCCTCTCTCTGTTAGCTCACCACCCTGGCCTCTTCAGGCTTGCAATGATCAGTATGGATTCTGTTCCACTTGACACAGAGAGGAATTGGCATTGGTGGTTTCTCCCTGTGCCCACCTGCTTCACTGTGCAGATGAGGGGAGGGCTTTCTGCCTGCAAGGGTCGAAGCCACCTGCTCTGGCACAAAGCTGAAGCCAGAGCTGGCTGGTAGCAGACAGGGAATGCTGCCACTACCCTGCCACCAATGGAGCCCAGCTCTGGATGTGTTTCAGCATTCTAGCCCCAGCCATGAGGAAGGAGGTTGGACACCTCTCTGCCATGGTGCTGGAGCCTTGGAGTGGGCGAGCAGCTCTGCAGCTCCAGGAGGAGAGAAGGGAAAGAGCACCATGCTCACCTCCAAGAAGAGTCTTTTACTGTGGTGCGGGGTAAACAGGAATGCCCCTACACCTCCCTCTAAACCAGTCACAAACCCCCTCTGAAGACCTTGCTCTCACCAATGGGCATCTCCATGGCTCCTGCCTGGAGACTGGTTCTTTGTCCACTCAGATGGACCATTAGCTGTTAATCACTTCAGCCTCTCTGAGCTGGCAGAAAACCTTATCTGGGGTGGGGGTCTTTCTGCCTCCCTCACAGTCCAAAACAGAACATATATTATTTTGGGAANGCTGGCTGGTAGCAGACAGGGAATGCTGCCACTACCCTGCCACCAATGGAGCCCAGCTCTGGATGTGTTTCAGCATTCTAGCCCCAGCCATGAGGAAGGAGGTTGGACACCTCTCTGCCATGGTGCTGGAGCCTTGGAGTGGGCGAGCAGCTCTGCAGCTCCAGGAGGAGAGAAGGGAAAGAGCACCATGCTCACCTCCAAGAAGAGTCTTTTACTGTGGTGCGGGGTAAACAGGAATGCCCCTACACCTCCCTCTAAACCAGTCACAAACCCCCTCTGAAGACCTTGCTCTCACCAATGGGCATCTCCATGGCTCCTGCCTGGAGACTGGTTCTTTGTCCACTCAGATGGACCATTAGCTGTTAATCACTTCAGCCTCTCTGAGCTGGCAGAAAACCTTATCTGGGGTGGGGGTCTTTCTGCCTCCTTCACAGTCCAAAACAGAACATATATTATTTTGGGAACAAAAGGAAAGGAAAGAAAAAAAACAAAACTTGTTTTTTTTAATTAACCTAGAACAACCTTGGTGTGTTGTGTGATTGTGGCAGAAAGGGACCTGGGAGTACTGGTTGATAACCAGTTAAACATGAGCCCATGTGGCACAAAAGGCCAATGACATCCTGGCTTGTATCAGGAATAGTGTGGTCAGCAGGACTAGGGACATTAATTCCCCCCCTGTACTCAGCACTGGTGAGGCCTCACCTCGAGTACTGGGAGCAGTCCTGGGTCACTCACTTCAAGAAAGATATTGAGATACTGGTGTGGGTCCAGAGAATAGCAACAAGGTTGGTGAAGGGACTAGAAGGAAAGCCTTATGAGGAAAGGCTGAGGGAGCTGCAGTTGTTTAGCTTGGAGAAGGGGGACTCAGGGAGGACCTTATCACCCTCTGTAACTAACTGAAGGAAGCTGTACACAGGTGGGAGTTGGAGTCTTCTCCCAGGCAACCAGTGATAGGACAAGAGAACATGGCCTGAAACTATTCCAGGGGAGGTTTAGGTTGGATGTTAGGAAGCACTTCCTCACTGAAAGGGTGATCAGACACTAGAATGGACTGCCCAGGGCAGTGGTGGAGTCCCCATCCCTGGAGATGTTTAAAAAAGATTGGATGTGGCACTTAGTGCCATGGTCTAACTGATGTGGTGATGTTAGGTCATAGGCTGGGCTTGATGATCTTTTCCAGCCTCGATAATTCTGTGATTCTATGACTAATCTACATTTCTCTGAGCCTAGAAATAAAGCAGGTTCTAAAAAAGTGACTTAGATGGGTGACAGAATGGGAAACTGTGACTGAGAAGTTACTAGACTGAATCAAAATAAAGTACACAGATTCAAACTTCTGATTCTTTGCTCCAAATGCTGGACGGTTTTCCCCATGCCAGTATTTTACCTAAAGGATCCTACAGAGATAACTTTCAAATCTAGGCTGTTCCCTTCAGGTACTGTCTTACTGCTCTGCCCTGTGTTGAGAGGACAGACCCCATTGGGTCCCTTGCTAGGCAATACAGCTGGTCTTGCACCTTGTACTCTTTCTTCCTGGTGTTCCCACTCACTTTTGTTAGGACAGCAAAGAAAGTAGCAATTTCAGACTCCCTGGGTATGAAGCTATTTTTTCTCCATTTGAATAATGTACAAGCATGAGATGAATGTTGAGAAAGGCATTTTCAGCTGCTCCCTGCCACCTGATAGTCCCAGCAGTGGATGAGCAATTGCTTTACATCAAGACTTATTTTCATGGACAGCATCGGTACAGAAGGGTCACAGGAAAGCCATGTATTTAACGCAAAGCATTTCTGATGCCAAACTAATATCCCACAGCAGAAGATGAGGCAACTGTATTGCCAGCTAGCAGTAGGGGTACTAGAAGGAACCCCTCTATTACCCCTCTACTCTCCCCCACTTCTGGTTTACATTTGGACATGGGTATCCTTATGTAAGAGTTACTCTGCCAAGCATGGCATCTCACATGGTCAGCATGGCCTTTTCTTGGGTCAGGAATCTTGGCAGTAAATATGAAGGCAAAACTCAATGTCCTGACCATGCTGGAGCACAACGGCCATCAAAATACATAGAGTTTATCCTGAGACAAAAGCAGTCAATTAATTTTATGTGCTAATGGGATGAATCAAAAACAAAACAAGGAGAGGTTGAAAACCACTTAGAATTGCAGGCAAAACCAAATTTAACTCATTTTGGGGGAAAACCAACAAGACATGTTTAATTCACCCCACATAAAACCCCATAGAAAGACATACAGAGATTAATTACTGTTCTTACTTTACTGGGCCAAACTGCTATCTCCAGCCCTTCAAAGTGAAGAAACTTCTAGCAGTTCTTGATCCTTATAAGAACATGGAGTTGACTCAGTACATACATACATGCTTCAGTGCCAGCGGGCATTTTAAAGTCCAGTTCTCTGCTCCACATGCTTCCAAGCTAGGAATGCAAAATCATGGTTTAGAAGCTAGGCAAGTTTTAAAAATCTGAATTAACTATGGTAGGTGACTTGTATGATCACTCATGGGAGCCTGGAGCTTGATATAAACATAGTAGACATTTAAGGACCATTCCAACTACCTAATAATATGTCTGCTTTTTTGAGCTCTGCCTATTTAAATACATTCCCAGTGCACCTGCTCAGCACACTCTCCTTGTCTTTCCATGGTCTTCTCCATTGTGGCTCCCATTGCTCTATCATAATAATGAGACAAACACCTTTCTGGTTTGCTGGGACTGTTACCCAGGTGGTTTATCACCTTTTCTTTCTAGAATATACTCTCTTTGCTCTGATGGTTTCTCCAGTTTCGGGAGTATTTCTCTTGTCCTTTGTATTCCCTCTTTCCAACTTCTCAGTGCCTTTTTTCAGCTACATTTTAAGCTAAGGGAGACTTTCTCCCTTTCCCACCTGTCCCTGTACCTCAGGCAAATGGAATAGCAGATACAGAATTTCTTAGGTGAGTATTCAGAAACATCGATTTTTTGATGAATAATTTAAATCCCTGTACAAGAACAGAGACATGTATAATAACTCTTTTGCAGAAAATTGGGAGTAGTGACTGACATTCTCCACAGCTCTGAAAGGCTCTCAGTAGAGACAGTTACTCTGTCAGCTCTTGAGTTTTCTCACATTGCAGATCTGTAGCTCTACTCTTTATTTGCTGTCTCTAAAGTTTTTGTAGACCTTCATCCTCACTGCATGCTTTCCAGAGCTCTGAGCTTCTCTGAACTTTCCAGGTGATAGGCAAGTTGATTGAACCCCCCCTGCTTTCCTTTCTTTTTCTGTATGATTTTCCTTCATTTCTTATGTTGTTAGCACATCTGACCTGGGATGACTGCATACAATCCTCAAGAAACTAAGTCCTCAGTGAAACTAAGAAATGCTTCCCATATTCCCCCACCATCTTTTCAAGTCTCATCATGACAGTCTTTATGCTCTGGTTGTAGAGATTCGTTTTCTCTTGGTTTTTATCTTATTGGGACTTCTCCCATACATATGTTTTTCTGCATCAACTCCAAGTCCTGAAAACTAATGGTTGCTTTCCCTGCCTTTGCTAGAGGATACAAACCACATGGAAATTGCTGGAGGTGACTGTGTTGTCTAACCCCTGCTTTGCACTGCAGTGATAGAGGAGCAAATGGAGCTCATTAATTTACACCAGGTGAGGACATTGACAGCTCAAGACGAGGATTTGGCAGTGGATGGGGTGAAGCAAAATATGCATAGTCAAGAGGGACCCAAAGCCTGAGGTGCCATCTCACAAAATCCTGCATGTCATCAGCTGCTAAACTGTGCCTCTTCTGCCCCAGCAAAGACACAAAGCCTTAGAGCAACTCAAGAGTGGCAACGACCTCTCTTTCCCCTGTGCACTCAGGCTTTCTCACAACTGAAAATACCGGTTGCTACCAAGAAGCAGACATACCAGGACAGCAATCTAGTCCTCCATTGCTATCACACTGTAGGAATTTTTGTCAGTGCAAGAAGTGCTTCAAAATATCTCCATTTAAACTTATCCACTGACTATTTTTAGGTTCAAGACTCAATAGACTCTCCATGTATGGCATGGGAAGGGAAGGAAAAATGGGTGGGGAAATTTCCTCCTCAGCTTTATATGGGTCTGACTGCCTGTGTAGAGTCATCAAAGTTACTACATTCCATATCAGAAAAGGAAATCCTTCTTGTTTAAAGCGGATGTACCGCAGCATCACTTGGCAAGATAAGATGCTTATAAATAAGTGGCCTATTCATTGGAGGGTCATACAGATTACCTCTTTCAAATGTGACTGCAATCACATTTCTCTGCAGAGAGGGTGAGAGCAGCAAGCCGTCCATCAGCCTATGGTGTAGGCTGCAAGTACCTGAATGGGAGTTTGAGCTTACTGTGCTGCATCTTCTACTTGGCTTTCAGCTTTGACAGCAGTGACTAATGATCACAGTTAGGTACTTGTTATGCTAGCTTACTGGTTTTGAAATTCACCACAGACTAGAAGACCAAAAGGTTTAGGATAGTAGTCAGCTGTCCTCATCCTACCTGCTTTAAAGTAGAAAAGAAAAGAATTCTGCTGAACCTGGAAGATAAAAATAAATTGCCTGAACTACTGATCTTACAGGAAGTCTGTTCCTAGCAGTGTGAAGCCACACTGAATAACACTTGGCTTTTACTAGGAAAATAAGAACAGCCTCCATAGCTGAATCACAGATGGAGACTCTGAATTCACTTCAGTACACATTTAACTGGAAATTACCTTCACTTGGGAAATCAATTTACAGGCACTGGTATATGCAATTTAGTTGAATGCCTTTGCTTAAGTATATTCCACTTAGTAACGTTCAGTGTTGAATTCTGTGCAGCTTGGGAGGCATTTATTAAAGACAACCACAGTGAGATAACCACTGTGCATCTGAAGCCCTCTCCTCCAGTTTCAGGCTTGAATGTTGCATTTGAATTTCAATTTATGTTCTTCTACTGAAAGCACTGGTGTGATGTTTTCAGGCTGATATATTAACTGATATAAACCAGAAATCAATTTTTTTAGAGCCATCTTAGAAATTGTCACAAACAATCATCCATCTTCCTTTGTACTCTTACTGAAGACTTGCAGCATTGTTCCCTCAGGCATCACTCTTGCCCAGCATTTCAGTACAGATACTGTGGGTTGCAGCACCAGAAGTGGTGCTGATAAAGCTCAGCTGTGCTTCACTTTTGCACCTTACTGCTATCCTGCTGTCCTAGAGCCTGGCAGAGGCATGGTTTTAATTGACATGTGTTAGCTGAAGATAAATCTATCCACATGTAATATTCTCTGGCAGGGTTTACTCTCACAGATATTTAGGTCTTCAGTATTTGAAGATGTGTGGAGGGAATCTGTATGTGAACCTTGACATTTTTTTACTGAAAGAGTGATCAGATTTTGGAACAGGCTGCCCATGGAGGTGGTTGGGTCACTGTCTCTGGAGGTGTTTAAGGTTAGGCTGGATGAAGTGCTGAGTGGCATGAGCTAGATGGCAGATGTTTAGGTTTACTTGGTTGGTTTTAGGTTGGACTGGATGACCTTTAAGGTCTTTTCCAGCCTCATCATTACTGTGATACTGTGATACTGTTAACTTCATTAAAATGTATATATCCTCTTTTGTCCTAATGTTTATACTCTATGAGACACTGTTTCGAGCATCTTTTAAAAATTATTAGTTACTCAGACAGTACTTCTCTATGTTATTGCTGTCAGTGCAGGGACTCAGACTCTGGGTCACAGTTTCTCAGACATGGGCATCGTCCTGCTGCTGGTGAAACAATGTCAGCAGTTCTCTTCCAAGTGCACAGTTCCATGGCCATTGCAGAGCCTAGCTGGTGGTTTATCTGAATGTGCTGCCATGCCCATTAAGTTAGCACAGCCAGTCCTTGCACATGCGTTTTTGGAGCAACTAAGGATGTGTAAGGCTGATGTAGAACAATAGGATTAAGCAAAAATTTTGCCAATAATTCAGACTACAGGGTGATTAGAGTAACAGCCGTACTGAAACAACTACATGTATAACCCCATAGACTCTGTTAGCCAAGCTGATAGGTTCTAAGTTCCAGGACTTTGAGAGCTGAGTTAAAAGGAATCATAATGCAAACACGCAATGGGAATCCCTCTACCTGTCCAATACTGTTTGCAACAGTTCTGAAAGTGATACGGATCATGCTCACACGGTTGGACAAGTCTGCTCAGGGGCAACAGTGAAATGAGACAAAGTTACAGTGAAGGGGAAGGCATAAAAACACTTTGACAAAGAGTGATTAAACAAGTCATTGCTCAACAAATCTGAGAGAAAATTGCAGTTAGGAAAGAGAAAACTGTCAACCTGACAAATAATCATTCTTCAGTTCCACTTAAATCCATTATAGGAAGGGAGATGGATTGGTTGTTACATTTGCAAAGCTTGCCTGTCATCAGTGTATCTACCATTTGAGTTAACCGAGAATCCAGTCCTTTGCATAGAAGAATTAGGAGCTTGAAGGGGAGGGCAAATAAATTCAACATATCTAGATACATTGACACTACCAAAAGGATAAGACTAAATCATACTCCTTGTAATAATGAAATGTAAGGAATTAGTGAAAATTGTATCAGAAAGGTTCTCACGCCTTGGAAAATAACCTGGAATAATACAAAGGGTCTCAGATAAAGAGACCAAGAATAGCACCCTTATAAATACAGGCTCTGGGAATAAGGGAGGAAAAAGGTTTAGATTTGGTTAGGTGAATGAGGTAGTTTGCAATTTGTGGAAAACAAGTGATCTGTAAAAACAACATGGACTAATAAAACTAGAAAAAATAGTCTTTAACCTGTTCAGTAAGATAAAACTTGATGGCTAAGAAATTATGTGGACAGAGTATATGTTGAATCCTGTCAGATATCTGATATGGTTCTACATTAGTTTTCCAACAAGAGAAATATGGATGAGATAGGACTACTGTAAGGTGACTGCACAATTGGCTAAGAATAGGACAGAGCACATAACTATTAATGGCTCATGATTTCATATTAGCTAACTGGCTAAATTGGTGGTAGTGTTTCACCGGGCTTCTGAATCTGATGGAGCTACATCTGTATTTTCACTCATGGGGCTTTAAACGCTAACATATGTCAATCAAATGTCATCTCCACCTCAATGTTATATGACTGGTGAGGAGAC
This sequence comes from Upupa epops, assembly GCA_013397515.1. Taxonomy (NCBI): domain Eukaryota; kingdom Metazoa; phylum Chordata; class Aves; order Bucerotiformes; family Upupidae; genus Upupa; species Upupa epops. Next base: position 261,909 of record VZRI01010536.1, on the reverse strand, counting down.
AGATTATTAAAAATCTCAACCCTCCTCTCTTCTGTCAGTGGATCTTGCCCTCTGGCTGCATCTAGACAGAACAAGCAGTATCTGCTGTGGAGCACCCCACAGCCCCCGAACTACTACTTATCAGAAGTGGGACGCATCTGGGACACCTTGCAACTTTTCTCTGGTCTTTCTTCCCACAGAAACCCAGGTGTGTGTGGGACACAGGGAGGGAGGTGGGTTATCTGGATTAAGGAGCTCACTGTTCCCAGGTACATCACTATTGCTGTCCTGTCTGCTTTTCCACTGCACATTCCTGCTAGTGAAGCTTTTACAATGTGTTTTGTTTCTCTTGGTTTTCTTGTTCCTCGTTTGGTTTCTTTTGTACCTAGCAAGCAGTATCAGGAAATAGCATTAAGAGCATTTTTAATGAGTGGCCTAAGGATTCATCAGAGATTACTGTATCATTGCAGAAGACATGAGGCATGGAAGGTACACATGTCCACAGGTGAAAAGCTGGATTTTTAAATGTAGTAGGAGCTTGCTCCATTGCAGAAAAGAACTACTGGATAGCAGGAATATATAGCATTATTAATCAAGTCCACCCAGATGGTGAGTATATGCTCGTCTGTGTTGCTAGAGTGCAGGCTGGAAACACTGAATGAAAAACAGAAGATGAATCAGTGTTATCCTGTAGTCAGACATCAAGCAATTTAGTGAGCTGTGGGGTTAACAGATTCTGGTGTCCTTTTAATGTATGCCTCAATTTTGAGATCTCATGCTGTCATGTCTAGTAATGTGCAAATCTGTCTGATGTCTCCCACATTCAAAATGAGGACTCATGGTGTGTTCCTCAGTTTTTGGTGCCTAATTAACACTGCACTCAGGCTTTCTGCTTCCTATGTTGGGGTCTGTATCCTCTGTTTTGCAACCTATTTCCATGTAAACTTGTAGGAGCATCGTGTCTCTTTGACTTCAGACTCTTAAAATCTGCAAATGGGCTCAAAAGCTATTAACATGAAATCAATAAGACTGAAAGATATGCATTATGACTGCATAAACTTTCCTCAGGAAAGCGGGCTAAAACTGCAGAAGACATATTCCCTAGTGCATTCAACAGGTGCTGTCCTGGCAAAAGCAAGCTCTTCTTTGGCAGTCCCTTTGCAGAAGACTATGTAGGGAATATCCAGGGCCTAAGCTGACCATGCATATTACCTTTTGCACTGAGGGCACATTTCTGTCCTGCTCAAGAGCAAACTCCTACTCAACTGAGGCAGATTTTTTTGAGCGAACTCAAAAGGTACTCAAAACTCCAGTAGGATACCATGAGAAAAAAATGTGGCCAGCCTGCACAGCCATGTCTTTGCACGCTCTCTGCCTGTCAGAGCGTCTCAGAAGCAGTGTGGGAGTCTCAGAATGACTAAGAATGGATAAAAACCTACAAGTGACTGGACATGGGTTTTTTTCCCACGGGCTGTCCATTCACCTGCTGAGAATTCTGATTTCTGGTTTTCTAAAACCAAGCAGGGTGGTGTCTCACTGAGATCTCTTAACATCTTTAGCAATTTGAGAAGAAATACTGGTTTGACAAGAATTTAACTATGTATGTAACCTCGGAAACGTATTTGAAGTGTTGCAGAGTGAAGTGTTTGTCTGTATCATCCTAATTTGGATGATACAGACAGTGTATCATTTGGATGATACAGTCCTATCTGCGTTTTATACTATGCATAGATTATGTGATGGCAGTGTCAAATGAATAGAAAAAAGAGGAAGAAACAGGTCTTCTTTCCCAAGAGTTTTAGCACTTCTTTTAACAGAAAGAATATACTCCTCTGCTTTACCATTTGCAATTCAAATGTTAGTTAAAAGTGTGAAAGGTTGAAGATTTCAACAGGGAAATACTTAGAAGGCCAATAGAGCCTACCCAAATATTTCTTTGAAAAGACTCCAGGTATGAAAAACATGAGACGTCTAAAGCCTCTAATGGCTTACTGAGATATTTGCAACACTAACCATGGAAAAATGACCTTTCCTAACATAAATAGCTGGGAGAACAAAATTCAAGTTGATCCCTTGTGAAAAAAATACTAGACAAGTAGTAGCCCATCATAGAGGAATAGGCTTTTAATCTCTGAAAATAGCAGCATGCTTATTTTTTGTGGTAATGGCTTTTCTAGAATTGTGTCTTTGGTTTGCCATTGTTTGTTTCCTAATCAACACAAAAATTTTCTGACATCATGTAATGAACATGAACAGTATCTGACATCAAGTGAGCCTGCTCGTTCCAAGTTTTCATGAGCATATATTAAAATACCTCATTGTAATAGGGCCTGCTCTTGGAAAGTTTTCTAGTTTTTACACTTCTTTTTACTGTAATGAGCAATCAAATTAATTTCACTTCAGTTAAATCTAGTTAAAATAAGCTCATGAAAGAAATCTTTGTAGGCTTTTTGTAATGGCAATTTGTCCTTTTTGTGGATTACTCCAATGGAATGTAATGGGCACGACAAAGTGCTTTGAAAGTTAACAAAAAGGTTTTAGTAGACATTATCCACCACCACAACAGAATTTCAAAGAGCTTTATAACCCTTTAATTTACAATGTTTTTAGTCTCTTAATAGATGTTTTTTTCATGTTGTATATATCAGCTTCTACAAGGTTTTTCCCAAAACACTACATCCCTATATGTGTAAATATTCATCAAATATGGAGACACTGAACACTTTCATTGCTCTTGCCGTAAGAGCACTCATATGATGCAACAGAGGTCTCTCTTAGAGCAAGAATGCTTGTGGAAGGTGCCTTCTTGGCATGCACCAATGGGCAGTGGATTCCAGGAGGTGTGGTCAGACCTTCATTCTTCTAGACTCATTAACACTGGGGATGGTCTGCTGGCATCCTTGGCTACAGGCTGGGACTACTGCGAGGTAGAATCACAGAGCACTGTCCCTTGGCCATGGCTCTGGGATTCTCACACAGGAGCTATTGCTAGCGTACAGAAAGAGGTAGTAAGATGAGACCTAGCTAAAGTATGAGGAGAAGCTGAGCAGGTCACAATTGTGCAGTCCAATCTGTGGACATCCAGCACCCTGCTTTCCCTTCTTTCCCATCTACCCCAGTCCTCACTACCAACACTGCCAATCACTATCTCCAGCATTGGGCCTATGAATGGTACTGCCAAAACTCCATTCCTTGGCCTCCAAATGCTCTGACACCCTCCCTGAACACAGCCATGCTGTCAGTTGTGTACTTAACAGCATCTGCCATTTTAATTCCGAGAACCCATTTTATTGCAGGCATCCAGGATCTTAATGCTCCTCTGTTAAATGTTCCTCAGCCCTGGTACACAGTAGAGATCTGTATCATGGACTCAGACATGTATCAGACCTGTATCATTTTCCTCAGACATGGAAGAAGATTGATATGCACAGGAAAATAATGTCTCTCCTCTCTCTTTTCTTCCTTCTATTAACCTGGATCTCGGTGCTTTCCAGGGGTTTCAGGCAAAGAAAGGTCTTTCTTCCTGATTGTGTTTCTCTGCTTGTCTATGTTGGAGTTGAGCTCAATGCTAGTCTCATCTCTTTGAAGGGTTCTTTAGCACAGAACTGCTGGAGATTGAGGCTTTGGAAACACTACCGTGAAGTTTGTGCCTTTCTAAACTGAAGTTTGCGCCACTGAAGCAGTGAGATCATAGAGTACATGTTCTTATTTTAAAATACAACAGAGGAGGTTCTCCTCACAGGGAGTATAGGATGGGGGAAATAAGGAGGGCATTTAAGTGCCAGGTGACATGTCCATCACACTGCTCAGTGATGAAGCTAAGAAGACAAAAATAGACAAAGTGACCTCATGGCTTTCAGCAGCAATGCCTATGTGACAAAAGAGTGGCTTTAAAAGGCTTGTGTAGTTGGGAGCAGAGTTTTGGTTCTGCTCCAGCAGGGAACTGCTTTGCCTCTCTCTCACTACCTCTCTCTCTGCTTATGGAGAGTTGTGAATTAAACGGGCTTTGTGACATGCCCAGCTCTCCAGGTCTGGACTCTGCTTTCTCAAGCTTGGATCACCCTTATGCAGGTACAGATATCTCCTCTCTTCTCTTTTCTTTTCTTTTCT
>VZRI01010536.1:204250-256353 GCA_013397515.1 Upupa epops | reverse complement strand
CTCCCCTCTCCCTCTCCCTCTCCCTCTCCCTCTCCCTCTCCTCCTATGCCATGCTTTTCTATGCATGGCATAGTTTAGCACTGATTTCTTTCACTAATGCTTTCCTTAGGGTAGCTGAGTTTGGTGTTTCTACAGAATCTTGTTCACCTGCCGATTATCGTGAACACAAGGTAGAGAACACACCATTCCTTCCTGGCGCTTTACTGACCACTGGGCTGGCAAAACGGTTAGGGAATTATTATTCCATACTTTCATGCCAGTGTTGGCATTTCCAAGAAATCCTAAGTGGATTCCTTCTGGTCTGGCTGATCTGCTGCTGGATTCTGGGACTGTTGTTCAGGAACAGATGCGCTTCTTCCTTGCTGGGCAAGGGACTACAGCAAGGGTGAAAACATGCCTCCTTGCTGTTGCAGAGCTGCTGTGGAGAGCAGTGACAGCCCTATACACATCGCTGCTATGCTAGACGATACTCTGACTCTGTGGTGGGGATTGTAGGGCCCAGAGCAGGAGCAGCCAGGCTGTGCCTGCAGAGCACTAATCTCATTGCACACAGCCTTGGGTGCTAACAGTGGCAGCAGCTGCTTCCCAGTCTGTCAGAGCCAGAGATTACTTGCTCCTGGGAATCTTCCATGTGGTAGGAGGAAGGTGGACAAAAAGCAGGGCTCCATCTTCAGGGTGATAAGTACATGGTTAGAATTACCAGGAGCAAGGGCATGCACTGTAAAAGACTCTCAGCCACATACTGAGCATATAGAAAATCTGATCAGGAAACAGTGATGGCCATCAGAGTAGGAGGAATTCCACCCCCCACACCTGCATGGATTTCCACTGTGTGTGTAGGGAAAGAGAAAAATGCACCTGGGTTTCTACCAGCAGTTCCTAAAGACACAATCAGTAAAAGCAGGGAAGAAAGAGAAGGGCAGGAGAATGTGTTTCCTCTTCTGAGCACTACACCACTTACAGTCAAATCCCTGTCCATCTTTGCTCACCCAGCCTTTTGCTGAGTGATGACCTTCTCTCTTTCTGTCTCTTGCAGAGCTACACCGCCACGAGAGCATTCAAGAGAAGAATGTGAAAGAAGCCAAAACCAAGTGCAGAACTATTGCATCCCTGCTGACAGATGCACCCAACCCCCACTCCAAGGGGGTGCTGATGTTCAAGAAGCGTAGGCAGAGGGCAAAGAAGTACACACTGGTAAGCTTTGGCAGTGTTGACGAAGACCGCTCCTACGAGGAGGAAGACGGAGTTTTTCCAACTAGTGAGTCTGAATTTGATGAGGAAGGTTTCTCTGATGCTCGAAGCCTAACTAATCACTCAGACTGGGACGCTTACCTGGACATTGAAAAGTCCAAGTCCAATTCTGAACAGAAGGAAGACAAGCAAAAAGGTCTGAGTGAGGCATCAGGGAAAGGAGCACGATTATTTGAGCAGCAAAGGGAACGGGCTGGGAAATACACAGTTGAGAAAGTCCCTGCGCAGAAGAGCCCCCAGCTTGCCACAGCTGCCCAGCCTCAGCAGGACACTGTGAACAGGGAAATGCCTGTGCCACAGAAGGCAGACAGCATGCCCCTTAGCATCCACCTGGAAGATGTGCAAGTGCCCAACAAGCAGCCAGCCACCCTCCCCACTCACCTTCTGACCCCTCCTAGCCCCACCTTCTTTCCACCACCCGTAAGCACCCCTGATGCCTTCTCTGCAAGCTCAACAAGCATGTTCAACAGGTCTGCACGGCCCTTCACTCCTGGCTTTTCTGGCCAACGCCCAGCAACATCCTCTGTCATTTTCAGACCATCTGCACCCAAAAAAAGTAGTGAAAGTCCAGGTGGGCAAAGCATGGTGGTCCCCCCTTTTTCACCTGTGACTCCAGGAACACCCACCAATGTTCCCGTGCCAACACACCGTGGTCCAGTCAGTTCCTCCACATCTCTGTATATTCCTGCACCAGGAAGGCCAACACCACTACTGGAGTCACAGCCAAGAGGGGGAGGAAGTGCTCCAGAGACTCAGCCTTCTACCAGCACTGCCCGGACATCGACCACCTCTATCTTTCTGTCAGCTCCTTCAAAGCCAGGAGGAGAGGTGGCCTCTGCAGCATCCCAGCCACAAGTCCCTGAAACAGCCTCTTCTTCTTTGTATATTAGTCCCGCGCCAGCACAGCACATTACAAGCAGTTCTCCTCTGCCAAAGCAGCCTTCTCCTGCCATCTCACCAGCAGTGTCACGACCTCCTTCTGAGCCCTTAACATCCAGGGAGCAGAGGATTGCCACACCAGCCCCCCGCACAGGCATCCTGCAGGAGGCTCGCCGGCGGGGCAACAAGAAACCCATGTTCAGTAAGATTGAGGAGAAGAAAAAGAATTCACCCAACCCAGAGCTCCTGTCTCTAGTGCAGAACCTGGATGAGAAGCCAAAAGGTGACCACCCAGGGGCAGGATTCGAGTCTGGACCTGAGGAGGACTTCCTCAGCCTGGGTGCTGAGGCTTGCAACTTCATGCAGCCTTCTGGCCGCAAGTTCAAGACCCCACCTCCGGTGGCTCCTAAGCCTCATCAGCAAGATGCTGGGCTTGTAAATGGGGCCCAGGACATGCCTCAGCTTAAAGGCAAGGGGGCAGAGCTCTTTGCCAAGCGCCAAAGCCGCATGGACAAATTTGTGGTGGAGACAACACTGAAGCCAGAGTCCAAGCCCAGGACCCCATCTCCTTCCCCTTCTCTACCTTCATCATGGAAATATTCACCCAACATCCGGGCTCCCCCTCCAATAGCTTATAACCCCATGCATTCCCCTTTTTATCCCCTGGCAGCCAACAAATCTCAAGCTAGCAAAGCAGAGAGCAAAGTGAAAAAGGCACCAGGCCAGAAATCAGGGATCAAGGTCATTGATTTAATGCGCCACCAACCCTATCAGTTAAAGTCAGCTATGTTCTGTTTTGGGGATCCTCCAAGCCCCAGCATTCAGGAGTCTCCTAGTCAGGCGGCCCCACAGGTGAGCTCATCCTTCATAGCATCCAAGCAGGTCCCTGTGAAAACAGCCAAGACCCAAGAGATCCGTCGCTTCTCCACTCCAGCTCCCATGCCAACCTCAAGCAGTCTGACACCCACTGTCCTTTTGCCCCGCTCAGCCACCACATTGGATGAGCCAGTGTGGAGAACAGAAATGGCCTCTTCAGCCCCTGCTACACCAGCACCTTTTCAGGTGGAGCTCAGCCAATCTCCTAAGCCATACCAGAGTTCTACAGAGCCTGGTCAAGCTGTCCAGGGGGCTTCTCCAAATCCAGCCTCAGCCACTCGGTTTCAGGTGGCCAGACCCAAATTCTCAGCAGTGAGAACAGGGATGCAGGCAAATGTGTGGAGGCCAAGCTTTGGCCACCACTGAAGCAGGCACCTCTCCCATCCTGTCCATGGCTCTGCAGAGATAGCGCTCGTTTTGTCTTTTATGTCAGCTCAGTACGTTGGGATGAGTGACTCAAAATGAAGAAAAGAAAAAAAGATCACTCCTCCTCTGCACCACCCACTCCCTGGCCTCCTCTTGGTCTCAGATGGGCAGCTTCATGTCAAGGCTTATGGGCTATGGCTACAGCAGGAGAAAGAATGTGAAGAGAAGGCACCTGTGTGAGACACAGAGACTGGGAACTTGCACACAGCAGCAAAACCCACCTCTGGAGGCAGTGAATGGCAGAGATTCTCTCACATGAGGACATGTAGGCAATAGTGGTTTTCTTTTCCCAAGGGCTCTGGAGTCACTCCTGGATGGAGGGAGATTGGGTGGCAAGAGTCTTCCAGGAAGAAAGGGTCACAGGTGGGATTACATTACTGAAGCCTGGCTTCCCCCTCAGATTGCTTTACTCCGAGCCTGTCACTCTGTACACAGGCACATGCACACAGCATCACTCAGTAGGGAGTTAAAATAGAAGTGTAGCTTCATCATAGACACTTCTCCAAAACTCTCCTCCAGAGGGACATGGAAAGGAGGTGAGAGAGCAGTGTAAGCAGGAGTGTTTGCACTCACACACAGTGTGGACAGTATGCCCTGTACAAGAGGGGTGCCATGTGTGCCCACCTCTCTAGTCTCCAGGGCTGGTGATAAAAGGATGAGTCAACCTAGCTGGTCCTAAGCATGTCTATCAGATCTGGGAGCAATTTGCCAAAGAATGGACTTGGTGGGGCATTCAGAAGCTGGAGGAACCACAAAAAGAAGTGTAAATTTTTGAGGACATGCAAAGTCAAAGGTCAGGCAATGGCTGGTTCGCTCAAGTAAGGCCCCACAGCTTTAGTCCCACTGGAACAGAATACAGGTGCTGGCAGTGTAAAGGACGATTGCATGGGAGAAGATGCAGTTGGCTTTGAAAGAAGGCAGGATTTGCACATCATCTTTTTGTTTAGTCTAGGATGGAAATGTGTCTAGATGGAAAACACATCCTGATGTAAAACTTGCTGAAAACTCTGTGATGAGCTGGAAAACTAAGCCACTTTACACATGTTCTCAGTATGAAAGTGGAGGACAGGAAAACAGAAAGTCACAAATAGAATTTCATTCTAAAATTATTTGTGTCCCTGGGGTCTGTTTGGCACGAACTGAAGTGCACTGAAATTCCCACAGGATCTGCACTCTCACACATATACAGAGCTCATTTTGCTGGCTATGCTGGGCAAACAGGAGTGGGCTTTCTTTGAATGTCACAGACTAGCCTCAGAATGCTGACACTAAAGGCATACAAGAAGAAAGTATTCTCTTTCCCAAGGAAGTATTAGGATATTAGTGTGGACTGTGCACGTGTGTGTGTGCGTGCCATCTGTGCTCTGGTTTCACACACCCCTTCCATTTGCTTTCTGCCTCTTTTGCTGCAGCCACTTTTCCAGTGCGATCCCAGGAGCATATCACAAAACCTTTGCTCCTGAAGCAAGCTCAGGGCCTCCAGGAATGTGGATGGCAAACAGAAGCCTGCAGGATAAGCCAAGCCAGAGTGTGAAGGATTCCAAGGCAGGATTGTGTATTACTTGCCTCTCATTCTCTCCCTCACAAGCTTGTCTGAGACTAGAGCTCTTAGCTAGGTTCTCCAGCCCTCTTTTTCTTCATGGGAGAGCACACATGCAAAATCTCTAGGTGCTGACAGAAGTACTTTAGGCCCTCCAAGAACTAGAGCTCCCTGCGTTTGTGAAAAGCACTACACATTGCAAACTGCAGCTGTATGAAGGTTGGCTCAGACTTAGTGTGAAATCATCCCAGCTGCATTGCTTAAAGGCATCGGTCCCAGTTGCACTTCTTTTTTTCTCCCCAGAACCAACAGTTTTATACACCCAAAGTTCATGCTCAGTCCAAGCTCAGAAGAGCTTATGCTTGAAGGAGAAAAGCAATTCTAATGAGATAGAGCCGTGTCTCAGACCCTCTTCCTGCCTCTAGTACTTATTGCTGAGGGCCTAGCAGGAATCTAGACAACTCCAGCCCTGGAAGACATGACAAGCCCTTTCTCTGCAGCTCAGGCATCTGCTGTGTTTGGGACCCAGTGCTTCAGGAGCAAAGCTTTTCCGGTGTGCTCCTGGGATGAGCATGCTGAGGAAGGAAGAGGACAGAACTTAGGCCTCACTTAGTAGACTATTAGTCATAGGAGAGGACAGACAGAAAACCTTGAGGAATGCCTTGAATTACTAAGCAAAGGGGTGTCTGAGCCAGAAGAGGTGCTGCAGCTGGTTGAATGATGTAGGAGTAGCTGACCTGAACTGATTAGATCATTGTATGTGTTTCTGGAAAGCCCCAGAGGGGATGTCTTAGGACAATTCATCACCATCTCTGTGGTGATCACTAGTTAGACCCCCAGAATCCCTTAGCTCTGGTGAAGGCAAACGGTCATGCTACACAACCTAACTCAGATGACTGCCTTCTCACTCATCCCATACTGCATTGCCTTGCCAGTGTTTCTAGAAAAAAAATTTCCCGTGTGCTGGAGCAAGCTGAACCTATGTGATTCTTCCCAAATGTAGAAGGCAGAGTTTTCTATTTATCTAGGAAATCTGTTAGAAGGAACTCAAGGACTAGCAGTGCTCCAGAAACTCTGTCTCTAGTCACTCCTGTGGAGTGCTGGCTGTCACTGGGTGGTGATTTTAGCCACTAGCCTTAGACAGACAACCTAGCCCGGGTTGAACGTATTACTGAACTCAGGTGTAGAGAGGGGTTGTGTGGACCAGAGAAAGGGTGCTCAAGATAATTCTGCAGTGAAGAAATAACCTCAGAATTTCTGAATCTTACTCCAGTGTCCCTTTACCTTAGGCCCCTAAACGTAAGTGCTCTTGGGGCCTGAGTATCTTGGGTAATTCATTTCATCACTGGGAAAAAAGAGAGGTCTGGCCTTAGCAAGTAAGGAGATTGCACGTGGTTAGTATTTCAGTGGTCCCACTCCACATTTCTGTGAGACACTGATGCAAGACAAACACTGTTGAAGGTTAGGTGTTAGGACCTAAGTGAGTGGAATACCTGCATTGGGCCCATCATTGCTGATAATTTAATGGGCAGGAGTTGAAAAAAAATTAGAACCGATTGGAGAACGAAGATTAAATGTCAGAGCAAGGACAGTAACCTGAAGGCTGGGGATCCTGCATTTCAGTTCTAACACCCTTCAAAGCTATGTTTAGAAGGAAAGGTAATGTAGTCTGATGGCACTTGGCCCATCATGATCTTGTCTGGATCCTGTGCTGACACAGGACTTGATTTGCAGAAACAGGATGTTGCAGATGAGGCTTAAGGTGCTTGTGGCATATCCCAGATAAGGCCTGTGGCTCTACACAGCACAAGATGAGAAATGCATCTGCTAAGCTATAAGGAAGAAACCTGCACAACTGCTGGCTTCAAGCAATGATGCTAGTGCCTGCTCATTAAAATACTGTGTCTGTCCTGTTAGAAAGGACACAGACGAGGTTGCAAGGAATAATTTTGAACCATAAAGCTTGTCTTGAGCCTCTCCAAATTTCTAATTCCTCAGCTGTTGAACAAGCACAGACATTTGACAAGTTTTAGCTTCCACCTGCTAAGTTATAAGCTGCAGTGGATGGTCAAAACCCCATGTCCCTTGTTAAGTATTTGAAGATGTCTGCATGGGCTCTGATTTAAAACTGCCTATCATCCCTCCTCTCTAGTATGCTGTGGGTTACCCATTGTAAGTCTAGCAAATCTGAGGGTTTATCTCTGCTTCAGGAGTATTAGTCCTTTTCCTCTGATACACGGGAGTGCTTGTCAGAGATAACCTCAAGATCCTGCAGCAGCTGGGAGGAAGAATCTCGGAAAAGTCTGGTGAGATAAGGAGTCATTGGTTGCCAAACATGAGCACAGTGCAAGCCAAGAGTGTCCCCTGGAAGGAGTATTGTCCCTTTCTGATATAATATCCAACATCCCCTACCAGACCTTCTTCCTAGAAGAGATTCATCAGTGCTCTGAAAATGGGAACCTGGCAGCAGTGATCTGTCGGGCAGAAGACATGGCCCCAGAAGAACAGAGTTGGCATCTTTGTTTATGAAAATACTTTTTTCCTTTTCTGTTTAGTTTGTTTTTCTTTTTCCAACTTACAGTCACATTCTATTTGTTTGTGCAGAAGAATAAACTTGTGATATGCACTTTACATGTGGCATTTTGTCACCTTCTTTTCTTGGCACCCAGGAGAAACTGCTCTCTGTGCACAGTTGCAGTTGGCACTACCAACAAACTACTAAGGTCCAGAGAATGCAATGAGTCCAAAAAGAGATAGGAGGCCTGAGCAATAAAAACACATCAAATGGTTGTAAACCCCCTATGCATTAAAAAAGTCCCATGCAAGCAAGAACTTAAGTGAGATCCAAGACTTTGGTACTATAAAGCACATGCTTACTGAGAGGGTGAAGGAATTTATGGGCCAGCCCCAGATGGTCTTCCTGCTTCTTAGAGCAGGAGCTTCTCAGTCTGCTCTAAGCTAAACCTTACCTTCCACTCATAAATGTGGTAGCAAAATAAGTTTGTCAGCTCTAGTAAATCCAAACATAAACTCACATTAAATGATTCAGCTTAATATCAGACAAACAAATTAGTGAGAAAAATCACATACATCCCACTGTATCCTCCACACTTAATCCTAACTCTAACCCTAATTCAATTAATGTTAAAGTCTACTCAATTTCTGGGTCCTGATATGTTCCTTGTGCTCAGTTTAGGACAACTATTAGCAGGTCACCTTTCCCAGATGCATATCACTCACAGACAGCAATTCCTGAGAAGAATCTGGGGTCAGCTGTAGGATTAGACTGCAAACTCTGGACACTTGTCCAGGTATCATTTTGTGGATGCTCTTCAGATTAATTTAAAAGAGGGGTTCTTTCTGTAGTCGTCTGGAGGTGGGACTATCCAAGATATTTCTGACTGATTTGCAGACAGGAAACACAAATGGTCAGCAATGTTTGCTGATACCAAACCTGAGCTTCTGTCCAACCAGCAGCACAGCTCCCAGAGAAATAAGTCCACAGATGCACAGGCTGCAGATTAGGACTGCATCTTGTTTAGCTTAATAAATCTGACATAGTAGGATTACGAGCTACTCCAGAAGGCTTGACACATTGCAGGACAGTTGCTGTGTCCAGAGCTCTGATTAAATTCCCTGTTAACCTCTGCAACCTTCTTAAGTGAGAGCCATTTCTTCTCACAGCAGATCATGGCAGCAGGAACCAGACAAACAGTCTTTCAAAGATGTAACAAGATCCAGCCCTGAGGTTACTTACCCAAACCAAGACCAAAGTATTACTGAACAGCTATGCAGCAGGCTAGGGATGAACTTGGACGTCAGAGAGTAGTTTAAAACGAGAACACAGTGAACAGTCGAGTCAAATAACTACCCATACCCGATGGAAGAAGTGTCCAGCAAAGTCTCCACACAGCAGGTGTGGAGAAAGCACAAGGGTATTCCCAAGCAGTACAGGCCTTCAATGGCCACTAGATGTTGCCACTGTTCTTCTCTGAGTTACCTGGGGTTGTGGCATTCGCCTGATGTCACGTTAAATCTGGAGGGCTAAAAGTCTTAGGAAATGCTTCCTTCCTCATCTATCTTCTCTTGGCCCCCACATATGGTGTTGCTCAGCCCCACATATCAGAGGAGAACACCAGCCTCATACCAGAGAGTTTTGGCAGTGAAAGCCTTGCTGGAGTTTGAAGGGGATTCCTGGGTAGGAGCATGTGGGGCACGGCACGCAGGCAAACAGGCTGCCCACAAGTAACACACCATAGGCACGTCATCTACTGCAACACACGCTCCACTTCTGTGATCAGATCTTACATACGTCCATTCTTGTCCTACATCTCTCCATGCATTAAGCCCACTTCAGTAGCAGGAAAGAGCCTGGCATTAACCATTTCTCCTATCGTGGTGCTACAAACTACTGACAAGTCTTCCTGTTGCCTGTGTGTAAGTGGAGGAGTTAAAGCATATATGCAATATTTTAAAATAACAAATATTATACATGATGTATTTCAAAACTAAAACCAGTCAGAAAACAAAAAGCCAGATTGAAGAGTTTTGCAACATTTTTCCATAACAAATTAAATTGTGTTGAAATCTGCAGCTTATGAATGCTTTCAGCACTCATAACCCAGTAGCATAGCACTCATAGCACTCTGTAGCCCAGTCCTGGGCTACAGAGAAAACTGGGAATGGGGTCAAAGTTTAATTCTCCGTCTTTGCAAAATTAAAATAGTGAAGTCTTATTTGCCAGGCTGATCCTACTTGCCAGACTTCCACAATTACCCTGCTGATAACACCTGTCTTGGCTGCTGCTTCTGTTAACAGAGCGCTGTATAACAAGGCAGATCTTATCTGCTGCTCTTGACATTATTTTTCAGACATCAACAATTTGAAAATAGGTCATTTTAAATTACATGCACAAGAATGCAGTGGGGAAAAATTATTTTGAAGATACAAGTCAGAGAAAACATAACTTTGTGCAGGCTGTTCCTATGGCCACTTAAGCAAAGGGTATATTTGGAAAGAGGGAGGTGGTCAGTGAGATACAAACAGTTCCTTGTTGGATTTAAACTCTCCCTGAAGTGCTGAAATGTCCTATAGGCATCGTATGTACTACCCTGCTGACCTAAGTAGAATCTCTGTATACTCAAGCAAAGATTAAATTTAGCTACCAAATCCCACCAGTGATCCCACCAGGTAAATCCACCACCCCAAATGAAAACTAAACCAGGTCAACAAGCAAACCTTAAACATTGAGTAGTATGAGTGGGTAAGATAACAGTAAAAGCCCTATATAACTTCTTGCCTGTATCTTGTTAATTGTGTTACTTATGCCAGAGATGCTGGATTGGTACAGTATCACCAGCAGACAAAGCCATTGAGCTGCTGAACCTGGCACTCTGGCAGGCCACAAATCAAGTCTGTTAGACACAGCATGGACATTTCTAGACTATTCAACTAGACATTTCTCTCAGAAGTAACTGTGCATAGAAAGGAGAAAGGAGCAGTTTTCAGCCTAGTAACTGAAAATGAAGATATGTAATTTTATTTGAAGGTAGAGTAGGAGGCGAGATTCTCAGTTAAAAATGTGCCTGGGTGCATAAATGTCAGATGCAAGACTGCTTTATCCAAATCCTGGTGTCATAGAATAAACCTTCCCTTACATTCCTTTGAGGTTCAAAGCTCAGGCTCTGTGCAGCACAATCCAGGTGTCTTATGTGGTGTATGTATACATGCCCATGCAGATGTAAATAACCTCTGGAGGGTAGGGTCATAAGGACAGACGAGGACTTGACATAGCATAGAACGAGAGCTACAGATCTTCTTTCCAAGTGAAGGTGGCCAAGTTATTTTCAGAATTTGAGCCACAGGCACAACAGCACTGAAGAACCTGGAGAAGATGCTGGTCTAAGCCTTGAATTTTGCTACTGAGATTTCTGAGGAGTTCGAAGATTGGTCCAGAAGCCTAAATATTACCTACCAGCATCTAGAGAAGGGAGTAATCTCCCTATTTGATAACTTAATTCATAGATTCATAGAATGGTTCAGGTTGGAGGGGATCTTAAAGTCATCTAGTTCCAAAACCCCAGCTATGAGCAGAGACACCCCCCCACTAAACCAGGTTGCTCAAGGTCCCATCCAGTCTGGCCTTGAATACTTCCAGGGAGGAGGCATCCACAAACCTCCCTGGGTAACCTGTTCCAGTGCCTCACCACCCTCATCATCAAGTACAATCTTCTGGCCTCCAGTCTAAATCTACCCTCTTCCAGCCTGAAACTATTCCCCTGGTCCTACCACTACAACCCCTTGTAAACAGCCCCTCTCCAGCTTTCCTGTAGCCTTTCAGTACCTTTCAGGTACTGGAAGCCTGCTATAAGATCTCCCCCGAGTCTCCTCTTCTCCAAGCTGAACATCCCCAACTCCGTCTCAGCCTGTGCCCATAGGAGAGGTGCTCCAGTCCTACAGTCATCCTCATGGCCCTCCTCTGGACACATTCCAACAGTTCAATATCCTTCCTGTGGGGGGCTCCAGAACCGGACACAGTACTCTAGATGAGTCTCACAAGAGCAGAACAGAGGGGGAGGATCACCTCCCTCGACCTACTGGTCACGCTTCTCTTATTGCAGCCCAGGATACAGTTGGCTTTCTGGGCCACGAATATTGCTGGCTCATATTGAGTTTTTTGTCAACCAGCACCCCCAAGTCCTTCTCTTCAAGGCTGCTCCCAATCTGTTCCCCACCCAGCCTGCATTTGTGCCTGGGATTGCCTTGACCCAGGTGCAGTACCTTGCACTTGGACTTACTGAATCTCATAAGGTTGGCACTGGCCCACGTCTCAAGCCTGTCCAAGTCTTTCTGGATGGCATCCCTTCACTCCAGTGTGTCCACCACACCACACAGCTTGGTGTCATTGGCAAGCTTGCTGAGGGTGCACTCAATGCCACTGTCCCTACTGCCTACAGAGATGGCCTCCAGATACTTTAAGCTGGACTTCAAAGTCCTTGGTCTTGCTCCTAACGTGGCTTGTCTCTTCACCTTTGGGCTGGGCATACACAGGGGTGTATTTTCTCATGGAGCGCTTTGTTCCTCAGTGCATGATTCTTCCCACTCTGAGATCCTCACACACAATGCTACACAGATCTTCTCTTCATCTCCTCACTACTGGTTTTCCCTAGTCTCTTCTGAGTTTTATATGTGGTCTCACATCCATTTTCTGCTCACCTCCAGTTACCAGCTTGCTGGAGCAGCTGCAAACCCCTGGGGAGGGTGAAATCAGAGCAGGTCATGCTTGTGACAGAGAGGAGCAACCACATACTTCCCTGCTACAACTTTTGGAGCTAAATCATGCCTCAAAATCCAGCAGATTTCCACAATATCCATCTGGCACAAACTGTTCCCTTAAGGTGTAATTTGTGCTCAGAAAGGCACAGCACATGACCGGAGAAATAATACAGCAGCTATAAATTGCTTTGTAAATGGATGCTAGAAGCAAGTAGAGGAGGCAAGAGTTTAGCATCACTCTACTGACTGCAAGAAGGTGCCATACTGCATTTCCTAGGTTCTCACCCCAAATATAAAACATATTCATTTCTTAGATGATTATAAAAATGGAGCTAAACACCTTAAAAAGGGTATGAGCATGTTTGATTAATCTAGTAAAATGAGATACATTCCCTTCAACCTACAACTCAACTTGATATGGTGAGAAAAAACAGGGAGAATCGCCTCATAAAGAATGGGCACTAAAGAAGGGGACTAATTTGCACACAGAAAGTTGCATCAAATGCAGGCAATCAACCCTATTTTTGTCAGGAAATCAGTCTCTTCATTATTTGATTCTGCTGGATTTCCTACACACATTGCACAGTCACTTCCTAGAAATCTGTAAATAGTTTTCTAGACTTCATGGTTTCCCTACTACCATTTGCTTCATGTATAGTTATTTATCTTCTGTGCTTTCTGATGTATGGTTTGAATGCCTGGCCTTTTTGGAACTACGTATGACAGTCTAAAGGACACTGGCTGAATGATGGAATAAGGAGAGGACAGAAGGAGGTTGAAAAACAGAGCAAGACCCATGAGAGCTTTTGAGGTCTTACTGACAAACAGGATATTGAGAAGGCTTTATGAATTGCATTAACATACAAGAGAAAGTGGAAGAGCATCTTGATTTGAACAGAGAGGAAGAAGAAGTGAGACACCTATGGAATGGTAGATCTTACCAGGAATGGAGGCAGTGACTGCAGGAGGTCTGAGGAGCAACCTTTTTCTTTCCCCTCTCCTGGGCCTGGTGTTGGTGCTATCTGAGACTCTGCCCTCTGGGCCACTGGCTATTAATAACTGCAGGATGCCTGTGTGAGCAGTCTTCAGGAGTCAAATTCACAGCACTTCACATCAGCAGTTTTTGCTGGGCAGCTCTTGCCTGTGCCCAGGCACTCTGGGTGAGCAGGGCTGCTGGACAATTCTCCCCAGCAGCACCCAGAGACAGGCTGGGAGGAAGCAGCCTACTACTGAGCTCTGGAGCAGGTGTGTGAGCTGGTCTGAGCCTGGCACTGCAAGCCTGAGGTGAGTTGCCTGGGCAAAATAGTTTAGAGCAGGTGCTGAAAAGGGTAAAGTCTGGCCTGGTTTACAGGAAAGCCAAGGAAATGATTGCTACAGAGACCAATGCAGAAAAAGACAGAGGAATTGAACCAAGGGATTAGAGCTCAAGTAAGAAAAGGGTAATCATGGTCCTGGCTTGATGTACATGATAGTGAGGAGGATGGCAACTGAGGCTCGAGCAGCCTCCCAGCAAAGGGGGGGCTAAAAGAGTAGTAATGCTAGATTTAGTTCAGACCCTCTCCTCAGCGAAAGACTATTGCTCCTTTCCTTACACTAGACCAATTGTATGTAGCAAGTTTTCCATTTCCCAGCCCTTGTGGATTAGTGAAGATGAATTAGTGAAGAATGGGATAGAATTGCCCTTGCTGTTTCCTGGGAATGGGTATGCTAGAGGAGCATGGCTCTCTTTGAGGGCCAGCCCTTTCTGCTTTGCCTCAGGCAGTCCATATTTGGGGCATACAGATAATTTCCCTCTGTTTTGCCAGTTTGACAACTGATCAGATGGACCAAAACCTCCCACCCACTGAGTCCTGGCAGCATTGCCTCTTTCCTGTCAAGCAGGGCCTGCTTCTTTTATATAGCCAAGCAGATGTCTGGCTGCTCAAGGAGAATGTGCAGTGCATGCTTTATGGCTGCACCTGCTCACGCTTGCTTTGGGAATACACCAGGATGGGCTCGTTTATGATGTGAAACTACATATGCAGCATCGCTCTAAAAATAAATAAGCTAGAAAATCTAAAAGAAAAACTAATTCAATAGAGTACCTGCCAGTGTGATTTGAGCTGGTTTGCTATGGCTGGGCTTCTTTTGGCAGTTACCGTCACATGAAAATCACTTCGCAAAAGGACCAATGGTGGAATGAACCTGCACAATACATGGGAGATAAAAATGTCTCCATCACAAGAAGAAGAGTATAAAAGCTCCTAGAGTCAGCTGTTTTCTTGTTAGCTTTTAAATGTAACTCATATTTCAATGCCTTCAGTTCTGAAATTTTAAGCAAATGAAATGCAGAGCAGCACAAGGAAGAGACACCACGGTTACTGAAGCCAGTGAGCCTTTGCTCATGTTTCATTGTATTGCATTATATTGTATTCATTGAGGATCTGTGTCTCTATGTGCTGTTGTTTGCGCGTGGGCAGTGTGAAGTGAAGGCAAGACATATACCCTCCCACATTATGTGTGATAACCCCCAAGACCAACTCTGAGAAATTTCCTGAAGTGGAGTTGCTGAGATTTCTCCTCGTTTTTCTTGGCTTTGAAGTACAGATCTCCCACCCTGACTGGGGACAGAGATGGGGGAGCACTGTATGAGAAGAAATATCCCTCATCCTCTCCTCCACCTCCAATACGCATTAAGATCAATACATAAGATACAGGTGTAAGATATGTCAAACAAATCGGGAGAACAACTTTTCTTATGCCTTTTCAGTTTGCCTGTGCCTTTTTCCTTCAGCTCTTCTGTAACAAGATACTAGCAGTCATAAGGACAGAATTACTTAGGACTTTGGTTTAGATTTTTTCATTTAAGAGCTCGCACTCCAGTGGTTTTCTGAATGTCAAGTCTAATAGGACTATCTAAATAGCCAAACCAAACTTGTCCGTGTTCAAAATTCTCCAAAATAACTCATGGAAAGATCCCAAATCATTATACAAAAATATGTATTATTAGTGCATATTAACATATAATAAATGTTAAATATAATACATAAATGTTAACTGCATGGTATTATAATACAATATGGCATGGCAGAGCAACTTTTCAAACTGACATTCTGTTACTGCAGCACAAGATGACCTAACAGAGTGCCACCGTGGCACACGTGGGTACTGGGAGCCTGCCATGTTGAAACTAAAATGCCAGTTTGGATGACAATATTCTATGGCACATTGGCAATGCTTCTGCTGTGATCCGCTGCCACGATTTGGCATCATAATGCTAAATGTCCAGAGAACACCACAATGGTCTGCTGGTGATACTCTGTATGGGATGATGCCACTCACTAACTCCTTCATGTGGAAGGGATAGAAAACAACCTGTTTGTGAAATGAAGGCTTTAACTGTAGATGGCAACTAAAGGCAAGAGGTAAGAAATGCATTCCCAGTGTTTCTTTCTCCATTTCCTTGTGTGTTTAGAGCAAAGCAGAGAACGCTTTGTGGGAATGCCCCTTGCAGGGACCCCTGCTCCTGTTAAAAGGAAAAAGCCCACTAAACTCATTGGGAACCTGACACATGAAGGTAAGATGTGGCAAAATAGCACACATGAGAATTGTTTGGACTTCGACCTGAATTTCAGCCTTTAAAATGTCACACTCTGTCTGACTGAATTCGTAGAGCAAGATGTGCAGTGAACATACTAGGAGGCAAAGCCACCAATATTACTAAAGCTCAGCCTTCAAGTACATCATGTTTTCTAATTTACTGTTCAGAAGCATTGCACACACACTCAGGTCAAATGTTGACCTAGACCACACTGTGTAAACTCGTATTCTCCTGCAGCACTAAACTGGATGCACAGCAGTGTGAATGGAAAGAGAGCATGAACTTTTATAGTTATCAATATTGCAGTGCCTAGTTACAATCTACTTTTCTTTCTCTGTTAACCTTGGTATCTGTTTTCTTTTTTTTTCCTTTATGTGAGAGAATTCCTTTGATTCCAGTGCTCATTTTTCTGTAGAAAAAGTCTCTTAGATCGTAATACAGCAGGAAGAACCTAAGTTGTGACGCTTTTCTTGCTACAGAATACATGTGTATTGGGTAGGGTGACTTTTAATTAACCGTGGTATCCTTATCTTCTCTTTATTTTTGACAGTGTGGGGAAGATTTTTAGAGGTTTTGAAAAGTAATAATTCAGTGCTCTTCCAAAGGGCTGTAGAACTTCTTTGCCAGGGTACCTGTATATATTTTCCTGTTTGTCCCTAATGCTTTGTTAACATAAAGAAGTAGTTAAAATCCAATTTTCCACTAAAGGACATTTCCTCCTGTGCTATGAAATAGTGGTACTAAAGTTGGTTCACCATGAAAACCCCCACTTCTTCAGAGGATTTCCAAAAATCCAAATGGGCTTATACTAATTTTATACCAGTTTAAGGATAGATTTCTTCTCTGTTGGAAATAGGATGTAGAGGTGGGTAACTGTTCTTAAACTAGCTTAATATAGAAAAAAGGAAGCCTAGGACAAGTTGCTTTTTTCTGAATTAAAAGCTTTAACAGCATTTCTGCAAGATTTTTACACTGAAATGATTTGAATCCATTGATTTGATGAAGAATGGTGGTACCAAATGAAATTGAAAGGGATTTACTGAGTAACCAGTGTACTAAGATTTAACAAGAACTTCAACTGCCTTTCCCCTTAAACATTATAAAACAAAGTCCAAAAGAATATTTACTTTTGTCATGGTTTCAAGATAATGCTTAAACCAAAGCAGCACATTGTTGTCTTTGTTATATATCAGACCAATCCAAAGAACTCATATAATTCCAGGGGGAGGAGATGAGTGTGGGCAGTAATCAGACAAGTCAGTGGTGCTTTTTGAGGCAGTACTAAGGAATCCTGCTACACTGACTGAGGGGCGCCAGATGTGGGTCATGTTGCATCTAGCTCCACCCTTATGCAATATTTCTCTGCAGATTTGCCTTGATTACAATCCAGAGAAAATATCACTCATCTATATCTAATGCATCATCACTGTAAAAATTTGGAGCATAGGTTATTTCCTTATTAGAAGAAAATTTGTCTTCTTTAAAGTCACTATTGATGCTTAGAAATAATGGACAAGAGACTTCCTAAAGCATCCCATTTTATATGTTTTGTAGTCATGCCACAAGAAGTGTCCACGCTGAACCTGGGGAAGAAGATCAGCATCCCCAGAGATGTGATGCTAGAAGAGCTTTCTCTCCTCAATAACAAAGGATCCAAGATGTTCAAATTACGTCAGCTGAGGGTGGAGAAGTTCATTTATGAGAATAACCCTGATGCCTTCACTGACAATTCTGTGGTAGGTCAGAGATTAAAACTGAAAAGTTGCTCTGTACATCCATGGGAAACAGGAATGAATTGTTCGCATGTTCTCTTCTGTCTGTATGTGCACGGGGCAGGGTGCCAGGAAGAGGATCTATTAGCAAAGAAGCACAGAAAAAAAGCCAAAATTGTATAAATACACAAGTTTTATTTCCTTTTGGCAGCAGTATGAGTTTCTTTTGGCAAATGCTTGGTGTCACACATGTATAAGCATGAGAATATTCAGTACTGAGTGACTGCATGTTTGGCACAGTTCAGAGCTGTGCAGGGCAGAACTAGTTGTTTTTGTGCCCATTCCACTTCTACTTTGCAATTCGGAAATGATCCATCGAGGTCTGACTTAAGCTCCAGTGGGTGCAGTTCTATTTTTTGTCTAGGATTGCCTTTTATGCTTCCTGCTGTGCAGAGTCCTCTGCTCATTTCTGCAGGATGTTACATAATTGAAAATTCAGACAGAAAGCTTTAATTTGCTACTGCAATATCTTGTTTATTTGCTAGAGGCTGCATTTGGTTTCTTCTATTTTCCTATTAGGTACATAATGTAAATTGAGACATTATTTTTTTCCCCTTTCCCATGAGTTAGTACTATCATGTAATCTTTGAACCTCTCTCTACAGTTAGTTTCTGGTGTAAAGTTTTCTGAAGATATTTGCATTTTTACAGACAATATTTCCATTCACATAATTGTCAGCTGTTCAGTAAAACAAACAGAGAATGTTTTTTCAGGTTCATATGCATTTTGATGTAGCATCTTGTCTTCCAATGTTCTTTAAAAATTATTTGGTGTCATTTTATCCCTTTACGTAATCTATTTTCCAGTTCAAGGAAAATGAAGCACAATAATTAATGTCAATCTGAAGAAAATGTTCTGCCAAAGAAAAACATGCTATTTTTTAGCTCACTGATGTGTTCAAAGACAACAATAAGTAAATCTTTATAGTTCACCCCTAAAACCTATGATTTGTGAAGCAGGAGGTGGAAAGATACCTGGAAAAAAAGTCATTACAATGACATCAGTAGGTCAGATCACAGATCAGGGATGACACACCAGCATGGCAGCATTATTAGACTTCAGACAGTTTCTTCATCTCTTTGTGCTTTAGGTAGTTAATGTCTTCAGTAAGCTATCTCCTAGAAATGATGTGGGAATGAATGGTGTATCGAACTTTAGACTTGTGTGATGAAATGCAAGCTACTCTTAGACATATGCAGCCATCTCAGAGCTTCTCAAACATACTAGGGCCAAGTTCTGCTGCACTGAGGAGGAGTGAGAAAATAACCAGGTGAGGGAATAAAAAGAAATATTGCAGAATGTTCAAACATTTAAGGGTGTCACTTAAGAGTGTCAAATCAGAGAAATACAAAGGGAATAAGTTGTGACAGACTGACTCAAAACTGGGCATGCACAGAGACCCTCTAGGAATGAAACGAGCTGGTTTTCCTACTTTCTTTATTCATCTGTACCTTTCACTCCATACCCTTTTGGTAGTGAGTATTTCTCTCTATTCAGTAAGAACACTCCTACTCCTAAGCTCTTTATGCAAGACTATAAGATACTGTGCTGTGGAGAAATGTATTTGGGGCTTAAATAAGACCCTAACAAGCCTAGGATTTTCTTTTGGCTTTGCTGTATCAGAACAATGGCATGGTCCCCAAACAGCAGCTGGTACTCTGCTTTAAAATCCTTTGTGATTCACTTTCAGAGGTATCTTTTCTCTATATTCATGGTACAGATAACAAATCATTGGGCAGTGAAGGAAGACTTTGGTCTGTCCTAAAGCCATTGCTTGGGGCAATCCTATGGGGATCATGAAGACAATGTAACAGCTGCTGACTGCCCTGCATGCTCTGTGCAAGGACTTTGCCAAGACATCGACTGCCTCCTTGGATAACTACTGTCGTCATCACAGCCAGTGTGAGTTACCACCTTTGCTGGCAGTCAGAGCAATAAGAAAAGCTGAGTAGTGGCAGCAGGTGAGTCATCTCAGAGAGCAGGTTGCTCTCTGGCAGATAGGTATCTGTGGCCTCAATGTAATCTCTCAAACCATGAAGACGGTGTCTGACCTTAGCACCAAATAACTATCATCAAAAAGCCCTTTGTATAGCAATATTTGAGTAACTGTTTGTGCCTTTCATTTCTTGCTCATGACTCTGCTCAAGGTAGATGCAGAAAAGAAGGCTTAAATAAAAAAAGGCCACACAAGGAAGATGTAAATAGTAGATGCAGAGTAGATATTTCCTACTAGTAACACCTCCCCTTTCCCATTAATTTTTGCTTCCTTATCTCCCCACCCCAAAAAAAGTCCATTAATGCTGTGTAAGGATAGTTGGAGGCCTGTATCTAGTGCAGTCCCCCAAGTACAGGGACCTTCAATCTATTCATTAATGACTTGGATGAGGGATTAGGATGCACTGTCAGCAAGTTTCCTGATGAACAAAGCTGGGTGGTGTCGCCAACACCCCAGCAGACTGTGTTTCCATTCAGCGAGACCTGGACAGGCTGGAGAGCTGGGCAGAAAGAAATATAATGAGGTACAACAAGGGTTAAGTGTAGAGTCTTGCATCTGGGCAAGAACAACTCCAGGTACCAGTATAGGCTGGGGACTGACCTGTAGGAGAGCAGTGTAGGAGAAATGGGCCTGAGGGTCCTAGTGGCCAGCAGGATCACTATGAACCAGCAATGTGCTCTTGTGGCTAAGAAGCCAACAGCATTCTAGGGTGGATCTAGGGTGGTTAGCAGATCGAGAGAGGTTCTTCTCCTCTGCTCTACTAGTGAGACCGCATCTGGAGTACTGTGTCCAGTTCTGGGCCCCTCAGTTCAAGAAGGACGCTGCTGCAGGGTGTCCAGCATAGAGCAACAAAGATGATGAAGGAAGTAGAACACCTCCCTTATGAGGAAAGGCTGAGGGAGCTGGGTCTCTTTAGCTTGGAGGAGGCTACCTATAAATATGTGAGGGGTGGGTGTCAGGAGGATGGAGCCAGGCTCTTCCCAGTATCATCTGGTGATAGGACAAGGAGCAATTGGTGCAAGCTAAAACATAGAAGGTTCCATATAAATCTCAGAAGAATCTTCTTCACAGTACAGGTAATGTGGCATTGGAACAGGCTGCCCAGGGGGGTTGTTGAGTCTCCTTCTCTGGAAACATTCAAGACCTGCCTGGATCTGTTCCTGAGTGACTTGGTCTAGGTGATCCTGCTGTGGCAGGGGGATTGGACTAGATGATCTTTTGAAGTCCCTTCTGATCCTTTATGTTTCTATTCTATGATTCTATGACTTAAAGCTGGTGGTGTGTTTTCTCTTTTTATATCACCAATTTCTTAACTGTCTAAAAATATTCTTAGGACAGACTTCGCAAAGCAAGGCAATAAATGTCGGGGATGGAAAACACATTGTTTCTTTTTCGCCAAAACCAGTTTATCAGTAAGATAATGTAAGAAAAACACAAATGAGAAAGGTTATTAAAAATAAATCCAAACCATATAAGGGAGCCCCAAACTCCCTGTCCTGTAGCCATAAACTTCCACACAAGGGAGTTCCCAACAGATCCACCCTCCTGCTTCTCTCCTCCTCCTTCTCCTCTAGCCAAATCTACACATTGGACGATTACATAATTCTCCTTTTAGTGGAGAAAACATACACACATCTTGTGTTCAGACACATCAGACAGCTCCACACAGAAGTGAAAACTAGCTGTTCTACTCACTGCTGCAGCTCCACCCATTCAGTTAAAAGAAAATAGTAACTAAACCCACATTCAATAGGATCAATGAATCCCCAAATGAGCAAACTGAAATACACTACCTATACAGCTGTATAGCTGTTTCCAGTACTGTGACCCTTTCCTCTTCAAATACACACTACAAGGGTATGTTTTAGGGAGGATAATGGTAGGTTACCTTGAGTTCCTTCTGCTGCTAAGTACTGTGGCAGGAAGAAAATGGAAGTGGTTATTTTATAACACCAAACACGGTGCTCCATAGCATAGAGAAATACACAACTCACCTCAGAGACTTTTCATGTTAAATGGCCAGGCGTGATACAGAGGGTGAAGGAAAGCGTAAGGACAGAGGAACAGAGCAGAGCTGTTTTCATGCAGCTATTCAGTATAACATAGAAGCGTCCACTGATGGCTCTGTTTACTCCTTGATATACTTAGAAGAATGCCAATCAAGACCACAGGAGGTAGGCTTAAAGGGAAGATGTTAGGAAATGCTTTCTTTCTAGGAAGTCTGTCCTCTGGGAATACTAAACTTCTTGAGCAAACATTACAGGATAACTGCAAGCTAAGATAAGAGAGAATCTCAGGTTATGACCTAAGTGAGTAGTCTGCAGTGGACTAACCTCTGTAACAAAATGAGCCCTTCTGTGCTGGAGTTGGACTGATGCAGAAGACCTAGAGATCCTAACTAAAGCCAAAGCTGCATAAAAGCAAACATGAAGTCTGGTGCCTTCTACTCAAGAAGTCACCGGTGTAGAAACAGCAGAATGACAGAGAATAAGAGCCCTTTAATTTCCACAGCAGTTTCTGTCAGAAAACTTTGGACAGAAAGTATTAAACTTAGTGTCTTTGTTCAACAAAGAAAATGTAGCAAAGATAATACAAATACGATATAATTTTGGCTAGTATTCGATAAAATTTCCCATTATTCAGATGTGCAAATTCCATCACAAAGTCAGAAAAAAAAAGATTAAATATCAAGTCAGAAGTAAATCTGGAAATAGAAAGCAGGAGCTCAACCTGCTGGGCCTCTTGGTGGTGCATGTTTAAAAAAATTAACTTAAAGAACAGCTAAGATTACTTTTTATTCTCACCATAAATTTAAGGCTATGCAGCTTGAAAAAAAGACCCAAGGTGAATGGATAAAAACATTACGCAGTTAATGAAAGTCTTTAATGCCTGAATTTTTAATCTCCTGTCCCACCAGCAAGGACCATTTCAGTGGCTGCCTCTGAGAGGACAGCCACAGTAACTTCAGAAGTGTTAGTAAGCACATAGGCATCAAACCTTTGGGAAGTGAGGTGGAAATAGAAACACATTTGGTGGTCTCAATCATTCTCTTTAGGGCACAGCAAGAAGCTGACGGGGAGCACACAGTGTCTTCTCCCGAGGACTGCCTGCAGTGACGTCAGGGCCTTGAGATCCTTGGAGATCTCAGCTCTGTTGGTTGTATCAGCTTTCACTAGCTACTTTTCACGAGATACGCAGTAGCTCGAGAGAATTCAGAATTCATCCATATATGCACTCAGCCTGTAGTATCAGGCTGTTGCTAGCACTAAGAACTTCAAAGACACGAGCTTAGTTTGTTTAGCCAACCCAGCGGATTACATATCAGATGAACTGGCCACAGTTGTTCTCCTGCTAGAAAAATTCAGGGATGTCCAAGGACTGATAATATCCACTACCTCCAGCAATGCTCAGACAGGGCAAACCTTGCCACAGAGCCATCAGCAGGACACCAGCCTTCTCAGTTGTCACTCCTGGGCTTCTCTTCTGGGACTTCCACCAAGCAGGTCAAACAACCCTAACTGAAAGGTCCATTCGGTCATATGAATATGCATATAGATAAAAGCTGCATATGCTGCTAGCAGCGACCCAAGACACACATTCCCCTCAAGAATGTGCTGTATTTTACTCCAAACACCCTGACCAGAGGCATGCTGTAAGCACTGGAGACAAAGCTGCATCTATTCAGCTTTGACTATGTCAAGGCTCCTGCTTGAGGCTGTTGTTCCTCAACTCTGCTCTCTTGTAACAAGCTCACTTTAATGCACTGAAGTTGAAGATTTCAAAAATTAATTTGCCTTTGCCTCCTGTAATTTGAGCTACGACAATCTATGTAGTGACCACAACTAAAGAAAATTATATTGTTGTTCTAGCAGGTGAGTAGACTGGGGTATTGTATGGAAAATAGGTCTCTCCTATCTGAATGGGGATGCCTGCTGAGCATAGGGTGTTTTCCCAGTGGGTCTGTGAAGAATTGTGAAATAGCATAAGACAAATCGATGTTATTCCAGTTGGAGCTAAACAAGATTTAGGTGTGGTTTTCCCAGGGCAGACCTTGTGTTTCCAAGAAATTTCTCTCCTGCTTAGTGATAATACTGTGACAACAGTGATGCCTCTTCCTGATCACATGAAATACTATTGTGCACAAAATCAAACCAGCCCTTTTTACCATATCTTATAACATGCTGGCATTTCGTGATCATTTTTAACACATATTTCATGTAAGAAGCCAGAGGAAAAGAGAAATAAGCGTTTAATTCTCAGGAAGGGCTCACAGCATGGGTGAAACTTGAAGGAAAACTGATGCAAATCCTGTCTTGAAATTAGTGAGCACATCAGTAGAAGCATTAACCTTGCATACATGTTAACATTTTGAGAATAACCTCATTCTGACCTCTAGCCTTCAAAATACTCTTTTTTTTCAGCTTGCCTTTTTCAGCCAGATAGCTCCCACACATAACTGAACAGATTGCCCTACTAGCTCCTGCGTACAGCTTAATGCTCACAATCCTCTCCTCTCTCAGTGCTTCCCGACATTCAGTGGAACATTATCTCCTCTGTTCCTAAAAAGGGAATTCCCTACAGCTAGGAGAAGGACAGACAGTCCCTAAAGGCCCTGGGGGCACCAGCTCTGCCACTACAGCCTGCAGCTGGCTGCCTGCCTGGGTTGCAGCCTGGTGACCTGCTGTGAAACCCTGGACACTGTTGCTGGAGACACAGGGAGCAAAGGGTTAGATAATTCTGCCTTGAACCTTGTGGGGTTTTCACTTCTCCTCTATTTTTAGCTAACTAAACAGCTGGCCTTGGAAGCCTGTTTACAGCCTGGAAAGCTTCTTTTTGCTAAACTGTAGTAGGTGTAAGGGCCCTGAAAAAGCCTTAACCCTCAGAGAGCCAGCTCTGAGGTTGGCACTCCTATCTTCCATTGATCGCCTGAGATGAAGTTATACAATCAGAACTGCAGCACAGATTGATTCACTTCAGCTGCATTCGTTACATCTTTGTGTATCTGTAGCCAATTCCAACAGGAAAGACCAAATGTGCTATCAGTCCTAGGTCACTTTATTACACAGCTATGTAGGCTGTAATACATGAAATACATTTTTAAACATGATGGAAGTCAAGCTTTAATCTCACTTCTGACAAATACATAAAATGTGGTGTTTGAACATGTTACACCAGTTTCTGTTCCTCACAGGTATTTATTAAAGCTGCTGTGTGCAAAGCTAAGTCCTTCTGCTGGGCACCACAGGGTCTACAAATCCTGCACAGACTGTTTGCTATGTCATTATGTGCTGCAGGGATTGTGCCTTCTAGCCTGGAGTGGGTGAGCTGGAAAATAACACTATTTTCCTAATGGATAAAATTTCTTTCTTACCCCACTGCTGGTTCTTTAGTGCACATATCGCTACAAACAAACCTCTTCCTTTTTGTCATTTTCCTTCTGTGATCTTTCATGTTTCCTGGGGCTGCTGTATCTTCAGCATTTCTGGACATGAAAGTACCACCCCCAAGCAGACCTTCATATATATGGAAAACAGACACATGACCAGTCATCTTCTAGGCTTTTATGCTGTCACAGGCAACCTGTAACTCTGGTGCCCTGTAACTCTTAGCTCCCACACTGTCACTGAGATGAGTTTGCTGGCCTACAAAAACACTGATATAAAAACATTTTCTATTTTTTGATCAGCTTGCTTTCCCACAGGTTAGCCCATGTTTCTCTGTCAGGTCTGGCAAAAGCTGTATATCCTTTCCCTTCCTTCTGTATTTGATACTGATCATTGCTGATTACAATACACAGATCACTCTCCTCTCACCCTGACCATATAAAATGGCTCTGAGATGTCTGTTAAAAGGGGGTTTCCATTGCCATTGCTGCTGTTCTACAACCGCTTTAACACATAATAGAGATAATAACTCACACAACATTCTGGTTTCATAACAGATAGAAAACTGGTAGATCACGAAGACTCAGGAGTTCATTGTTCTGGGACTCAGCTCTGCAAATGTGAATGGACCATATCATGTAACAAGGATTCCTACTCTCTTTTCTCCTACCCTAGGATCATTTTCAGAAGTTCATCCCAGGAGGGCATTACGGTGAAGATGCTCATGGCTATGCCCATGGGCGGATGGTAGGAGGAGTGACAGCTGGGCAGCATGGCTCTGGCAAGCAGCAGCATCCCACTGGTCCCTCTAGGTCTGGAAGCAAAGGAAGCCCTAGGGACGGTGAAGGGGAGCATATGGGGGAATCAGCTGGAAGTGGTGGAGAAGGAGGCAATGCTGAGGAAGGCAAGTATCTTGCAAGAGCAAGAAATAGCTAAAGCTATTGAAGCTTGTGCTAACATTACTCTTAAAGACAAAAGAAATTAATTTGACTAAAACGTAATTCTTCCAAACTAAGTTTCATTGAGAAGTCTAGAAAAGTTTAACTGCCTTTAGCTTGAGAGTTTTGTTTTCATGCTTCTCTTGCTCAGTCATAGGCAAGAAGCAGAATTACCTTCCTTAGCTGTAGCAAAGAAATTACAGGAAACTTAACTACTGAGACTCTAAGGCTGATACTGCTGTATGCCAAGAGAGCATACCCTTTCCTTTCACAGGTTTGACACTCACTGCTACTGGACTTGTAAAATCCAAGGTTCTTCATTTACATTCTGGAAGAACATGAATTTTATATTAGAATTAGCTTTTATATTTCTGGGCATCCCTGTGAAAAGAACAAATCTGTGTAAAATCTTCTTACATGCTAATTTTTTCTATACTTAACCTATTTCTATGTATAGCGAGTAGTAGGATTAATATAATCTTGTCTGCTTTTACTACAGAAATGAATCACCATGGCTTTTATTTCTCAAGTCTACCAATCTATTTACTTCTAACCTACTTTAAGTTTTTAACACAGAAAGAGAAGGTTAGTTGGTTTTAGTTTGGTAATGAAAATAAGGTTCTTGTACATGTCTGAAACCAGGAAAGCTCAAGATTTGGCAAGGATAGAAGAAAAGACAAAGAAAGAAGTTGTGATGAAGAGCAAGGTTTCAGACAAGAGTTAATAGTTCTTTGTCACTTAATGCATGAGGATTTACATTGTCTACATGAGCTGCAGCACCACGAAAGCACCAGAATGTCTAACTCCATTAACCTGTTATGTGCATCTGCCCTGACCAAGCAAGGCAGAAGTTATTGCTCAGGAGTTTTGAGATTTTTGAAAGATGAGCATCTTAAAAGTGTCTACGTTTTTTTGTACAACTGCCACCCTTATTAAGAAGGTGGTATTGTACACAACTGGAAGGAAACAAAAAATGTAGCAGCACACAAAATTAAGATCTTTGTCTAAGATCATCTGCTTAATGGAGCAGCCAGAAGCTAGTACAAACGTTCTGGCAATCAAGTATCTGATTTAACAGTAACAGGCACCTCTGTCAATATTTTAACAGGAGAGATATCCTATTATATTTTCAAACTTCTGTTAACCATCCTGAGGTGTTTAGCCACACTTGTCTTTAACATCCTGATTCAGGAGGGGTAAAATATGAATGTCTGTTAATGTAATCCAAAGAACATGCCAATGATAAAAATACTGACAAGACAGGCAGCATTTTCTGAACATCAGCAACAGGCTACTGAGGTAGGATTGATTAAAGATGGATCTAGGTTGCCACAGCCCTGAAATATGATGGTTAAAAGATTGTAGTGCTTTAGAGCCAACTTCAGTGTTTGAGCCTGATTTTGGAATTTACAGTCATGGCTTTATTTATTTCAGAAGATGATAATGATGATGGTGTGGTTTAGGTGGAAGGGGGTTATGTCTGCTATGACAGAAAAGTAAATGATGAAGCTAGGTAGTATTTTGCCTTGTATAAAGCTTCCTTGAGGCAGTGGGACGATGGAGTAATCACAGTGGTTCTTGGGGCAAGGGGTGTCTATTAAGAGTTACCAGAGATAAGAACAGAAAGTCAGCTTTCAAATACATGCTTGAATGCAAACTACTGGATGAGTGTCTCTTACATTGTAATACACCTGCTTCTGTGGATAAGTATGGAAGTGGTGCATGAAAGTATTTTTAAAGAAAAATATGGCCGTAAAATCTCAACCTTATGTAGGAGTTACAGAATCTGGAAAAAAAAGTTGATGTCTCAACTTCAATAAGCAGATTACAGAGAGGCAACATATTAAGAGTCAGTGTCATCTAACTAGAGTGTTTTACCTTCCTCTTTTTACAGATGGAAAGTCAGGAGGCAAAAAAGTCACTATTTTTAAAACTTACATCTCCCCCTGGGAACGAGCAATGGGTATTGGACCTGAGGAAAAAAGTCAGTTCACCATTGACTTACTGTCATATAGTCCCAAAGCTGATTCCCCCCATTACAAATCCTTTAACAGGTAAGTCTTCTTGGCTATTCATTCAAGTTTACTTAGAATGAGGAAACAAAGTAACCCTGGCATAGCCCTCCTGTCTTGTGCAGTATAAGTAAGTTTTAATTGTTTATCACTTTGCTTAGCACAGTCTCCTGTGGGTGGAACATTTGTAGGCCTACAAAGTGAAGATAATTTGAAGGCTGCAGATTTTAATTCAGCTTAATTCAGCATCTGCATAGGAAGACTTTAATCCTATTTCCCTTTCTTTCTTTCTCCACTCATCTGAGCAGAGAAATTGCACTTGCCACTTTATTACCACAGCCATTTAGAGTTCAAGAGTTCAGGAATAATGCTTATGATCAGAAGCAATATACTTCACAGTACTTCACAGAAGAATTGGGATCTTCCTGCTCCTTCTGATAGGACCTCAAAATCTTACAAATACTCCTAGAGCAGCAACAATTTTATGTTAACCTATCTATATGATTCTCACACCCACTTCCACAGCCTCAGGACATAAGTATTCAGGACAAATCCAAATCACACTCATTTTGCAGTAACACAGCCTCTGCCTCCTACATGTACGGGGTACCAATGGGTGTCAAAGGTTTATGGTTTGATGGCAATTGAAGCAACAAGGGTCAAGGAAGAGCACGGGAGTGGAGGTGGGATAGTGTTTTTAAATCTTTTTAGAACATAGGCAATGGAAACATATATATTCTTGGGAAGGATTTGCTGGCCAGTTGACTGAAACAGTGGTAATATTTACAATCTTAGTATGTTTTTTTGTTTTATAAATCCTGTTGTTCACCTATACTCTGTTCACTAATTCTGTGTATTCCCCTCTGCCAGGACTGCCATGCCTTATGGGGGTTATGAGAAAGCAGCCAAACGGATGACCTTCAAAGTGCCTCAGTTTGATATTTGCCCTTTGCTTCCAGAATCTCTCATGATATATAATCAAAATTTCAGCAAAAGACCCTCCTTCAACAGAACCCCAATACCTTGGATGCCGTCAGGAGACTCCTCTGAGTACCGTACTGAGGTCGTGTTGAGTGGTGAAACAGAAGAGCTGTAAATCGCCACTGTCAAGGTCTTCCTTTTTTCTCAGTCCTTTCTATTTGCAAGTTGATAGTAGGGAGCTGAAAATTGCAACTCTAGTTCTGTCAGCCCTTCCTTTCATTTGCCCTTAGCCCAGACAAGTCCCTGGCAGGTTCTAAACTCACCTTCACTGTGGTGTCAATCCATATCAGAAACAGTTTGAGGGAAAGGAACTTCACCTTTTTTATTCACCTGAGCATAAAAGGGCATAACTAGGAAGTGTTTTTGTGTTTAGCAATGCTAAATGCTGTCCATCTGCTCTGTAATAAATGTTTTGTCATATATTAACAAGTAATAAAACGCCAAGAGGAAAAAAAGTCTTTGTACTTCTCTTTAAAAAGTGCTGCTGAATCACTTTGGGGATTATAAACAACAGATGTTTCAATCTCATAACTAGACTGTTAGCATGGGAAGAAAGATGAAGGACTGATAGGAATGATCATGAGATAGGTACACATCCAAGTGGTTTGGATAAATACTGCAAAACTGATGTCAGACAGTGATGACTTTGAGGAAATGATACAGGTAATCATACCAGAATCTGAGATAAAACAGCAAGCTGACCTGTCAGTGTAACAGACATACTAAAGTATTTCACTGCCATCTAAAATTCCCTCACCAAGTAGCACACAAGTTCACCACATATGAACATGGCTAGCAGAGCAGTGCTAGTGACAGGGTCCATCAACCATCCCAGACACAGTGAAGGGATGAATCAGGCACAGGGCTGTGAAGGGACTCGGGTCAGGAATAAAAGGAGACAGAGCTGAACGTGAGGTATAGTGTAGGTCCAAGGTTAATCTTGACAAGCTATCTCCAGTTGGAACTCTTAGAGAAGACTGCAGGCCAGCAACCCTACAACACAGCTCTGACAAGGACCACAAGGCCACAAGTGGTGTGAAGGTTCCAAGTGAGGTTGGTCAGGGCAACTATGGGCTGTTGGTGCACACAGGGCAATGACAGCAAAATGTTTGGGAATTCCACAATAATCTCACAACCCATGCTCCTTGCTACTGGAGCACAGGAAATAAAACCCAAATAAATAAAATAGGTCCTTAAACATGCCCAGAAACTTAAGAAATACTGTGCAGAAATAGCACAGTGCTCTGTGGTGGTGTAGTTTCAGAGTTCTCAAGTTCGAGGAAGGCAGATACATCCCTTAAGTAGGTCAAAGAATGGGGGTATGTATCCAAAACTCTCTCTAGTTTATAATGCACAAGATTTTTTTGCTATGTATTCCATTATCCAAAACTGAAGTAAGAAAATGCAACATAATTGGAAATAGTATATTCTCACAGCAAATTATTAATAACACTTCCAAGATTCATACTTGTAAGCTAAAGGGATCCTTCGGTTTTGTCAAATTTGCCTAATGAGGCCTACAGCTCTTCTTTTGCCAGTATGCTTTCAATCTCAAATCCTGTTGAGCAGGATTTATGCGCTTTTCTTTCTAGTACAAAATGACAAATACAATACTAGATGTTGTAGAACAATTCAGAGCACTGTTGTCTTTCTGATTACATCACTTAAGACATATACTAGTTTAGTTGTTACTCAAAGTAACGTTAAAAGTGAGGAAAATCAGTAATCCAAACTCTGCCTCAAAAATAATTAATTTCAGTGAGGCTTGTAGCTACTGTAATCAAGACAGAAGTTTGTCCAAAATGATCAAATATTTAAGAGGAAGGAAGTAACTGTTCCTCTCTCTGGTTTCCTTAGGCTATGATGTAGACCCAGGGGAATCATCTGGGTCAGAGGATTATTTATATTTGGAGTAAGAGGATTTTATAAGATTTAATTACAGTGGTTTTCTCTCACATGCTAGGAGCTACAGAAATTCATTCATTTGATTTTAAGCAGGGTCATCACAGTCAGAGA
The DNA here is from genome assembly GCA_013397515.1 of Upupa epops. NCBI lineage: Eukaryota > Metazoa > Chordata > Aves > Bucerotiformes > Upupidae > Upupa > Upupa epops. The sequence goes on along the minus strand of VZRI01010536.1, from coordinate 225,427 downwards.
GAAAAAAGAACCAATTACTGAGCCCTTGCTCTTGCAAAGGCAGGCTGCAGCTCCCTCATACAGCCCGAACTGGAAAAGCAGCCAAAAAGCCATTTAATAGAGGAGCGATGGCCCATGAAGAGCAGATTAGATAGATTTTATTGTAACATCCAGATATTCCATTCAGAACAAAAAGTTCTTATTTTTTTACTTATTTTACTTTACCTTATTTTTAGGAATAGTATTTTAGAGTTTCCAAGGTTTGTGTCTCTCTTGTAAGGCAACTTGTATCATAAAGAATTGAAGCCAAACTGAAAATGTATTAAAAATAGTGCCCATGTTTTGATGTAAAAGAAAGGTGTTTAACAGAGTCTCAACTATAGTATCCATAAATACAGACTCATATATTTTTAAATCTTGTGTGAAGTTTTAGCTAATGGCACAGTTGACATGCTTCTCTGTGTTGCACAGAAAATCTTCCATATGACTACCAAATATTTCCTAATCAAAGGGTTTGCATCTCATAATCATCTCTCTCGTGTGAACATTCTGAGTTATGGACATCTGTGTTGAGTTAATCCCAAGCACAAATATATGCTGGGTGGTGAACGGATTGAGAGCAACCACTAGGAAACGGGCTTGGGGGGTGTTAGTAGATGAGAAACTCGAGCCAGCAATGCGTGAGTGCGGCCCAGAAGGCAAACTTATCCTGGGCTGTATCAAATGCAGTAATCAAGGCAAGGGAGGCGATTCTCCCCCTCGGCTCTTGTGAGACCTCACCTGGAGTCCTGTGTCCAGTTCTGCAGCCCCCAGTACAAAAAAGGACATGGAACTCTTGAAGCAAGTTCAGAGGAGGCCACAAGGATGATCAGAGGACCTCTCCAGTGAGCACAGGCTGAAGGAATTGGGGCTGTTCAGCCTGTAGTAGAAAAGGCTACCAGGGGTCCTTATAGCAGCCTTCCAGTATCTGAAAGGAGCCCCTTTGGAGAGGGGCTTTTGATGACTCTAGTGATAGGACAAAGGGAAATGGCTTCAGACTAAACTAGGGCAGATTCAGATTAGATCTTAGGAAGTGAGGGTGGTGAGGCACTGGAACAGGTTGCCCAGGTAGGCTGTGGATGCCCCCCTTCCTAGAAGTGTTTTGGGACAGGCCAGATGGGGCTCCGCGCAGCCTGGTATAGTGAAAGGTGTCCCAGCCTAGGGCTGAAACTAGATTTCTGAAGCCTCTTCCAACCTAAGCTATTCTATGTTTCATCTTCCGTTAGTGATGATGACAGTGTAATTAATATACAACTAACATGTGGGAATTACAATTGATGTTACTAACACAGCATTTAGAGGAAATTACTTTGTCATTAGGCTTCCTGCTTCTCTAAAATGGAATCTGGAACAGTTTCAGGCTCTTAAGAGAACGTGGGCTTTGTCTTGTTTGACATAAAATGGATTCACTACTTTTATGGAAGAAGGAAGGCATCAGACAGCCAAAAGCCTGAACATGGTTGGTCTATTATGAAGCAAAGAATTCTGCATGTGGCTGTCCCTCCATGGGAATCACAGAATTATTGAAGCTGAAAAAGACCTCTAAGATCATCAAGCCCAGCCTATAATCTGACATCACCACATTAGCTAGACCATGGCACTTAGGGCCACATCCAGTCTTTTCTTAAACACCTCCAGGGATGGGGACTCCACTCCAATGTCTAACCGCTCTTTCAGTGAGGAAGTGCTTCCTAACATTTAACCTAAACCTCCCCTGGCACAGCTTAAGGCCATGCTTTCTTGTCCTACCACTACTTACCTGGAAAAAGAGCCCGATCCCCACATGTCNCCACATCCAGACTGCTTAAACATTTCCAGGGATGGTGACTCCACTACCACCCTGTGCAGTCCGTTTCAGTGTCTAATCAACTTTTCTGAGAGGAAGCAAAACCTCCCCCAATGCATCTTCAGGCCTGCCCTCTCGTCCTGTTACTAGTTGCCTGGGAGAAGAGCCTGATCCCCACATGTCTACAACTTCCCTTCAAGTAGTTATAGAGAATAACTACTTAGGAGACTGGTCCCCCTAGTCTCCTCCTTATCAGGCTAAGCAACTGCAGCTCCCCCAGTCTCTCCTTACAAAATTTTCCTTCCAGTTCTTTCACCAGCCTTGCTGCTCTCTTCTGGATCTGCTCCAGTACCTTAGTATCTTTCTTGAAGTGAGGGGCGCAGAACTGCACCCAGTACTCAAGGTGAGGCTTTGCCAGTGGTAAGTACAGGGGAGAATTACATCTCTAGTCCTGCTGGCCACGCTATTCCTGATACAAGCCAGGATGCCATTGATCTTTTGTGTCATCTGGGCACACTGCTGGCTCATATTCAGCCAGCTGTCAAGCAGGTCCCAGGTCCCTCTCCGACACAGCACTCACCACCCATTCATCCCCCAGTCTATAGCTCTGCTGGGGGTTATTGTGGCCGAAATGTAGGTCCCTGCACTTGGCCTTGTTGAACCTCACGCTGTTGGCCTCTGCCCATTGACCCAGCCTGTCCAGATCTCTCTGCAGCATCTTCCTCCCCTCCAGCAGATGGACACTCCCCCCACGACTTGGTGTCATCTGCAAATTTACTAGGGATAGATTTGATCTCTTCATCCAGGTCATCAATAAATATGTTGAAGAGAACTCGGCCCAGCACTGGTCCGTCGGGGACACCACTGGTCACTGGACACCAACTGTATGCAGCACCATTCACAACTACTCTCTGTGCTCAGTCGTTCAGCCAGTTTTTAATACAGCAGAGGGTGAACCCATCCAAGCCATGGGCTGTCAGCTTTTCCAGGAGGATGCTGTTGGAGACCACATCAAAGGCTTTGCTGAAGTCTAGGCAGACGACATCCACAGCCTGCCTCTCATCCACTTGGCAGCTCACCCAGTCAAATGAGATCAGATTGGTTAGTCAGGACCTTCCCTTCCTAAACCCATGCTGGCTTGGCCTCATTCCCTGGTTGCCTTGTACATGATGGCACTGAGAATGATCTTGCCAACTAGTAAGGAAGCTCTAACTTGTGGCACAAAGCTGGATCATTCACTACACTGAGGGCTTTTTTCCTATCTAGCTTGCCTACAAGCATATGTTCTCTTCAACATAATACTGTCACAAGAGCAACCATGTGGCAAGTGGCCCAGCTTCCAAATAATCTGCTATTAGTACTTATTTGGCAATTTATGGGGATCACCGCTGCCCTGCAGCAACATGCATGCTGATTTCTCTGGAATTAGAAAAGTTTGCAAGTCAGCCTGCTGGCTCCCAACACACGAATGTGTTTATATGCAATTTCATCTCTGCCCAAATCCTCAAACTGCAGGTTACAAACTAGCTTAGACAAGTTGCCTATTTTGTCTTGGACATGTGCCTGACCAGAACCACAGATAATCAGGCAGAATTTGCAGACATATGCAGAAGCGAGATTGTACACATTCTGCAGAATTGTACAACTTCTGCAGACTGCTGAGTACGTGGGATTGAAGATAATTATCTTCACAGCATCATATATCTCCTACTAGAAGTCTCTTCAGCTAATGTAATTAATTAGCAGTGCCTTTTTGCAGTACCTCTTGCTCACTATACACTTAAAACAGTGTCATCTTCTCTCTGATGATAAGTTTCTGCTTGCTTGCTTGAATACATAGTCTTAATTAACACATACAGTAAAGTGAGAACTACATAAACCACTGTCACATAATGCTTTTAAATGCAAACTAAACTCCAATCATCTCAATAAATGAATTCTCAGGTACAAACTCTTCCTTTAATTTTCAATTACATTTTTAAGAATGTGATTTATATAAAAAGTTTTAATGCACGTCTTTCAACTTTTTTGAAGAAAACCTACAGGCTCTGTTTTTGTGTTTATCTTTTAATTAACAATTAAAAAAAAACACTAAATGTTTAATTTTAGAAGTTTGTTTTTCATTTCAAGAAATTTCCATTTGATGTATTTTCAGGGAGAAGCAACACAAATATATCTGCAGACAGGACTGCAGTACACTTTGAAAAATAGGAAGGCATTATAGTTCTAGCTCTAGCCATAGTTATGATAAATATTTGCCCACAGTGAACAAATAAATGCATAAATGAGATTAATTTATGGTTATAAGTTTTTCTTCTAGTGCCAGACAAACATAATTCTTCTTTGTTGTTCTAACAAGACTTACTGGGAACACTTATTTTGGGGAAATTTGGATAGAAAAGACACAACCATACTACGAAAAGCTGACTAAGGTCTCAACTATTTACAGGCTCAGACTTGAACCAAAGGCAGCATCACTGCTTTATTCCAGGTCCCCGCATTTGTAGTTGGGGAGAAAAAAAAACTTACAAAGGGGCACCTGCAGCAGTGGTAAAGGCTACCCACTGAACAGTGCTGTACTTGTGCTCCATCACAGCCCTCTACATGAAAGGGGAAATAAGGACTCTGCAGATTTCCATTCTTACTGGGAAGTTTGTGCCTTAAGCAACAATTTCATTATATATCAGTCACTGCAGGGAGAACAAAGTGGCCGCTGGAAGGAGACACAAACAAATGAGAAACTTTCTGCTAGCCTCCCTAAGGACGACCTATGAGCCTTATCACACAGGACCTCCCCCGCTCAAAGATGCTGTACAAATTAAATTACACTGAAGAGCACATCAGTCAAACACCGCAGCGCCTAGCTCACATGAGTAATTACTTCCTTATTCTGGTACAAAAACTGGCATACTTTAATGGGCCTGAAGCTAGCACAGATTCAGGGCTTCATTATATCTACTATCTCAAAATGTTTTCTCTTAATTAGCTTTGGTCTCTAAGTTAAGCTTGAGGCTTAACTCACTTGCCCTCTCTCCCAATATGATTGGCTTAAATCCCAAAGCCAAAGACTGAACTGGGGTGGGAAGTCATAGCAAGTAAATAAGCATTGTTCCAAATGTAATAACTTTGTTTTGTTTTACCTTAATGGTGTTGGAATTGCCACATTAACAACAGCAGCACAAATAGCACTTCAGATACCTGTAGATACAAACAGTATGCTTTAAGTATTTGCTCTGGGCATAAAGAAATGTAGTCCCAGCCCTCCAGGGATACTCCATGTACACCACTGACCGTATACCTGAATTACCAGAAGCTGGTAATTCTGGTATACAGAAATGCATGTTTTAGCTACAGAACATTATGCACCAGCATATTCAATTCTCATACATAAAAATGTGGCTCAGCAACCGGATAAAAAGTTTCCTCCACAACTTACAGGGGTGGTACCACTCCTCTAGGACAGTTACAAAAGACATAACTCTTATGTCATGAACACGGAACTAGAAGGGCAGAAGTGTGTTAGCCCCTTAGGTCTTTATGTTACCGTTTTAATAATTACATTGGGTACCTGCTGCTCATGGAAATGGTTGTTCCCCTAGTCATCTTCAGACTCCCTTGGCATGTGCGATCCAGAATTCATAGGAAGGGACCCGTTTATTGTTGTGGCACTGAATTGTGTCTCTTGCACATACCAAAACTGGTACTATGCCACAGTTAACAGCACTTTGTGCTAGTGACAGTGCCACCATACACCACAACGTGCAGCTGAGTGAGCTTAGTATTCCTCTTGCACACTGTCTGGCGTTCAGAAAAATCAAGACACAAATTAGCCGGTCTTACTAAATTTTCACAGAACTTGTCATAGTCCAACTGTCGCCTGAAGTACTTCGACGGATAATGCTGAACATAGTGTTCTGGCTCTAATCCGTGAGGATGCCCAGGTATCTCAGGCACAGAGCAGACCTCGACCGCTGCTCCGGCCACACGCCAGCGGTGCCTCAGCCCACATCGGGCAGGTGTCAGCACCCACACTCTGTGCCCGCACACCTATTTGTTTCCCAAAAGTAAGACGCTGTTTCTATATGGGTAGCTCCATGGAGCTCTGCCGGGGCGGCCGGAAGCGCCGACTATTCGCTAAATTGGCGCAGGGAGCCCGGACTCGGGGACGGCCGCGGGGACAAGAAGCAGCGGAGGTGGCCGCGGTGACCCTCCCGCCCACCGGCCCCGCGCCTCCAGACCTCTCTCGACCTCTCGCGAGAGGAGGTACCCCCGTCCCCTCCTCTGCCCCTGGCGCGGCCCGCGGTTCTCGCGGCACGGTGGCTCCTCTCGCGAGAGGTTGCCGCGGCGGCCCGTAGCTATGGCAGCGGCGATGGGGGCGGCGGGACTCGGCGGCGGCGGCAGGTACGGGCTAGACGCGCCGGGGATTGCCAGGGCGGGAGGGACTAGCAAGCCTCAGGGGCACGGGCGGGCCGGGCGAGGGTCGGAGTTTGGGTCCGGATCCGGGTCCAAGTCCCATTCCTGGGTCCCGGTCCCTGCGGGGCGGGAACTCCGCACCCACCGTCCTCGGGAGCGTTCGCGGCTTTTTTCCTCTAGTCCCGTCCCCTCAGGAAAACCCCAGCCCAACCCGCTATTCTAGGTCCCCGGGATCTACCGGGGACCCTCTCGGTGCTTTGACCGCCCGGCCCGGCTGCTGCCACGCGTAGGGTTGCTGCGGGCAGCAGTGCCGGCGCTCGGCCGGCGCCCCTGGGCCTGACCTCGGCGGACCCGTGAGTGGGTGTCCCCTCGGCATGGCGGCAGCTGGGCAGCCCGGGGAACGGGAACTGGAGGCTTTTGGTCTTTTGTTCGCGGGGTCGTTGAAGTTCCTGTCACAGGCATTTAGTTACGTCGGTTAATAACTGAGGTGGTCAGCTGCTGCTGAACGTTTGCCTACATGCTGTTGGCTAAAAGAGGCCGCTCAGTTACAGCGTTGGGTTCACTGCCCAAGGCAGGCAGACACTTTTGGTCTCTCCAGGGTCAGCTTTCGTTTGAAAGAGGTTCAGAAAGAGATTTCGTGAGGATTACAGCCCTAAACCATAACAACACACATCTTCTGCTTTCAGAAAGTTGCGGCAGTCACGTTGGCTTTCTGGTCTTTTTGCTGAGCCAAGTTGTTGCAGGTGTTGTAGAGTCTGATGGTGGTTTAAAAAGAGTTTAGCAGTTTTTCAGATTTCAGAAGGAATTCTGAGCGTTGTAATAAAGAAAAAAATTGTGTGACATGATAGCTGTGTAATTTCTCATGAAAACAAACCTCTCTAAGCATGTGCTGCTCTTCACATCTGAAAAGGAAAATCTGTAAGGGAAGGATTTTGTGCTACTGTAACACACTTGACACTGAATGACAGTTTTGGAAAACAATAGCAGTTGCAACAACAGCAGCATAGATAGTCTTGTGTTTGTTTCCAGAGAGGGGAAAAAATACCTCTGCAGCGAACTAAACTGCCGAGATAGTACATAACTTGAAATTGACAGCTCTTAAAAATAATTACAAAAACGTATTATGGTTAAATAAAAAGCACTGAATCTGTTAAACATTTGTTCTCATTTAAGAAGTCATCATAGAAATTATAATTTAAGGGTACTCTTTAAATTCTAACACCTAATCAAGAATACATCTAATCAAGATAACACTGCATATCATTCACGACTGAATTAAACAGGGAGTAGTCATGTTTTTTGTTTGTTTTGCCACAATGTTGTTCAGGTGGGGTGGGGGGTAAGTGTGTGCTTTAGTTGTCCAGTACAGGCAAACTTAGAGTTGTCCCACAAAATCTAGAAAGTTCACTTTCTTTATGTTAGTGACAGCTGTAAAAACATTTTGGTTCATTTCTTATAGTCATTGCAGGTAAAAACTATGTCAGTTCTTTTCTCTGTTCTGGGTTAACATTCTATTTTGAGACTATAGTCATGAGTTCATTAGAGAGGATAATGGGAATTTAAATCCTCCTTTATCCAGTCCTAGTGATGTCATTAGGCATTAAGCCCTCTTATGTGAATTTTCATGAAAAGTACAAAGAAGAGAAAGTGTGTTTCTTTCCCGCTTTGTGAAGCCTCGAAAACTTTTGTTTACTAGGGATGAAGCAACAGTGACAAAGCTCTCAATTGCCACATTATTTTGGTTATAGTAGGTGTAGCCACAGTAGTCAGAATTTAGCTTCCATTGTGTTTGAGTGCACTATAAACATATCTATTTAAAGAACAGTAGTGGCAGAATGCCCAAATAACTTGGTGTAACTGCTGCAACAATGCAGCAGGTGGTACAAAAAGGAAACTGAGGTAGAAGGATGAAAGAATAATAAAAGTCACATCTATTGTTCTTTAAAATTTGCTTTCTGTTCAGAAGCAATAAAAGTGTAATTATTAAAATAGGTATGGCTGTTGGCACTTGTAGAACTTGTTTTCATTCTTCTCATGCAGCCTTCTGAACCTTACATCCCTTACACATCAGTGTCCTAACATGCTTCACCCACATTTATTCAAATACTTTGTTTTAATTTATTCTCTGAAATACTCTGCTGCTTGTCTTTGTCTAAACTGGGACAGTTCTTCTGTCAGAAGTGGCTGCAGTCACCATTCCAAAATTATTGTGTGTTTCTGTCACTGAAGGTCATTCCTTGGTACATACGGATGCCTGGTGTTTGATGGCAGAGTGGAGCATCAAGATACATTGGTACTGTCTGTCAAGGAATTTTGATTGTTTTGTGCATATCTCTGTTGTTCCTGTTAACTGCAAGTCAAGTAGTAGGCAGTCTTTAGTCTTTCAGATTTTGCCTTTGCCTGTAGACAGACACTTTTCTTAGGCTTGCACTCCATGTGTGAAACTGCTAGGAGAAACTATCTCCTAGCTGTATGTAGCCTGGACACTTTCTAAGGCAAATACACAACATTGGTCTCTCTTAGCAAGTCTCTCAACATGTAAGGGTAGCATACAGTCTATTTCTTCTTTTTCTCTGTTGTGTCACTTAATGCGTGGCGTTTCCTGCTCTGTGATCTCAGAAAGTTAAAAGGCTTGGGTGAATAGCACCAGCCATTCCCTATGGGACATGGGACTAGCATTTGGCTCAAGTGGGCTTATCAGGTTATGCTGTTCTGATTTTATAGCAATAGACTACATGCCAATTCAGTCATTCAGCTTCCTGGATTTGTGTGCAGTCATTCAGGTAAGAGGTTAACCTACCTTGGCTTTCCTAAGGTTACAAAAGTGTTTTATTTCTGGAATAGTTGGAAAAGGAAGAAAAAATTATGTTATCAACACCTTGGGAGCCTGCAAGGGGAGGGTGAAAGGCTCTTTCTTAAAGTATTTTTCAACACATCATAAGATTTGTGAGCTGTATGTATTCGGTTGTAGTCTTAAGTGTTAGAAGTAATGTTTTTTTTTTTTCACAGAATATGTAGGGCCCTAAATATATGAAGTAAATGTGATCTGGAAGGTGATACATTAAAACTCTATTCAGTTCTGTTAGAAATGATCCAATGGACCACCTAAACTTTGATGAAATGCAAAAGATTTATTTGTTGCGATAATAAGGAATGAGTGAGCAGTGCTGGGTATGCGGAGAGTTTGCGCTCCACCAATACACACACCTACAGTTAAAGGCAGCAACATTTTATACCTTATATTACACATATTATCACTTCAAAGCATCCCCTCCTATCAGTTCTATACATGTCTCCTCTTTGTCCACGTCTGCACTTCTTGGTGAGACAAAGATAAGGGGGGAGACAATGTCCTTGGCCTAATCTTTTGTTTGTACTATTAGCAATTAGCTCCCCACACATTTTGCAACCCTTTACAGGTCTCAGACTGCTCACCCCCCCATCCTTTTTTCCTGTTTGTCCCGCTGAGCTTCATTGCTTACTTTGTTCTTTCAATAGTTTTCCACAATGATTACCTTGACATGAATCATAACATCTCACAACTTTTGTCGCAGCTATCCCTTGGTAAAATGGAGAACTGTGATTACCTGTGGACCATTTACTACCAAACTTTTAAGAGACAAACAAAGAGTCTAGAATTAGAGTTTTGAGGCTTAAAACCATTTTTCTTCAAATTTTGAAGGCATTTTGAAAGGTATGTGCTGTTACTGGCTAATCCATACATTTTCTGTATAACATATTTGTGAAGAAATACTGTGAAATTGTGACTTCTCTATCATTTGTAGTAACTTGTAAAATAAATACATTTAGGAATGGAGCCCATCTGCAGGAAATAGAACTCTTTAAGTGTTGCTGCTGTGTGATTTAAACATTTTGGATGCAAATATGGATATTAAATGGATATTCTTTTCGTAGAGCACTGACCATTTTATACGAAACCTTCAGCCTTAGCAAATTTGTCTTTGCACAAGGTATCCAGTGAAGACTCTTAAGTGGCACTGTGAAATACCACTTTAAAAACTCTTTTCTTGTTGTCATTTTTAGTATCACAAAACCTGAAATCTTTGTACAGGTGCAGAGATAATTTAGTATCTCAGGAAGAAGTAATCTTTATTCACAGAATGGTGTGCTGTGCTACTGGTCATGTAATTTTCACTATTCTCTGCCTCTTACCCTAGGTTGTGGGCTGGAGATAGTGTCTGAGAAGGAAGAGATTAGTTCTTTCTGTGTTCAGCTACTTTGCTGGGGTGAATTTGCTTTCAGTAATGCAAATTATAATGGTGAATTTTGAGTTTGATGTGAGTTATACTGAGTGAATTTGCAAAGGCCCTAGCTGTCACATGATAATAGTTTGTCTTGATTACTGATCAGTTTAGATGTGAACCAATGAACTAGAGGTTAAAAGCTCAGTATTGTATTACCAGTCCTCTGATTTATTCTATATTCTTCTGTTTTGAGTCCCTGTAGTACCCTTAAACAGAACATGCAATAAATACCGAGCATCATTTGCACATGTAAACACTAGGATAGTATCCATTCCTATGTGTGTGAGGACACCAAAGTTAAATATAGCAACAATTTCTTATGCTCTCTGGCTTTCCTTGAGAAACCCTAGTATAAATCCAACCATATGGCAAAACCCTGCATTATCTTAAAGCCATTAACAAAGAACCTATTGCTGCCATTAACAGGAAAATGAATCCACTGCTTTAAGTATCATGCTGGGTGTTATTAGTAACATAAGGCTGATGCTAAGAAAAATGGACTTAAATATCATTAGGAGCTGAGTCATCCCATAACACTTCTTCCTGTTGTACTCAAGTTTGTATTGATCTATGGAAGCTCTTTCAGAGTATATTGTCATTATTACATGTCTACTTTATTCTTAGCTGAGTATCTTGATTGTTCTCAGTGCTGTAAAAAGCATAATAGAAAATTATTTCCATGGATTTAATAAAATAGATTCAACAAAATATTTGAAAAATGCAGGTAGGAGCTTACACGTTTTCCCATTCATTCTGAGGTAAGATGTTTCTAGACAACATATTTGAAGAAAGACAAGTGTTTGTCCAAGTTATTCTCATTTGTAAGGCTACTAAAACAAGTTACTTTTGGAAACTGATTGTTTTGGTGGCTGCCGAAGTAATAAACGTTTGGATTGCCTTTTTATCTCCTTATCCCTTCTCCAATCCTTAATTCCATTCTCTTCCACAACAGTTGTGGAGAAACTGTACTGATTGACCTGTTGCCAAATCAAATATGTATGAGGTGAAATTTCCCACTTTGTTTTCACTAAAAGTGCAAATTAGATACTTTTCCTCTGCCTGACCCATTGATTTTCATGCAGTCTGTAGAGGAACATCATTATTTTTCAGATACCACATTGTTTTTAATTGCAAAATGTTGGAACTTGGCCAATTGATTCAAAAGGTATTGGAAGAAAACTGATGTAAATCAAATGTATCTCTGAGCAATAAAAATAATTTGCTGTCTACTTACTAATGCAATGAGGCATGCAATCGTGCTGTGTGATGTTTCTTTGGTCCCATTTGTTTTCTATCCCTACTGCAATTAGAGCATCCCACATAGAAGAGTATCTTATCTTCCTTTTTTGCATAGCATTTCTGGTATTGGATTTTTATTCAGGTTTGGGTTTTTTATTCAGGTTTGGGGTTTCTTTTGCCTTTTTTTCTCTCTTGTGATTGCACTGCACTCATTACTTGAGGTTAATGAGGTTAACTTATTGAGGACTGTCATTTAGATTAAAAAGTCTGAATTCTGGGGGGGGGTTGAGAATTGGAGTAATCAAATTTTTAAAACTCAAAAATTGTGGCTACTTCCTGAAACAATGGAATTTTATGTTGCAGATAAGACTTCACTGAATTGTGGTTAGTTATGAAACTGTGGCAGGACATGAACCCTGTTGATATTTTGCTTAATTATTTTGCTGTAGGCCCTGGCTTGTTACATTCCATCATAATAAGTGGATTTGGTCAAGCCAGCAGTCCTTGAATTTGAAGGCTGGAAACCTCTGGAATTACTTTCTCCTGTCAGCTTATACAGTTCTGTAAACTGAGACAGTTAAAGTTCAGTTTATTTCCCATCCTGCTTGAATCAGAGCAGTGAATGTAAGTTTATTGTAGACATGTGTATTTAAAATGTAGTCTAGCTTACAAAATGCTATAAAACACATCTTGGCACAGAAGGTTTTTATGGGTATATGCACTGCAAATAAGCAGTAAGTAATTGCTGGTTCAAAGGTTAATAACACAAAAGGCAAAGGTAGGTAGGATGAACTGTAATTATAAATAGTGTTCACATGTTGGTGTCTTGTCTAGAATTCTCTTTCATGGTACAGTGTGGCTCAACCAAGCTTATACTGAAGTATGTATGCACTGTGTACTGTGTGTGGAACAGCTCACAAATTAGAAGCCTGTAGGGAATCAAGGGGAAAATAGGTTTTTATTTTTTTTACTATCTGCATGAGTAGAAAATTTTTAATATTTTTTACCTGTTATCTGACATTTTACAGTCTAAAGACCAGCAAGGTTGTCAATTTCTGATAATTGGTAAAATGTGTAGTAGATAATGTTTGTTTCATCTAATACTTGTGGTTTATTGTTTTTAAATAAAAAATGTGTGATCTATTACATTTTGACTTCTGAAAATAATGAATGGACTAAAAATATGTAAGAGTGATTCAGATGTGGGAGACTGTTTGAAGAGTAGGAATCTATTGCAAGTATTTCCACAAAATGTTAAAATCAATGTATTCTGGAGAATAGTTCATTAGTAGAGTGTGTCACAGTGCAGAGGATAGCAAAAGACTTTCTCATCGTCCAGCTGGTATTCCCAGTACAATGAACATATAAATGGATCAATAAACAACAGCTAATGCATCTCACCATTGGTACATGAGCTGTACTGTGACATGGAAACAGGTTAATGCCCTCAGTAGGTCTGCATGTTATTCAAGAAAATAGGTCATGGTGGGTAGAATGTTGGTTATATAGTCAGCCTATTCCCCAAAAGTTTTCCGTTATACTGTACCTGATGCATGCAAATAAATAGACAGGAAAGCGTCATTACACTTGTGATTTATCAACTGCTGCATTCTCGGTGATGTCTGTTATGGACATTGTTTTGCACAAATCCATGTAGTGCTTGTAACGGATGGTATCTGGGGAGTTTATGTAAATGCTTTCAAAGTGTGTTTAAAGAAGGCATTGCCCGAAGAACCTTCAAGTTTATCTGATTATTGATGCTTGGTAGTTTTTAAATACAGATTTATTTTATTTTCTCAAAGAGAACCAGGAAAGAATGTTGCAGTGTCAGTTTTCATTGAAAGTACTGTTTTTAAGGTGCACCTTTTGAATTCTTGAAGATATATACCTTCCACAGGTATTTAAAGGAAGCTTTTTAAAACATGGTTTTAGACATTTCTTTTAAAAGGTGTTGCTTCAGGAGAGGATAGGCAAGGAGAGAATATAATTTTTCTGTTAGCAAACAAGTATTTATATTATCTCTATTTAGATAGCTGAGTTTAAGCCTGTAGGTTTAATATGAAAACAGCCTTATTTTGAAAACATACCTTCTGTCATGCAATGGTATTTTCTTAAAAGACTTTTCCTTTTTGGAATAGGAAGGTAGTTTAATTAAGTTACGTATTTCTTCAGTCAGTCCATTTACTGTTGTTAATTATAGCAGTCATATTAAGCTGTATAATTATCACACAAATTAAGCTATTTACCACCCTTACATTTTTGTCTGTTTGCTTTTTGCTTGTGATGGGTTTTCCTCTGCCTGTTTGTCTGGTATTGCAGCTACAGTTTGGAAAGGTACTATGGGAGTTCCACTCATTCTTGCTCTGGTAGGAATTGGCTGTGTTCACAGTTAAAAGATCTTGTCATCTTTACTAGAGCAGAGCTTCTGAGAATTAAGTGACGTTTTCAAGGTTAAGTAGCTTGTTACAACTGTAGCTCTGGGAACATGTGTCGGCAGAAGCAGCAGAACTAACAAGAGTTTTTTCCCTGGATTACTCTGCAAAAGATTTAGCGAAGTTTGGGCAGAGAAATGTGGAAAATGTTTGACTATTGCATTGTTATGCCCAATTGAATTGCTTAATTCTGCTGTGAAAAATACTCATTCAAGTATCAATTAAAGAATTCTATTATCTTTTTCCTCTGGTAAGTACTATGTGTACTGTTCATATGGAGTTGAAGTTATTAAGTCATTTATCAATAAATTTTAACCTTTAGGATATTTTATCTCATGTATGAATAGTAAATAAAAAATGTGTAAAATTGTTTGAACGAGAATGCAAAGCTTAAATAAAGATTTTAATTAGTCTTAAACTCTTTTTATTTTTATTTGGATTTCCACAGCACAAAACACTAAATACCAATTTGTTTTAGTATTGTTTTACTTCAGTTATAACTGTCGCTGGCAGGTGTGAAAATGGTTATGCTGGCTATGGTGCAGGTTTCCTTCTGTCTCTACTCTCCCACTTTATTTTGATAGTATCAATAAAGTGCAATAATATTTAACTTGTTTTGGGCTTCTCTTCCTCTTCTTATTGCAGCTTGCTTGGAATTGAGTAATGACATAAATGCTAAATGCCAGGGCTCATACTGTTATCCAGATATGTGAATGAAGTATGAAACTCCTCGTCTGTAATTTTGAATTGCCTTGAGTATTACTAACAGTCAAACTTAGAGAAATATTTCAGCCAAACAATGGAAATGCTTTTCTTGAGCTGAACTCTTGAGAATTTTCAGTGGTAATTTCTTGTTTTCTACATATTAAATTTTCACTACTTCTGTGTGATACTGGTGTATTGATCTGGTACGGGAGTGACAATAACTATTTTATGGAGGACACAATACTGTCTTAATTTCTGCAATCATACTAATGTCCTCAGTTGGTTTGTGAAAATCTCTCATAAATAAGTAGAAGGAACTTTGGTGGGAAAGCATGTGAAGTATTTTATGAATTTATGAGCATATATTAAAAGAGTTTCCAACTGGTTGTAAGGAACCAATTTTTCTTCATTAGGAACATCATGCATTTGAATGAGGCTGTGTGGTCTGTATCCTTAGAGGATTTTAACATCCAACTGCATAAATCTCTCAGTAACCTGATTTGAGCATGTGGTTGGACTAGAGACCTCCTCTGGAGTCCTGTTGAGCCCATTATTCTGTGATTCTGGTTTACTTGTTGATCGCACTTATCTTTACCAACATTCTTTGCTCTTAGCTCAATGTGATCATTTGCAGTGTTCAGTAAATTCCTCTACTGTGAATGGCATCACATGAGACTGAAAAATTAAAGACACCAGGTCAGAAGAAAACAAAAGTACAGAGAAATTGCTGTCCAGCTGTTCTGAGAGGTGGCTGAGGCTGTGGACAGATTAACTCCTCCTTTGCAGAGTATTTCTGTGAAGATTTAGTGTCGATCCAGCCACTTTCTTAAGAGATCTTAACACCAACTATATGAAATTCTGTGTTAGGATTCTGACATGTAATACAAAATATTCAGAACAAATTCTAGCCATCAGTAGAATGTAGCATAACTTAGATGCAATGCACAAAATGAGTGTTAGAACAAGGGAAACAGCACAGTCTTTCTTCTGATAAAATTGAGACTTCAGAACTAGAAGATGAGCTTAGCATGGATTTTAAGCAGGAAGCCATCAAGGCACTATATGATGTGCCTGTTGCTGTGCTTACTGCTTCAACTAAACTTGGATTGTGGGATGTCTTTATTTATTTTGTTACTGATATGAACAAAGACAGAAAAATTCTAGAAACTATAATAATTTATGTCTCTATAGTATCATTAGTGTAGCTCTATGAAGAGGTTAATACCTGCTTAAAGTTACAGTGGGGAGGAAGCAATTTCTGTCTAGTGGTAATACTTTCTTAATGAAAGTGTTCCTAGACATAAGTGAGGTTAGATTGTTTTATATGCCCGTTTTACATTTCAGTGTTATCCTTTTAGTGTTGGAGGAAGATCAAATAGTTGATTTTCATTTACATACCACAGCAGAGCTGCTGGTGCATGGCCACTCCAGTTTGCCAAATTGCTTTGATATGAGGTCGGTTCTGGCAATGCTTTCTGGTGTGAATGCCAGAGTCAGATCCAGCTGCTTGTTTTGGATTGCACCGGTGGTAACAACTGAAAAGCAATTCAAGAAATAGCTTTCCCATTGCTTTTTCCCACAATGATCTTGTATCTGTCCTCCCCCACGATGACTGTAGGCAATAAATATCATTTTAGCACATAAATTAATGCCTGAATTTTTGTTCCACTACCCATCCCCATTATTTAGGTGTGTAGTCATGCAGCTTTAATTCTGCCAACATTCTTTGTGCTTAAAAAAACAGACCAAAAAACCCAACAACTACTGAATAGAGAGGAAAATAGTGTCAAATGAGATGAAGTGTCTTCCCTCGTTTTTGAGTATTAACCCGTTTGACTACTGTGGCTTTTTCAATTTGTTTACTGTTTTCTTTGTGAAAGATTGGGGATGTTCTAGGTTAGGGAAAAAAAAAAACCAGGTTTTGAAATCGCCTTTCTTTTTGTTCCCAAAATAATATCTGGTTTTGGTTTAGACTCTGAGGGAGGCAGGAAGACCGTCCACCCCTGATCAGGTTCTCTGCTGCTTAGAGAGGCTGAACCAATGGGCAAAGGATGCCAGGCCATTGAAGGCATCTGGAGCTGAGAGCAAGGTTTTGAGAGGGAGTTTGTGACCGGTTTAGAGGGGGGTGCGGGTGGCGTTCCCCTTTACCCTGAACCCCAATAAAAGACTGCTGGGGATGAGCAGTGGCTTTCTCCCCTTTTTCCTCTCCCGGTTCCATGCAGGGCGGCCCCGGCCGCCAGGCCCCAGCTTGTCCCACTCGGCAATGCTGGAATGCCGCAACCATGCCGGGAGCCAGGCTGCGGGGCAGCAGGGTGCATTAGCTACGTGTCCTGGCTGCTACTGGCCAGGTCCGGCTTCGGTTCCGTGCTGTGCCGGCAGAAAGACCTTCCCCCGTCAGCACAGCGAAGCGGAGGGCGCAGAGAGAAACCACCAAGTGCCAATTCCTCTCTGCATAGTGTGGAACAGTTACACTGATCATCATCAACCTGAAGACGCTGGAGTGGTGAGCTAACTCTAAAGAGGAAAGGCCCCAAAAGCCCGAGACCTTGCAGGAGGAGGGAGGTCCCTGCTCGATTGCTATCACAGCTGCCGTTGTGTTCTTGCCAAGTGGCTGGGCCCAGGCCATCCTGATTTATGGAACAGCAGGAAGAGAGGCTGTTGTGACAACCTGTGGCTGAGGAGACTGGGATGTTTCATTTAGCAGGAGAACGGAGCCCAGAATGGCATTTGCTCTTTCAGCTTGTCAGAACTGTCAGTGCAAGAAGCTGAATCATAGAATCATCAGTGATCAGAAGGGACCTCGAAAGATCATCTAATCCAATTCCCCTGCTGCAGCAGGATTACCTAGACCAAGTTGCAAAGGAACACATCCAGGCGGGTCTTGAATGTCTCCAGAGAAGGAGACTCCACAGCCCCCCTGCACAGCCTGTTCCAATGCCCGGTTACCCTCACTGGGAAGAAGTTCCTTCTGATATTTATATGGAACCTCCTACGTTCCACCTTGCACCCATTGCCCCTTGTCCTATCACTTGAGAAGAGCCTGGCTTTGTAACTCTTAAACCTTTGGGGGAATGGTGGGAAATTGGGGTTTGAAGTATCCAAGGGGTAGGTCACTCCTGCTGTTGCTGCTGTGCTCTGTGTGTGTGTCCCTGAAGGCAAAGACCACTACAGAATGCTGTGCCCATTTCCTTTTCTCAGAATATGTGTGATGGCATTGTGACAGTTTCTGTTTTGTTTGTGTTACCTGCTTGGGCCTTTTACTTTCTGTGCTTGGACATAGATGTAATAAATGGGTTTTTTTCCCCAAGCTGCTTTCTCTTCCCTGAGAGATTCTATCCAAGACCCATCCAAGGCCTGGGTGCCTTTCTGTTTTTGGAATGTCTTTACCTGGGACAGGGGACAAGTTGCCTTAGCTTCTTGTCAAAGGCATTTCTGCTGGCTAATAATATTACCACATTAATGAAAAACAGCAATGATGGTTTTTAGTCTGTTGAGCACTGCTGAGGGCCAGCTTTGGGCTTCTGCAAAAAGGCTATGAAAAAACTCATCTTCAAGAAGCTGATTCTTTTTAATCAAGATGTGCTGAATGGAGTTAAATTGAGTTGGTGGCTTGTCACAGGTGGTGTTTCCCAGGGCTCCATATTGGGGACAGTCTTATTTGACATATTGTCAATGTCCTGGATGAGGGGATTTAATTTGCATATGACACCAAACTCTGCAGAGGGACCTGGACAGACTGGGGTGATGGGCTGAGGTCAGTTGTATGAGGTTTAACAAGGCCAAGTGCTGGGTCCTACACTTTGATCACAACAATCCCATGCAACGTTATAGGCTTGGGGAAGAGTGGCTGGAGAGCTGCTCATAGAAAAGGATCTGGGGATGTTGATTGACAGCTGGGTGATCATGAGCCAGCACTGTGCCCAGGTGGTGAAGAAGGCCAACAGAGCATCCTGGCCTGCATCAGAAATAGTGTGGCCAGCAGGACTAGAGAAATTTGTCTCTGGTGCACTAGACACTAGGGAAGCCTCACATGGAGTATTGCATTCAATTTTGGACACCCCAGTACAAGAAAGACATTGAGATACAGGAGTGTGTCCAAAGAAGCATCACAAGGCTAGTGAAGGATGTAGAAGACAAGTCAAGTCTTATGAGGAATGGTTAAGGGAACTGGGATTCTTTAGTCTGGAGAAAACAAGGCTCTCTACAATTATCTGAAAGGAGGTTGTAGAGAGATGGGGGTCAGTCTCTACTCCAAGTCACTAGCAATAGGACAAGAGGAAGTGGCCTCCAGTTGTGCCAGGGATGGTATAGACCACATAAGGAAAAATTTCTTCATTGAGAGGTTATGTATCGGAACAGGCTGTCCAGGGAGATGGTGGAGTCACTGTCCCTGGAGGTGTTCAAAAACATGTAGATCTGGCACTTGAAAACACAGTTTAGTAGGCATGGTGGCACGGGGTTGACAGTTGGACTTGATTTCAGAGGTCTCTTCCAGCCTTAATGAGTCTGTGATTCTATAATGAAAGCCGGAATTTTTTAAGTTGTCATGCATAAGTCATGCTAGTTAAGAACAGCATGCAGGCTGGCTGTTACTAGTTCTGTCTTTAATAGTGCTGTCCTGAATCCTCTATCAAGCAGTTTACCTCTTCAGACTGAAAAGGAACAGCACCATGATACACTCCTTGAACAGAATTAGGTTTGCAGCAGTATGTGATATATAGGACTTTTCTGGAGAACTGTTTCTTGTGGGTATCAAATCAGCTTTCTCAGAGGATTTTCTCATTGCTCTTGGAACAACATAGTAATGGATCACTTTGGATATCAGTTTAGACAACCAAGCTAACAACTTGAATTCTGGCTTTCAAAGCATGAACCTGTGTAACTTTCTATATTGGTAAGTACTTCCTGAAAGAACTAATGGTCAAGTGTAGCTGTCAAGTTTTTTACTCCTGTCTAGGCTTTAGGAAATGAAGGACACACCTGCAAATTAAAATTACTTAATAGATCTCTCAAGTGTTCAGTGCTATTTGCAGGATATAATTATCCAAATAACTTTAGAGGAAAAATTATATTCTTCTGCCTTAATAGCATTCACTTAGTCTTGATTTCAGGATTTAGACAGAGGAGGAAGCATGTGTATATTTGCCTGTCATCTGTATGTTAATTAGGAAATACAGTGCCAAATTCAGTGCCTTCCTCTAAGCTTGCTTGCCTTAGTGTTACAGCTTGTTTATCTTCTTACCCTGCTGGCAAATTAAGATCTTTGCAATCATGTCTTTGAAAACTGGAAGTTGGAATAAGAAAAACAGTTTTCCTATTTCACTGCCAAAAACCCATTTGACATTTGTATGAAGAAACCTGGAGAAAATAATGGCATATTGTGTATTTTGAAAGCAAAGTCGCTTTGGAGATGCTTTAGTCATTAGAGAAATCTTTCCTCTATTGTACTAGGATTTTATTAATGTGTGCTGATATTGCAGAAAATATTTGGAATTTAGACCAGGATAATGAGGAGTAGCACTTGCCTTTTTAACAGTCTGTTCTGCTTCCACAACTACAGTAACCTTTCTCTTGCAGACAGGTTTCTCCCAGGAGATAATTTCTATGACTTTGATGCCTGTTGCAAGGATGCCAGTATTGAAAGTTCTGTATTGGGAATTACATAGATTTTATATGTCACTTGGCTGTATAGTTAACTACGATTTGATCAGAAACATACCTCTGCCTAGTAGAAACAATGATCAGGTAGAATTGCTAGGTATAGTATTAAAATGTCTTTGTGAAATAGTATAAATTTGCCAGATGTACTAATAGAAAGCAAGAATACCTATTGTGCAAGTAATTGGAAAATAAATTGATGTGGCTTGCATATTTATAGTTTATGTGTTTGCTTATTTAGCTTTTTCAGATCCTTTGCGGTAAGAATAAAAATGCAGAGTAAAATGCAGAAGAACTGGAGTCTGGTGTTTTGTGAGCCTCAATACTGAGGTTGCAGATTACTGTCAGCCTCCTTGACCATCTCAGTGAAAAACATAGGAGCTACCATGCTAAAATAGACTCAGAATCTGATTAGCCCAGTTTCTTATTCTGGTGGTAATCAGTAAGGAAGTGCTCTGTTTGACATACTCCTGCAGCCCACATGTTTTACATTACTGAACCTTTTAATTTTTTGCCACACCATTATTTTAATTGGTTGCTTCCTTGTTTTTCAGTTTTAAGGAGTTGTCTTCTCCTACTTTCCCTCAGTTTTATGGCAGAGTTATAGGTGAATATTCTGCTAGTTTAGGCTTATACCTCTTGCTCAGTTTAGGAATGATGT
>VZRI01010536.1:145941-204026 GCA_013397515.1 Upupa epops | reverse complement strand
GTTTTAGGTTGGACTGGATGAACTTTAAGGTCTTTTCCAGCCTCATCATTACTGTGATACTGTGATACTGAGCTTCAGGTATTTGGACTTAATACCTTCTTGATTGTATTTCTCTGTCGGTAGACTGGTTAATGGTAGAATGGCTAATAAAGGAAGAAACTCTGCTTCATACTCCTCTTAGCTCTTTGAGTCAACTTTTTAATTCTTTGTCCCCCTAATTAAGTTGTGTTCATTTTTATGGCTTTTTATTTGTTCAGTGTTGTTTTTAGTTATATGGTCTTTTTGTTTGTTGTGGGTGTGGTTGTGGGTTTTTTTTAAACTATTATTATTTTGTATTTTGGCTTTTTTTTTCTAGGAGGGGCTTTTGTCTAGGGTTATATAATTTCTGTTGGTCGAGTGTCAACTATTGCCTAAAGGAAATAAGTGGAGAAAGATTATGAAAATACAATTTTCTGTAATTGCCTCCAGTTGAGCTGTCCTCTGTTGGTTATTCTAGTCTTTTTAAACCAAATTGTATTTTGACATTGACAACATTCTGTGGTAGGGAATTCTGGCATTTATGTGATGTGTAGTAGATTTATGTCTCTGTGCCTGTCTTAAAGCTTATTATCTTTGCTTTCCAGATTATAATATTGTGAAATAGTGTATAAATGCTTATGATATAAAGATCTGTATTGCAGCTCCCTGGCTCTCTTCCTGTCAGTGCTTCTTGTAATCTTCTGCACTATCTTTACAGTTCCACCTCAGTATTTCAGGGAGGTGGTGGTAGGAATTGTATATGAGTCAAACTGTTAATTTTACATGGCCCAGGAAGATCTCAGTAAAGGCTCTGTGTAGAGCCATGTGGTTTACAGTCCTTGGTAAACATTTTTAATGCTTTTATCTAAAGTGTTTGACTGCAGCTTTGCTCTCTGTAGGGAATGTGGGCCCTTGCTGGGAGTATATTTACATTTAACGATCCCATTGTGTTTTGTGCAATCACACAGCTTTCTAGGTTGCTTGTGGAAGGTGCTCTTAGTGAGACAGTATATTGTCTAAGTTCTTTGTCCTGGCTCTAGACTAATTCTTGCTGTGCCTGTTTAAGCTGAGATTACAAACCTCTGGGTCTACAGATGTAATAAAATTGGCAGAAGTCGTGTGTACTGAGTAAATGATAAGCACATTTTTAAATGAAGCTATTCACATGTTCAAATTTGTTAAAATGTATTCAGCTTAAACTTTGTAGTTTCTAAGTAGCCAATGTTTAATTAGAAAAGCTGTTGGCTCATTAAAGGGCAAGTAAGTATAAAGGAGAGCAGACAGGCAGGGTCAGTTTATTGATAAATACTTAAGAAAGAAACAGACATAATGTTTTTCTTCAATAATGTCTTTGGGTTTAGCTCATCCATTCAGAGTGACAGTTGGTGTGTTGATGCTATGGAAAAGATGATGTTACTTAAAATTTTAGAGGAACGAGAACTGCACCACTACAGCATTAGTTTCCACTGGGTATTTATTACATCACCCTGTGTTCTAGCATTCTCTGTCAAATTGCATGTAGCTGTTGCCCAGGCTTACATGTCCTGGAATCAAGGTCAGCTGCTTTTCATGGCACCACTCCTTTGCTTGTTGTGATGGCTATCCAGAAGTAAGGTGGGTCAGGATCTACTTCTTGTTTTGCTATGCAAGCAGGCAATATTACTTTTACTGTCTGAAATGTCAAATTAATTTAGGTGAACTCTTGTTTTTTAGCATGTTTTAAGTCTTCCAGTCTAGAGGTTTCAACAATTTTAATTTGGCATAGTATTGTAAGTAGCCAAAATGGAGTGACACCAATGGCATGTCTTGTTCAAGGATGTTAACATAGAGCTGGGAATAGAATTTGGGTGTTCTGACTGTTCCAGCACAGTCACATCCCCAGTCCAGTAAGGAGAGGGACCAAATCTTAAGCTGTTTTCTTACAAGAATAGCTCTAAAATTGGTTAACAACTCCTTGGTGGGGAAAGGGAGCAGCAGTTCTTGGAGGATATGCAAAGCAGCATAATGAAACTACATTATAATGAATTCTTAGCAGTTAGCAGGTTATTTCATTGATATAACTTGTGTTCATATCTGGATTAAAACAAAGAGAAAATAGATTTTAATTCTGTACATAGACTAATCATCAGTCACCATTTTTTGCTGTGGGCCCTAACCACATGAACAGGATGCAGCTGAGTCTTCAGCTAAAACTAAACAGGCATTATGAATGAAGATTGTACTAACCTTTCAATTTTCTGTTAGAGTGTTTCTAAACTAAATATGTAGTTGGATTTAAATCCACTGTGGTTATCAACAGTACACAGAAGCTATTAACGTAGCAAGTGGTGAACTGCTAACGCAAGAGAGGTCTTACTTTTCTCCAAATTTAAAGGTAGATTCGTAGCCTGCATCAACAGCAATATTTTCCCTGCTATTTGTAAAGTTTTGTCATAACATACAGATGAACTAATTAATTTTAAATATACTTTTGCATCATGACTATTCATTTGTATGCATTTATAATTGTAATTTATTCACAATTTATTAATTTACAATTACAGTATTCTGCTTTTTGTCTCTGGTACTTAGGCAACATGAGATCTTTCAGTAAAGAGAAGAACTAGAGGTCTATGAGTGTGTTTAATATATAAAAAAGATAATGACTGGTTGTCAGTTGTATGTAATCATTGTAAAATTCTTGTGAAAAGGAAGTAAACAGTTCAGTGTCTGGCAAATACCTGCAATGCACTAAAGAAAACTTAGGTCATAGTTATCTGGCGAAAATAAACAGAGCTGCTCTGCAACCGCTGATGTCTTTGAGCTTTTTTTCCTTCCTGTTCTTTGTTGCTATTAAAAAAAAAGAAAACGTTTATGTCTTAAACTATCACACACACGTGTACTACTATAGTAAGAGTCTATTAATACATTTGGCAATGTCAGCAAGTACCTAACAACTTCCAAATATAATGGTGCGATTGTAGGAACATAGAAAAGAGTTGCTGGTTTTGTGCACAGTGCTGCTGTCAAAGAGCCAGCGTACCTGCAGGATCATCTGTGTCAGGATTAATCATGCTTTTAATGTGCAGTGGTTTCTTCAGTGTATGTGCATGGGTATGTGGACAAAGTATGTGTTCTCCCCCACCATCCGTCCCGGTTCTGTCCTCCTGCTGGGTGTGCAGAGGCATTTTGTAGTTGACACAGATGTGGTGGTGCTATGAGCAATCTGTTAATTTGTCTTCCCTAGCTGATGTGAATTCAAGTCTAGTTCTGTTTTCGGTGCTCTTACTGGACATCTCCTCTGTATTGCTGCCTCACTAGACATGGGCCACCCATTGATCAGTACGTACTAATCCTGCTCCTGGGACCTTGTCTTAAGCTTCATGGTTGAGCTTAAGAGGTTGTGGAGAACACTGTGGCACTGCTGCCCATGATGCTACTATGCCAGTGGCTCATTAAAGTGGGGGATTTGATAAACAGTACTTTTTATAAGGCATACCTGAATGAAGTTCTGAAAGTAACTGCAAAACACCAGTAGAAGAGTGTAAGTCGGCAAAACCTAGCACAAGAAAGAAATAAAAAGCATAGAGGGTGTACAATACGAATGGCAAATCTAAAGCAAGCCTTTGGCGTACTTCTTGGTACTTGGGTAGGTAGTTTATTAGGCTGGAGCTGATGAAATTCATCATTTGACACGTTAAAGAGAAGTAATGGAAGTCATCTCAGTATCATTAACTGGTATTTGAGATGCTGGAAGACTTGAAAATAAAAAAGAGAGATGGGGGAAAAGAAACCAGGAAGTTACAGACCATTCCTCTCATCTTCCACATTTTCAGCAAATTCTTGCACAAAGTATGAGCCTCTGGAAGAGAACAAGAACATGAGTCGCAACCACCATGAATTTAGGAAGAGTCAATAGTCATGTCAGACTAATTTCCATCTGTAACATGACATTAGAGCATGAGTATTGACCAATGTGATTGTTAATATTTTCATATTAGGGTGTTTTTTAGCACTGCTTTCTGTGATAATCTTACAAGCAAGTGAAGAAATGTGACCTGGAAGAAACTATCGAGTAGGAGCAAGACTTATTGGATGACTGTGCTTAGTGCATGTTTGTTAATGATTGTCTGTCAAAATGAAATGGTTGTGCTGAGCATGGATCTGCCACGGTCTGTTGGGTCCGTACTCATTCTGCTTCACTTCAATCTTTTTGTTAATGACCTTGATGATAGGAATGAGTGTGCTTACAAAATTGATTCACTAAAAATGTCCCCGAAGCTTGGAGGGAATTTATACACATAGGACAAGAGTGCAGAATTTTCTTGAGGAAAATCTTAGGGGATAAATCGGGACAGAGTGAAGTTCTACACTTCAGAAAGACTAAAATACAAAAATGCAGGGTAAGTAATAAGTAAATAAATTATAATTCTCTAGAATTTCTGGCATTGTAAAAATGACAAACATTGTATCAGGAGGAATAAAAATGAGAGTATAGACTGTAAAACATACAGAACAATCTTTTTTCTATGGCTAAGTCCTCACTTGAATGTTGCATATGGCTAGGGCAAATGCCTCAAGAAAATACAGCTCAGCTCAGCAGAGGATGAGAAAAAAGTAATTGAATAATTTGAGATGTAGAAATTTGGGCTAAATAGGTAGTATTGAATTAATTTGAACCAGGGAGAGGGTGGAGCTGTAAACCCCCCTCCCCCCCAAAAGAGACCTGGAAAGCATAATTTTGTGTTTGTGTTATGTATATAGTAGGTTATTTCAAGTAGGTAAGAAATTGTTGATTGTAGGGCTTGCCTGTGAGAGGTAGGGCAAGACAAGTGTTTTTATATTGTTTCAAAAAAATGCAGATTAGGTCTTGGACGAGGAACAAAAGAGGCTATTGTTTTTCTCATTAGACATTTTCTTTCTTTACCTGTGTTTTAAAGACTGATTAACGTGACATTCAGACTTCTTGGAATGCTACTGATTGAAAAACGAAGTGTGTGCACGAACACAATTTACCTGGAGACGGTATCCACTAGACAAAATGATGCAGACAACCTCCATATTGCCGGTTGTTACACTTCCAGTATCCTACAGCTCAATAGCTTTCATCTTGTTTTTGTTGGCACTTCACTACATCAATGCTTCTGCATAAGGGGGGGACTAAAGGGAAATCTCATAAATGCTTGTAAGTATCTAAAGGATGAGTGTCAGGAGGATGGGATCAGGCTCTTCAGGGTTGTGTTCCATGATAGGACAAGGGTTAATGGGCACAAACTAGAACCTAGAAGGTCCAGCTTAAACATAATTAAAAACTTTTTCATAGTGAGGGGTAACAGAGCCCTGGAACAGGCTGCCTGGAGAAGTTGTGGAGTCTCTGTCTCTAGAGACATTCAAAATCTACCTGGGTGTGTTCTTGTGTAATCTGCTCTGTGTGACCCTGCACTAGCAGGAGATTGAACTAGATGATATCTAGCAGTCCCTTCCAACCCCTAACATTCTGTAATTGTTCGAGACTTTATGCTTGCTTTTCCTATTGACAGGCCTGTCTGTAGTCATCTTTTATTTATTTCTCATTTTCATAATCACTTCAGTTGTCAGTCCAGCGCACTGGGGACTCAACATATTATAATAAGAAAACAAGGAGTGTACTGTTGGTAATTGTTTTGTTTATGAAATCTTTCACATTTTCCATTGTAAATTTCTCCACTGAGTAATGAGAATAAGCCTCAGTTACCTGAGGCAGTAACGTGTTAGCATAAGCATACTTTGAGCCTCTCTTTGCATCGTTATACCCTAGAACACACGTGTTTAATCATCGCAGTTGGAAATTACCTTGATTAGCAATTTTAGTTTCTATTTTCTTAAAGAGAAGTATGTGGTAGCATGAATCAAAGTCAGTAACCTGTGTACAGTGTAGCCAGCCAAACCTGAGCTCATCGCCTGAGAGTGGGATTTGTCACAGCTTCAAGCACTTTTTAGTGGAGCTTTTTGTTTAAAAAAAGTGAAGGAAATTCCATCATTTCAGTATTCCTTCCTCCTAATAAGGTGTGAGCTGCTTCCAAATGACATTTTCATCTTTTAAAATTTTCTTTCTTTATTACTACTTCACCTTTTTGAGATGTTTATGTGAGGGAACCTGGAAGCTCTGGCTGCTGGATGAGAGATGGTGAGCTGCCTTTAAATGCAGGATGTATGTCTGATGTGGAAACTTTAGACATCCAGGGTCCTGCAGGGAAACATTCTGGAGCTCTTAAGAGGTGGAAGTTTTATGCATATTGCAGAAAGAATCAAGGTGATTTGAAATATGTTTGTTATTTATTGGTTTGAATATGAGGGGATGATTTTAATTTCTTCTGCCACATCAATGGTTGCTCATATCCTACTGTTTTGCTTCTCCATCCCATTGTAAATTTGGACTATATGCTGTAAATACTTACGTTTTTCCTTCATCACACACTTTGTTTTCCTGTCTGGACCATCACGTTCATATTGAGTGCAAGGGAAGGTACTGATGACATTCTTTAAATAGTGAGCATTAGCACACAGATTTCCATATAGATACATCTGGAGAGCTCACAGGGTTGTGCTTGTTCAGGTTTGGGTCTTATTTAAATGTTACTGTTTGTAGCCATCAGATGGGACATATAGAGCTCACTGTATGAATCAAGCAGGTGATACAGATATTTGGAATAAATGGGGGGACACTTACTGTTGTGGGATGCAATGCAATACAGTTTATTGCTGGTGAATACTGAGTGATAAAGTAACATTTGAAAAATACACCAAAAATGCTTTGTCTCTTAAGAGAATGCCAGAAGAGTGTGCCTCTGGAAATGGAAGGGTGAGTCCACTATGTAGGAGGAATGTATAAATGAAGACATACCATAGTATAGGAGTTGCAAGATGTTGCAATCTCATCAGCCAGCTCTAAGAAGTACTGATGCTTCTGGGTATATGAGGTAAAAAACATTGGTGTGATTTAAATGGTCTATTTGAGAATGCCTGGGGTTTGGGAGTGCTGTGGTGCTGCTGCTGAGCAGAACGCTGAGCTCATGTTAGCCCTCCAGCTTAGAGTAAGAGTTGCTTTTACACTGCGTGTCTGGATAACAATGCAATCTACAGCAGCAGAGGCTGGTCAATGGATAATTACATGCTGGACCTTACCTAGTGTTTTTGAAAGCCGTATGTAGATCAGAAATTCCATGGCTTTATTTTTTCTTAAAGAGCTGGAATGTACATGCCTTAAATTTAATGTTTCATGGAATGGCTGTACTTGGAAAATCTACTGAGGAAGCACAGTCCACCTGTTGTCTCGTGTATGGTGTGTCAGGTTGCACTTTTTGTTATTGACTAAAGATAATTAACTTAGCCTCGACCATCAAAAGTTAGTTTTGCCTTGCTGTATTTCAGTAAAAGAAGGATGTTTCTTACAATGGAATGCTGGATTAGGCTGTTGGATGTCTTTTTGAAGTACCTTACATTTGTCTGTCTCTTTGTAGAACCACACTAAGATACATAATAGAAGCTTTATTTGCACGCATATATTAAAGTGTGGTATTATGAAGATGCTACTAAACAGGATTACAATGCAAACTTGCAGTTTAATGACCTACAGGTTTGAAGTTTGAGTAGAAAGTTTCAGTTCTGAAGAAAGTGGGGGAAAGTGAGGCCTCACAAGGTCAGTGTAGAGGAGAAGAATTGCCTCCCTTGATCCAATAGTGACACTACTTTTGATAGAACCCAGGGTATGACTTGCATTCTTGGCCGCACTAATGTATTGCCAGCTCATGTTGAGCTTCTCATCTACCAACACTCCTTTGAACTGTTCTCAGTCCATTCACTGTATTTATTTAAGCTACCAAAAGGACATTGAAATTATTTTTAGGTTACTGAAATTTGGACGAAAAACCAGTGGCATTTACATACAACAGTGGATAGATGTGAGTTTCTTGTGATTTCACTGTGGGTAGCTGTGTTAGATGGTAATATGTGTGAATATGTAGGTTTAATTTAATATTTGGTTCTAGAGGAAGGTGACAGGAAGGCAACACAATAGTCTGGATAAGCAGTGGTGCTGCAGAGGTGTCACAGACAATAGTTGATCTGTCAGCTGTGAAGAGCCGACTTCCAGGCTCTGCATGAAGTTGTGTAACTGTCTTTGTAAGGGTGGGAGCTCAGTGATCAAAAGGGCATCAAAACAGGATGGGTAACAATCACATGAAGGTTTTTTTATGTGACATTTTAAATTAATGAAAATTATTTTTATTGAAGGAAAAGTGTGTTTGGGTGTGTTTAAATGTCACACTTCAGTAATACCACTAATTAAGATAACCTGTTCTAAATGTACTTTAAAATAAAATCCTGCTACTTGTTTGCAGCTAAAATTCTTAGCAAATCAGATGCTGAATTGAAAAAGCAATAATAAACTGACAACCTTTTGACATTGCTTTTCTAAAGTTATAGAGTAGATAAAACTTTTGATTGTTTTGCACTGTTTCTCAGTTTAGAAAGATGAAAAAGTGAGAAACTTTATCTTTGAATGTGAGTATTAAGCTAGAGAGCTGAAAGGATGAGAACCCTAGCTCTAAAAGTCTTCACTATTGCTGCTTGTCATCACTATCAATTTAATTAAGATTTCTCTAAACCCTTTTTTAAGTAGTTCAATAAAATAATGCATACATACTTAACTTCTGCCTGCATACAGTTTGAGATTAGTATGCAAGTGAAGGTGTATATTAGAAAACGTGCCGTATCACATTCACCCTGATTATTCATTATAGTAATCTTGAGTGCTAACAGCAGTAAAGCAGAAGCACTGAGCTCACAAACAGAAAATGAAGGGGGGCGGGGCAGGGAGAAGAAAAGGTGTAAACATGAAGAAACTGTTGTTAGACATACTGATGCCTAAATGTGACAGGGAAAAGACAGATCTTCATAGGGGACAGTAAGAGTTAAATGTAATACAGGTATTTTAATGAACTGTGTTGTTTATGGTACCTTTCTTATTAAGAAGACAAGAAACAAAATGATGGTTTTTTTGAAAGCTTGTATCTTCCATTTAATTTTTCTCCACGTTATTGTGTTTTGACCAACGGAATTGGACTGGTGCAAATACCGATTTAAAGGACTCTTCTCCGCATTTCCTAGGGGAGGGGGTCCCTGGGCAGGGACTGGGAACAAGAGTTTGATGGGTGGGGTAGGGCCTAGCCCTGGGGGAAACCGAGGGGCCCCCTCGCTGCCCCTTTAATGCCGGACCTGCCCACGATCAGGTGCGCGCCCGAGAGGTGACGTCATGGTGCTGGAGGCGGAGCCGCCGCTCCCGCGCTGCGGGACGGGGCAGGACCGGCAGCGGTGAGTGAGGGCGGCCCCGCGGGGAGCTCGAGTGTGCGTGGCGCGTGAGGTGCGGAGTCGCGGTGCCGGGAGAGGTGGGCTAGGGTGTGGGGTGGGACCGGACCGGACCGGGCCAGACCAGACCAGACCAGACCATACCATCGCGGTCCCGCCGCAGCAGGTGTCGGGCTGATGGTGCGTTGTACGGGCTGCAGTACTCTCACAGCGAAGGGTTTCTCCTGCGGCGAAAGCCTGCATGATTGCGGCCAGGATCGGCAGCGTTTTCTCCGGGCGTAAGGGTGTTTCGCGCTACGTTCGGAGTGACTTGTTCAAACTGTTGCTCAGACAGCGCAGGAGCAGGGGGTGGTGCTGAGTCTGGTCCTGGGGTGGGGAACTGGCACTTCTTGCCCTTGCTGGAAGGGGCTGCGTTAGATTTATCTCGCCATACTCGGGCGAATCTGGGCAGTTCAAAGCACCGGCGTGTGCAGAGCAGGAGGGATGTCTGGTCCTTGGAGCTGCTCTATGTGCCGGTCAGTGGGAAGGTTGTAGCCCACCTGTAGAGAGGAGAATAGTGAGCATGCCCTTTGCTGGTTACCTGGACTGTGCAATCCCATGGGGCATTCATGCCCCTAAAACCACTGTGTGCCCAGAAACTGCATTTGCTAGTTCTGATGAAGAAAGGCAAAGTATTAGATTATGACTTTGTTTCTGGGGTTTGTTTTTTGCTTTTATTTTATAAGATGAGAAGCTGAAATATTTGAGCAGTTTAATCTCCATGACTTTTATACTTCTTTTTTTTTCTGACCTAATGTGTTCACTTCTCAGCAGATAAGTTAAAATTGGCAGAACTAAGCAATGGAAAGCCAATTCCTTGCTCAGGGGATTACCATACAAAGATAAAGTTGTCAGGAGGGCCTCTGTTGTTTACTGGGCAGCAGAAGGACAAGACAAAGTGAAGTGAGGCTTTATCAGCCTTGACAAGAGGAGTGTCTCTTTGGTGTTCTCAGTAAAGATGTGGGCTAAGAGTTCCCTTTTAAGTCTTGAACTGGAAAGGCCTATCTCTGCCTCATCTAATTTCTTCATTAGAATCCAAAGCAGATTTAGTGCCTAAATCTAAAAAGCAAGATTCTGGAGTAACTCTTCATTAAAATAAATACTTCTGTGTGTGGCCATCTGCATTTGTTATGGTATGTGCTATTTTTAGTTTTGAGTGCACACCTATGACTCCATCTTTCTGCGCGTTTTATTTGTGCCTTGATAGTGTTTCAGTCTAATCAGTATGCAATAGATTGTGTTTTAACTCTCTAAATTTAGCTGCTGATGTTCATGCATTACTTGATACTCCGCATTTATTGCTCTTTGTAGTGGGCTTCCCGGTGTGGATGGGTCACAACAGCTTTGTTCTGGAATATATAGCATCCCATTTAACTTATATTAACAACATGCTTTTTAAAGGATGAAGTATGTTAATTTAGCATTTGTATTTATGTATATTAATGTCTATTTGTGCTTTATGTGTGCCTAACACCTGGGGAAGAGGAACCTCTGTCACATTAGTGTTTTGTTAGTACTGGGGTTTTTGCATACCTATGTGGAGAGTACCTGAGCTCTGTCAGAATCAGATTTGTAGTCCAAAGAGGGTGATGCAGCTTTAGGATGCCAGGCTAAGGTGAACAAGTAAGTAAATCAGGACATAGTAGGATTAGGCTATAGAGTGAAATCTGGATGATTACCTTTCTACCTGAAAATCCCTTTAACTGCTAAGTGTATTTTTTCATTACAGCACTTAGCAGTGTAGCTTTTGTGTCTTTCCATAGATTTGTGAAGAGTGGTTCATTGCTTCTGGAAGCCATCAGTGAATTCTTACCCTCCTTGTTGATATTGTACCATTATAAGCCAATTACATTTCACTGGCAGTGAAACAAACAGTAAGCCTCATAATGTATGATTATACTGTTGATAAATTCTGGATTTTAAGCATCTGCAAAAGCTTTTGTATATGCGTACTGTTTTAAGAAATAGCGGCTGTTCTACTGACATGATTAGAAAATGTTTCAAGATGAAAAGAAAAAATAACTTGGTTTCCATCTTCTTTCTAATGGCAGATTTTCATAGCCTGTTTACTTCTATGAGTTGTACATTAGAATTTGTTTTGAAATGCTGATTTAACCACCACTCCCACACCCCAGTTATATGAGAAATTCTTGGAAGAATGGATGGTATGGATTGAAGTGCTCTTGGGAATTCAGTACTATCCATCCTGATTCTGCATTGGTCTGCTGAGGTTTATTCATAGGCAAAGCACTAAAAATAATACACAATGCAAACACTAATGCAGGAAATTTAAAATTATGTAAGATAAAATTTTATGACTCTCGTTACTTTTTCTATCACTGTCTTAGATCTTTTTTTTTCCTGTTGAAATAGGTGATACAAAAGTAAACTAATAAAGCCAAGGAACTAGACTATCAAAGGGGACAAATGCATATAAGTAGGGAGAACTGTGGGAGCTTAGTTTGATTTGGGTTTCTTGCTTATAGGTTAGTTTCCAAAGTAAATCTTCTACCTCCCACCTGTCATTTTTTTTTTTTTAATGTCAGATAAGAGTCTGGAAAGCATCAGCAGATGAAGCAGTCTTGCTTAACCTTTCTTGAGAGCCTATTGTGTATGTTCATGCTTTACATAGGAAGAGTTATTTTCTGCTTCCAAACATGGTCAAACTGTAAATTAATTCCTAAATATCTCAGGGTCAAAAATAAAGCACAGGAAATGAATTTTTTAGAAGAAAATAATTTTTGTGCCATACTTTTTAGCAAATAAAAATATGTGTATGTCTACCCCACTGGCACAGGTAATGTTGACAAATTTGTTAGTGTTTTGATTGATTAGCAGACACCTATAACATGGTGAATTACTTGAACTCGAGAAGACCTTTTACCATCTCTTGTCTTAAAGGGTATTTATAAGACATGCTTTTGGCTTTGGTCCACATTCTGGAGTAGAAGTCATACAAAGCAGGAGAGTTTAAATGTATGCACTGTATTTTGTGGTCACTTGGAATTAGTATGAAACAGAAATGCCCTTCATGGTTTTGTTTTTATTTTAGGAGTGCTGTAGCAGAAGGAAATGCAGTTATTTGTGGTTTTTTTGGAGAGGTACCTCTTTGGTAACTTGTGGTATTTTTATTCCTGCTTGTGTTTGGTAACCTTTAAACCCTGGCTTTTGTAGACTCCTAGATCTTCCAGTGGTACAGGTAAAACTGGTATGAAGCCTGAGGTTGTGGTTCCTAGATGTAATAAGTCAAGCTGCTAGCAGGATATGATCATAATGATGTGCTTGGGTTTACTATTGGTTTGTTTTTCTCCCAGCATTTTCCCTCCTTTTTTTTTTGCTTTATCTGGGTAAAGGAAGGCTGCTTTCAGCAAGGAGTGCTTTAGCCTTGTTGCACATGCACATAAGAAAGCAGACGGACAGCTTTCTTTGCTTGAGTGGGAAATACTCTGTGTGTGTGCAAAATGTTTTTGCTCTTAAAGTTGTAAATGGACCAAATTAATTTGTCAAACCATGAGGTTTGGAAATGGAATTATGGCAATAGCTCTTGATAGCTGGGAACTGGATCTAATTGTAGTCTACAGGCCACAGTTTCTCAATTTAAGTGGCACTATTACCTTGTGCTGTTCTCCACAAGAAATACTTCTAAGGTTGTACAGAGAACATTCATCTGACTTGAAACAACCCTGGCCTGTCTTTCCACTCAGTCTGTTTAGCCTGACTAGGTTGTCCCTGACCACATGAATGCTTGTGTTGCTGTACTGGGAATGTTTGCACAAGGACGAGAATGAGCAGTTACGAGGCCAAAGGAAAGTGGAAGGCACGACAATGCTGGCCTCATGTTAACTGGTCTCTGATTAGTCTTTTTAAAACTGTTTTACTCTCTGTTGATCACTATCAAAACAACAGTGTGTTTAGTTATTCTCCAGAAATACTGAGAAATGGCAGAAGAAGCCTTTTTTTCTCTCTTTTGATACATAAGCTAAAAGAATAGCCACAGGTAACCTGTTTTTAATACAAGAATAGCGCAGATGGTAAGGGAGAAAACAATACTGATTTTTATCAGTTTTCATTAGGTTGGTCCATTTGGCTTTAAGTCTGTGTCCACTGTTTCAAAACAAGCTGTGGTGACAAAGTAAAATCAAGATGTTGCTATGCTTCACCCTGCCCTCAACAGTATTCAAACAGTTGCCTTGCCATGTGGAGAAAGTCAGCTGAGTGCAGCATATGTTTGTGCCTGTCATATTTGAACACATTGCCCTAAAGTTTGTTAGACTGCTGTTCGGTTTTTTTTTTTTTGGTTGGCTTGTTTCCCTCCTTTTGAAAAATGCACTCTTGATATGGGAACATGAGCTCCTTGACATGCCCTCTCCACCCTACCCACCACCCAGCAAAACCAAAGAAGTTGTAGCTGGTCACTGCTTTGTATCTGTTTCACAGCATTAACTTTGTTGACCTCAAAGGTTTTCAGTGAAAGGGGCAAACGTCCGTTTTCAGACTTTTTAAAAGTGCAGGGGATGCACATAGTGTGAATTAGAAACTGCTGTCCTAGAGGAATGCACTTACTGAAAACAGAGGCTAGAAGAGATTAACCAGGGGGTTTAATTTGCAGCAGTTTGTTTTGAACTGATCTTTCCTGGAATGCAGCGTGATGTTAACCTTGTGTAGTTTCACTGTGGGTGTTTCAGGAAAGGGCTGAGTGGGTTGCTGGTTCTCAGCTGGGTGCTCCTGCTCCTTTGCTTGGCCATGTGGCACGTCTGCTCTCAATTGAAGTGGCTTATGCAGCTGACTCGCAGTCCAATGCAATAGTCGGAAGCAGTGGGAGCATGAAGCTAGGGAAAGTAAACAGACCGGCAAGAGTCTTGTGTTTCCCACAGTTAAATGAAAACACACCTTTGGTCCACGTTACCCATTGCCACACAGGCGTCTGCAGATGGAGGAGCAGCTTTGTTATCTGGGTAAGAGGGTCTGACTCATTGCTTACCAGGCCTGCTTTTCTGAATCCTGAGTGAGCTACCTGATGGAAAAAAATAAGTTAATTGGTAGGGTGTTTTTTTAACTCTCTTACTACCATGTACTGGTTCATCTTTCAGAGAAGTGGCCTGTGGTGGTAAACAGATCACCCTGGTAACAGCTGTCAGGTTGGCGAAGCTGTATTGTAGAACACTCTAAGTTATCTGGGCGAGAAATTAGTGCATCTACATGATATATTGACTCCTGTGACAAGGGTCATAGAAGATGCTACAACTGGTTTTTCTCTGCTCCTTGTACTCTGATACTCATAGTTTGCTGATCCGCGTTGTATCGGTTAAAACTGCTTTCTGCTGGTCTACTCTATATTCAGAATAACTGAAATTATAAAAACAGTCTCCTTCATACTTTTATTTTCTGGCTCTTTTTAAACCAGACTGTTTTCATGAAGCTGTTTGTAATGAAGTCCTACACAGGCTGCTGTTTGCAGAATAGCATCGTGTGAAAGTAGGGATGCGTGATCTGTGAGAGGTGAGCAGGAACTTCTGCAACCAGTGTCTCTTGTCGAAGGCAGCCAAGAAACTTTACCACACAGCACATATTTGTGACAAACTTCTCCACGTAGACAAACTTACGGTATTTAAACTATACAAAATGTGCTGATATTTGCAGCTCTATGAGTAGGAGTGCTGTGGTGAAAAAATTATTCAAGGGCAAAGGGAAGGGCAAGCATAGCCTTTGCTGAGTGGGGTCCTATGTGATCTGCAATGGCAGAAGGAAGCTAAAATCATATGACTTTGCAGATATTGAGAAAGAAACCTGTTTTTGATACTGAAAGAATGGTTATTGCAGCTCTCTGTCATCCTTATTTCTTCAATTATTTTTTTTAACTTACGCTTTTGGCATGTTCTTAGACAATCTCTCTTTATCTTGCCAACCGTGAACTTACGCTGTAGGCATACATGCTTCTAATAGATAGGCTCGTCTGCAGATACATTTGCTTCTCAGATTGCTGATCTCTGAACCAAATCAGAAAAACAAGGAAGGGAAGGAGAGGGAGAGATTCAGGGCTTGTTTCTCTTGCCTTCTGTTGCCTGGTTTTCCTGTCTCATTTTCTGAGTCAACTATGTGGAAGGCTGTGTAATTGCCAGCATTGCTATCAGGTCCTAGGAGCCCTAGGGGCTGCAGTTCTTGACCAGAGCTCTTTGAGGGTTGCAGTGCTGTCCTAATTTAGGTAAAATGTTACAAGAGTGGAAATTATCCTTTTTCTTCTTTCTTCCTGTTCTGGGCAGGAATGTGGTAATCACTCAGAATTCTTTCTTAGTTTGGTGGCTGTGAGTCAGATGCTTAGCTGGTGGGTTTGGCAAAGCTCTTTTGCAAGAGTGGCAGTGCTGTTGTGCTTTGGCTGGGGCTGTGTCCCCTTGCTTCTGTTTTGCCATCAGCAGCAAGGAGTGAAATCTCATTTTTTGACTGATGCAGAAGGGTTTATTTTAGTAGTAAAACCCTTACCTGTCCTATGCCACCGTGGGATTTAAGAAAGTTTTAATTTGAGGCGTGGTGAAAGCAGAACTGCTCTTGTTTAAGTATAACTTCTAGAAATACTTTTTTTTGTTATGCTTTATTATTTATTTTGTACAGTACACTGGAGTATTGAAGAACTGGATATCGTTAGTGTTCACTGTGTGTGCGTAAATCCTAAGGGACTCTGTCAAAGAGAACACTCACAGTTTGATCCATACTTGTAGCTGTTACTCAGGTGTGGTCACCTGAAGCATTTTAGCAAAAACCTGACAAGCTGTTTTGAAATTATGGAAACTGAGGCTGAAGCAAATAGCAGTTTGTAGTACTTTAAACATTAGTGCTGAATAAATCTTGATACTACTGATTTAGGTGCTTCTGCTGTTTTCTGAGTGTTGCCCATACCATCTCAGCAAGGAAATCAGTGGAGCCACAGGAATATCTATGTGGCCTCTGTGTCTGAGGGATAAAGGCAAATGCTTTGTCCTTTGGATTGAGGAAGAGAAACAAAGCATAGAGACTAGCATTTTCTTTGTAAGGGTGCTTGCTAACCTCATGTCATTGAGCTCTGGACGTAATGGCACGTGGAACAAATGGTCTTGCCAACTCTTGGTAAGACTTGTGTGGTTATTTGGATGCAACGACTTTTGCAATAATGGCCTGAGACACCTGAAAGACTTCATTATGCTTTCTGTAAAAGCTGAGGATTGGCATAATGCTTTTGCCTGGAAAAGGTTTCTGTTGGTGTTGCAAACGGTGCTTTTAAGTAGTTTGGCCTCTTTAAAACAATTTGTTTGAGGAAACAGTGTGACAAGAGTTAACATGCTGTTTTAACCACACACAGCTGTGGAGTGGGTTTTTGAGCCCAGCATGGTTTACTGAACATTGCACTAGATTTTGTTCACAGTTACACCACCATTAGTACACTTTAGAAAAGGGCTTTATTTGAAATTTGCATACACAAATGTAAATTTTAATAAACAAAGTATGTAGAAGCATCTTGAAGTAAAACACCTGCTGCTGCTTTCACTAGGTTTTTTTTTCCTTCCTTATTCTAACTCCTGTTTTTGTCTTACCAAAAGTCTATCATTATGGAAAGATAGAGTTAAAACTTGGCCCAGCCCTATCTGTCCTGCAAGAATGGATTGTTCTTAAGGCAGACCTTTTTGATTGTATTCCAACAGCTTCCTTCTTGCATTGTTTGCTTCTGTTAGGTAAATGGTTCCTGTGGGGATAGTATCTTCAGTACCTTGTAGGGTCCAAAGCTTTGCTGTATTTAAGTCTGTTTGTTAGCATTACATTGTGCTAGGACAGAAAGACAATGGTGTGCCTTGTTTTTGTAGCATAATCAAAGTTTTCTTTAAAGTTATTTTGGTCTTGGATATATAGCAACTGTCCCTGTCTGCACTGTGAGTATGACCATGTTAGAAGAACAAATTTATGCTGAATGCAGGTAGCACCAGTGTCCTGGAGCTGTAACTGTAAAAGTGTGGGGATGATCATGTAGTAATGCTGCTTCTCAGTTTAAATAACTGAGCTTATGGGCAGTTTTGAGGGTAGGAAGCTGGTTTTTTTTGAACAAACATCTTTTTTTTTCCTTGATCAGTATCACTGGCTTTGAACCACAGGAGGTGGTTCCAGGAATTGTCCTGCAATAATCGTTCTTTGAAAAACCACTTTTAAATTTGTATTGCATCCACAGGGCTTCAAGCTGAGCGATCAGAACTGAAGCCATCTTTTGAGTCCTTTGCATTTTTTGTGCGGCTATGTGTCACTCCTGGTGATCGGCCCCTCCTATGAGGAAACATCCTTCATGTTTTAGCTGTTCAGTTTGCACAAGTGTGGCCAACAAGATCACTTGTTGCACTGAGGGGACCCTGGCCTTGCACGCATAAGCTGCAACTTGTTCAGTGGAATCATGGCCTTGCCTCCCCCTCCTCTGCTCCCATTAGCATGGCTTTTATAAAGGAGTTTGGAAAACCTTCCCTCCCCCTTGCCTGGCCCTTCGTCCCAAAGGAATTAGGTCTGAATGGGGCTGGGCCTCTGCCTTTATCTCTGCTGTCAGAGCTGCCCACCTGGTAGCTGGCATTAGGGGCACCTCAGAGACTTTGCTGAGGAGGGGCCTCGTTTTTTTAACAGTGTCCCATTGTTTGAAACAGCAGGTTGTCCCCTCCCACGCTGTTCTAGCTCTTTCCTCCTCCCTTAAATATTTTTTCCATGCAAGTATTACTCAGTGTAGTTGCTCTAGCAGTGAGTCCTCCGAGGGTGTTCCCAGCCTGCTCTGATACTCGGCTTTTGTTGTAACACCAGTCTGGAGTTCATGCAATAAAACCTGGCTTTTGAAGGTAGGTCCTACGGATTTTTAAATCTGTTGTTTTAATTGAGTTTCACCACATCTGTGATACCACTGGTTTTTTTGATTGAACTCAGGTTCTCTCAGAAATTCTCTCCTATATGTGGTACTGAAAGGTAGAAAGTACTGCTTTTCAAGGTAGACTTTTTTTCTGAGATGCAAGGAAAAGGTACTGTTTCCATTTGTTAATAGTTTGCTTTTCACTGTTATTCCTGCTGTCTAATAGCGATTGGTATCTGTACGTGTTTTATTCATGTTTTGCTATCTGTGTGAAAGGCATTTTGGAAGCCAGAAGTTGTACTGGTCCACTGCATTGTAGCTGTTTCTGACTGACAGGATCTGTATTTGACAGTATCATATTTGAAGCTGAGGCCAATCAGAATCTTTTCTCACCTTAATGTTTGTCACAGCTAGACAGAATGCTGGCAGTTCATTTCCCATTCCTGTTACTTTGTGATGTAATTATTATCCACTCACCAGCTCTCAGGACTGCTCTTTGGATAATTTAGATGTGGCTTTGCATTCCTGTGTTGAATCCCTTTGTTGAATTCTGTGTTACACTATGTGTGTTGAAATGAGGTATTATATAGAGAGCACTTTTCTGGCTTTTTTATATTTATGTTTAATTTCTGAGGGTGAACTTGCTCTGTCTGGTTTCCTGATCCTATGCCTTCTGTAAAGTATCTCATTTCAAAAATAAACAGTAATTATTCTGTGAATTTTGAAAGCCTGCCACTGCTATTCCATACTTCTCACTGCTCTACTTTAGCTTGAAGTACATATTTGTTTAAATTTTTAGAAAAGAAACCCACTAGCTATTTTCATACATAGAGATATTAAGCAGTGGTTTTAATTTCATGAAATAATAAATGTGGATCTTGAGTTTGTTACTGAGGGAGGGAAACAATATCTATATCATTTCCCCTGCTCACCATTCAGTATAATAAACCTTCTGCCTGTTGAAACACATTCTAATTTTTTAAAGGAATAATTTCTTTGTAATCCCCATGTGTTTCAGGCTGCCTAAAGGATTGATCATGTTCTGATTGATCACAGTCGGCAGAGCACAGCCGATCCACAGCTGGAAGTGGAAGTCCAGCTCTCCTTTTCCCCGCTACAACCCTTTAGTTGATTAAGGTCACTGAGCCAGTAGGAAATAAATCAAATCCCTCTCCTCCAGTCACTCCAAAAGCAATAATTTTGTGCACTGGATTTGTTCCTGTGAGCCAAAGGACAGAAGGAAGGCGTTACCTACCCACACCAGAGCACTGGAATAGAGGGGATTGTTCTAGTCCCTACTTCAGGGGCTCTGAAATGCTGGGTTCACTTGTTCAGACATTGCCTGTCTGAAGTGGTAGTTGCTTCCTATGAAGTATTGCTGGGGGTGGTGGTGGTAAGAGAAGCTTTAGGCCTTTGTTTCCACCCCAACTGGCAGTTCAAGAAACTTCTTGCTCTTTGACAGGGAAGCATTGCTGTGAACATACAGGGGTTTGTGTTTTCTGAAGTTGTCCATTTACAGTGCAGTTACGCCTGTAGGTTACAGCAGTAATCTCAGAGTTTTAGATGTCTAAAATACCCAAACAGTCTCATTCTGGGTTAGACAGCTTCCTGTGTAAGGCTAGAGACATGACAAGTAGCCAGAGGAGCCGAGGAAGCAGACTGTGGTGGCTGTCACAATGAACAATGCTTTTGGCACACCTGCTGCCTCGCTGTGGAGCTTCTCCATGTTTGGCAGGAAAGAAGCCATTTGGAGGATAACCAGAGAGTTTTGTAGATGTTTTTTGGTACATTTCCATCTCTCTGAGGAAGAGAAAACAGAAACACTTGCTCTGCAATGTAACAAATGGCTGGTAAAGGCTGGCACCATCAACTTTTGGGGCAGGATTTAATAAAACACTTAAAAATGGGAAAGTCAATATTATGTTAGATCTAGGGGCTCTTAGAGATGAATCCAGGGAGACCAGTGTACTACGGGAAGGGGGCATAGCCTCACATAGTCAAAACAACGTGTTAGAGAGGATTTTGCTCATACTACCATTTAGATTTAACACATCTAAACATATATATCTACTTTTATTAAACAAAAAGCTTTTCTAGTGATCAAGAAGCTAAATTAAGAGAGCTGGACAAATGCATTAGTAGGAAGGTTTTATGGCTTAACACAATTTTTTACTCCAAGTGCAAAGTGATGTTAATCAGTTGCTGTTTCTCCTGAGAGTTGTCACAGATGTAAGCTGCAAGACAAGATTATTTCTTCCAAAGGATAATGTGTCACAGTCATGTTATTTCATCCATTTTCCAGTTGTGTCTCTCCAGATTCTCCTTTTTAATGGATGTCTCAATATGTATGAAATTCCACAAGCTTTCTCTAAACTTATCACTTACTTGATTCTGCAGGAGGATTTGTGTTACTGTTGCTGTCCTAACTGTTGAGTACTGGAGTCACCAGCATGTTTTGGAATTGGAGAACTTGGGGGTAGCAGGCAAAAATGAGAATGCTAAAAAGCCAGAAAAACTTTTAGTCTAGCTATTAACACCACACATTTTGGCTCAAGCTCAAAGCAGTTTAGCTTCAAATGGGAGGGATTTCATTCCCGGTTGAACATAAGTGTAAGATTTTTTTCAGGTGCATGTGTGCACCAAGTATGATTTATTAATCAGAGTAAGGATGCAGAGACTCTTAATCTGGGTAGAATATTCTATTTTTTTCTGTCTTACATGTATGTGTAAGAAAGCTGTAATGCCACTTAAGCAGTGAATAATAAGTGTATCTGCTTGATTCTAGTATGCAAGGAAAATTGTAGGATTGATTACATTGTGGTGTAATGAGGTGACTGAAAATATCATAGTAGTGTGGTATTGGCAAAACAATAGCTTTTGCAGATGTTGTTTTCCCGGATATCATGTGATCATTCCTTGAAGGCTGTTTGTTCTAAGGGAGAATACTGGTTTGGGAGTAGCTGTGTAATCTGGACTGGGGTCCGCTGGCCCAATCCACTTCTTCATGTGATGGATCAGTACCCCTTAGAGCTGCTGTCGACTGTTACATGAGACCTTTTCACACAGCTTCTCTGTACTCTACTCCCAATCGTGGAGGCACTCAGAGGAGACACGTGAGTTTAGATTGGGTACTTCTCTCTACAACTCATTTGAGCACACAGAGTGTAACATTAGTGCAGGATACTGTTCTTTTATGAGTTGTGAGACTGGACTAAGCCAAAAAGCTGTGTAATCCTTTGTGTTTAACCAAGCGGCTCTCCTGGGAGTTGCTGTTGGAAGGGTATGTTGTTTCTGCCAGACACATGTTGTCTGTAGTTTCACAAAGTGGGTTTCTGTCACTAGTTCAGGATCAGA
The DNA here is from genome assembly GCA_013397515.1 of Upupa epops. Lineage (NCBI taxonomy): Eukaryota > Metazoa > Chordata > Aves > Bucerotiformes > Upupidae > Upupa > Upupa epops. The sequence continues at coordinate 182,452 of VZRI01010536.1, read as the reverse complement.
TTTGAGAGAGTAACAGTATCAACTGCTTGTTTTTTGATAGAGCACAGAGCCAGAGCAACACTGAAACAGTTGAACTACTGCTGAAAGAAACTAAATCTCTGAAGTAAACATCCTTTTATTTATAAACATCCTTTCATTTACAGTCTAGGCTGACATCCTATTGTCCAAAGTTGGGTTTCTGTAGCTACTCATTCAGTCTTGAACTCAGTGGTTTTAATGTTTGTTGCTGGCACAGTATTTTGTGGTGTGAGGCCTCATCTCGTTTTTGTATATAGGGACATGTGTACTTAGCTTCAAATTTGCTCTGTTTTGTTCTGTCTTAAACTAACAAGAACAACAGCGGAGTTTTATTAAGTATGTTTTCATCTCTGTGTGTTTTGATTGGTTAAATGGATTATGGCCTCCCCAGGCACCTACAGATTTATGTTTTAATTTCATATTTAATTGACTTCTTCTGTTTGCAAGAAGAGTAACTCTTGTAAACTACCACTTCATGCTCTTATTTCTGCAAATGAGCAACCTGCAAATAATGTGGAAAGGTTCCTTTTGTACCTCCTCTCTAGCACTTCCTGTTTGGTTGTTTTTTGTTGGTTTTTTTTTTCTGTAGGGAGCTGCTGGTGCCAGTCGGTAGTGTCATTTCATTGCCAGGCAGAGAAAAAAAAACAAAGCTGTTGACATCATTCTTCTTTTTCTTTCTCCAATGCCCAACTGGTCTGTTCAGCTTGTATTATACTGTGTCCGCACAGCTTCTGCTTCTGTCACCCATTAGGACAGAGCCTGATTGTGCCTAACAGGAGTCTCTTTCATGCTGTGTGGATCTCTCCAGGCCTCAGCAGGACACAAATAATAATCCCTTTTGCGCTTGGTGCTTTCACAGCACTTTCCTGGTGAAGGTGAAGTAACCTTTCAGAATTAAAACAATGACACCATCTCCATAAGCCTGTTTTTGATACAAGGTAGCTGTGTAATTGTTTCTGTATTTTATAAACAGCAGCTTGTTTCCAGCAGAGCCCAAGATTTTAGGATATTTAAAGTTTTAAGGCAAGTATTGCATAGGTTTTTTTAAATCAGTATGAAAGTAGTTTGTTATGGTGGACAGGTAAGACTTAGTATAAACAGTCTTTTTGAATCATAGCTTAGATAATTCAGACTTGGAGTTCTAAGGGGCCAGAGTTTTGTACAAGTTCATTTGCAAATTTTAGGGCTTCACCTTACTTCTAGTACTAAAACAAAATGAAAGTATCTGTATTTTGGAAAGCGTGTTTATGTAGGATACAATCTGCACACAGGAAACTTCCATCTGTGTATACGTTTTAATGTTTTAGTTTCTGAAATGTGTTTCTGACAAATACACCATATAGAGAAATTCAGGAAAGTACCTTTTGCCTGTTTTAGCCATCTATTCCAAATCTCACACAGGGAACTGGATTTGAATGCTTTTTTTACTACTGCTTGATGAAATGATAAGGTTTTCATCTTCCTGGAGATTTATTATGGTAGGTCCTTCAGAATGTCGTAGAGCAGAGGAATTTAAACAGAGTGAATAGTCTTTTTATAAGAGGCTTCTTGATGAAAATAAAATTTTGGATAACAGAGGTAGCTGTTTGTCCCATTACACATGGGCTCCTTTCCAGTGTTTGCAGGAATCACTAAGTGACCTTGTCTGTGTTTGATGTTTAGTTGTGAGTTCAGAACTACTGTGTGTTCAGTTATTACCCTCTTTAGAACAAAATTGGTCACCAACTTCTTGAGGTGGTCTGATGGATTGGGGCTGCAGCTGAGGAGAGGCACAGTATGTCTGTGTCTGTTGGCCCAGCCAGCAGTGGCACAGTTAGCCAGGGTCTGGTTTTGGGGTGCAGGAGCCACAGGAAAACCTTGGCAGTGCATTACAAGTCCTTGATTTGCTAGTAGGAGACAAGTGGGCTGTAGTTTTGAGACTGGGTCGTTTTTATATGCTTTCTAGTCAGAAGAGAGAAAGAGTACCAACCCAACCAAACAGCAGAACCTCATGAGCTTGTGCAGAGTATGTCTCTAATTTCTCTCACTGCATTGATCAGATGTTTTCTTTTGCATGGCTCCTAGTTGCATGAAAAACATGCCCTGCTTTTGTTCCAGGTTGTTGATGAGGTGCAGGGTATAATGGGATCTTCCCTAACCTGTTTACTCTTCCTACATGCTACTAACTGGTCTTGCATATGGATGCTTTCAGTAAGCTTTTTCTTTTGGTATGCCCATGTGTTTTCTGTTCAAGTTCTGAAGTCTTCAGTGAGTTTTGCAGCTAAGTGCTTCTGTGTACAAAGCCAAATGAAGCAAAAATGAATTCGCTTGTTAGTTATGCTTGTTCCTCTAAAACTAAATAGCAATGATCTAAAACCCAAGCTGAGATTATTTGAAGTGCTTATGCATGTGTGTGCACACTCGTGATTTGGCCGAAGCGTTATTTATAGCTGTACAGCACAGATGACTGCTTAAAAAAAGGGAGTAATCAGTATGGTGTATGGGTTCGTATTTTTATGTAGAAATATTAATCTTTATAATGTCCTGCAACACAGCAGCAGTCCTTCCACTTTTCAGTTTTAACAAGACAGGAAAAAATCATATGAGCACTTCAGTTCAGGCACCCAGCACAGGCACCTTGAACTGCTGCTTGCTTTTTATTTACTCTCTCTACCTGTGCTGTGTTTGCGTGAGTTCCCCTTTACCACTTTTGTTTTGATCCTGGGTATAATTGTTAGTCTGGCAAGAATGTGAGTAGTGTAAGCCATCTTGATAGATGGAAGTGGTGGTATGGATAAAACCCACAATACAGGGAGTTGTTTGGTGTTAATAATTATAGCTGATTCACAAATACTATCCTGAGATAAGATTAGAGAGAGAGGGAGTACTATCAAGTATGTTGTCTGTTGATCATGAGGGAGGTAGGAGTTGAGACTGCCTACCCTCAGTGGAGGTTTTCACTAACCAGTGCCTTTTGTTCTTTGTGGATATGTGTGTGTGTGTATTAACACATGCATTTGTTTCATATGTTACTGGAATCAAGGAATAATGAAACAGAGGAGATTGCGGTGCTGTAACCTGAACAGCATCATTTGGGAGTTGATTGCTACTGACTTCTGATTGAAGGAAGGAAAGGGGTGCAAAGATTGACAGCAGAAATCATAGTTATAATAAGGTAGCTGTTACAGAAAAGGAAGGATTTTTCTGTCCAGCAGTGAAAGACTGCAAGGTCAGGAAAAGAATGGCAGCAGGATTTTTAGGATTTAAAAAGTTGTCAGTCTTTAGGTCTTATGTTGTTGAACACTTATGACTACTTCTGTATGCTTCCAGGAATACGCTGGTCATTGTTGAACTGCAATTTGCAAGTTAAAGCAGAAAACTCTTGTTTTCTTGGGTCAGTGCTGTTATTGGAATAGAACTTAGATTATTGGCTATTGCATAAGGTGCCACGGAAAAAATATCCGTGAAAACTTGTTGCCATAGCTGGTGGGTGTAAAATACAGAACTTTGTATTGAGAAATTTTGTTTGTAGCTGGAGATTGAATAAATACTGATTAATCTCGAAACTTCCCTTTGCTGAGACAAGTTAAAGACTTGGAAAGGAAATAATGGACAGCAGGAGGCTGGCTCAGTATTGACTAGAATTGAACCAGAATCTTCTATTTCATCATATAGTCAACATTTGTCCTGTTCCTATCTGTTTTGATTTCCCATGTTACATGGGAGTCATAGGTGATGTTTAACTGCTTCTGAGCGCTTGCGTAACATATGAAGCTGCTGAGTTTCCCCCATTTGTTCAAACACCGCAAGTTTTCCAGCTCTGGAGCCCCCACCATGAGGAGCTGTTGGAGCAAGTCCAGAAAAGGGCCACAAAGATTATCAGAGTCCACTGAGGACAGGCTGAGGGTGTTAGGGTTGTGTAGCCTTGAGAAAAGAAGTCTGTGAGGACCCCTTAGTGCAGTATTTGAAAGGGACCTACAAGAAAGCTAAGAGGGGACTTTGTATGACAGCTAGTGGTGATAGGATGATGGGTAATGGTTTTAAACTGAAAGAGGATAGACTTAGATTAGGTATAGGGAGAAAGATGTTCTCTGTTAGGTTGGTAAGACATTGGAACAGGTTGCTTAAGGACATTGTGGATGCTCTATCACTAGATGTTAGTCAAGGCAAGGTCAGATGGGGTGGGCTTTGAGCAACCTAGTTTAGCAGAGGTATCCCTGCTTATGGTGGGAGTGTTGGAACTAGATGATATCTAAGGTCCCTTTCAACTCAAACTATTACATGTTTCTGTTACCCAAGTTCCTTGTAGAGTGGGATGAAAAGCTGCTTTCACCCCACCACTCCTCCTTGTGAAGTGCCCAGCACCAAGCACAGGGGTCAGTAGGGTATTTTTAAAATAGAGGCTTGTGAGAATACATTCAGTTTTCATGAGACAGTGAAGCAAAACTGTACGATAACTGCTTTAGAAATCCAGATGTGTTAAGATGCAGGTTTGTATTATCATGTATAACAGCAGTCTTGGAGAGCTGGGCAGCTGTGAAGGGGAGAGCTGAAGTGCGGATTGTTCGAAATGGTTTGTATTTATGTCAAGCTGGATGAACGCTTTTAATTTTGTGTACAGTTCTTCTCTTGAACTGTCAGGAAAAAAGTTGTTGAGGTAATAGATCCTTTAGGCTGTTTAACAAAAAGGAAGGTAGTTGCTTCCAAAGGATTTTGGAAGTAGGACACCAGAGCTGTGGGCTCATCTGCCTCTGTTGCCTGTAACCTCCACAGCAAATGTGTGTGCTGACAGTACCGTGATGCATGACATCAGTGGTTATTAATACCATGTTTTTGATATGAGTTAGTTTTATCTGGGGTGTGAAGTGTGTTTTGGCAATAAGCTCCACTCAAAGTAAATAATGTGGCTTTTGCTATCTAGTTGTGACCTCCTCTCTCATTGTTTATCTTAGCACAGGAGCCCTTTATTATTTGATTATCCCGCATAGTGCTTGTGTAAATTGCAGTCCCTAAGAAGAGATGCTTTCCTCCAGAAAATTCTAGATCATATTGCAGGTCAAGTTATTTTTCATCAGAAAAGGTGCTAAAGCGGTCTTCTAGATACTGAGCTATGCATTTGGTTTTTTAAAACTAGCTTTTTATTGTAGTTCACCTTTGAATGGTTGTTACGTTGTATGAGAGATCTTCACTGGATGAGTTTTAGTAGTTTTTCTGGTTATTTAAGAGCTAACTGATACTTTAAGTCCTCGTAACTGCTTTTTAAAAATCAGGACATAGCTACTCTGCTATCTCTGTAGCTCTGTGGGATGACAGCTTTCCACTACTTTGAATGAGACTGTGTGGTTGTAAGTTTGTACAGAAGACAGGTGTTTATCAGCTGATGTCCTTTGTAATCATAAAGACACACCTGCAAGCAGTTGGGAAGAAGCAAAGAGGTTTGCCTCATGCTGGAGTAGATAAACATTTCTACCCCTCCACCATCACTGAATCGTCTGTTCTTCAAAGCCAGTGGCTTTCTGCTGCTTTTTTTACTGTAAGAGATGCTCTTTAAATAGATTTGGCTGACTGTCAGGCTTAAAATCAAATGATTCAGATTAGGTAAGTGTTCACAAGATTTCATTGCACTGTTTTAAGATACAGTCCACTGTGGTTTTATAAGCCCCACGAGCACTTTGGATGAAGAAGTTGGAAAACCACTTGCTGTAAAGATTGTCTTCTTACAGTATAAAAGCTATACCTGAATCCAACAGCTTGCAGACTCTCACTTTGGAATGGTTGCACAGAACATGGTCACTCTGTACCCCTTGTTGATCTGAGAAGTTCATAGGTTTGGTTTTGGTTTTTTTGTGGGTTATTCGTTGGCTTAAGAAGTTGGTAAAAGAACATGTTGATTTAAAAAAACTTGTTCAGTTTTCTACCTCCAGTAATTGTGGAAGCAGTACATTGTCTTCTAGTTCAGAAATGCCAACGTTGCCTTGTCAGGGAGCTGTATTCCCCAGATGCAATTTGACCTATCAGTATTTTGCCTTACATCATCTTCTAGTGGTTGGTAGGCTCTGCATGTAGAGTGATAAGGACCAAAATTACTGCAGTTCTAGTGAAAAACATGTTATCCCGGTTTGCCTAGTGTTTTCTGTAGTCTGTTCACTTTAATGCTTCTATTATCTTGACGTGGTCTTGTCAGAAATGGCCTTTGTTGTGTCTTCCAGGAGACCTGGAGTGTTTGTCACAGATTTGCTATATGCTTACTTTCTTAGAAAGTGCAAGTGTGGATTTGGGGGAACTTTGGTTTTTCACTACAAGACAAATTTTAATGGTCTTTACTAGAAAATTCTAGCTGGTGGCTTGGATAATGACTGTAGTGTCAGTTAAGAAGAAACATTTCCCTCGTGTCCGAAAACCCATTTAGCACAACCTTACACAAGCTCTATTTTCTGATGTGGTTCTGGCAAGTTAGCCTAAAGTCTGTGATAGTCGTGGTTTTGTTGTAACATTACAACATTTTACAGACTAGAAATTATGCAGTAGCACAGTGGGCATCAGTGGTGCTGTCAGTAGTAAAGTTTCACAAGTAGCACAGAGCCAGGTAATTAAGTTGTTCCTTTAAGAGCAAGACTGGCAAGTGAGTGTAAGCTTGACAATGAAAGCATCACAGGCTTTTGTTTGTTTGCTTTTTCCTCCCATCATGGCAATTATGATTGAGAAAATGGATACATAAAGCAGAATTTTTTTCTCCGTTGTCCCAGTTACACTACCAAAAAATTCTTGGAGGTAGAGAATGGAAATAATTGTAACTTTTTTAGTTGCACTCTGTCATCTAGGTATGCGAATAAATCTGTCCAGTATTTGTGTCCTGCTAAGAATGTCAAAAAGAGGGGAAATCTTCAAGAGAGGGAAGACATCCATTTCTTTGTTGTTCAAACAGCACCAGGCTTCTGTCAGTGTACTTGAAGATCACTCCCAGTTAGTTCTTTTCTTTGTTGGAGACATATGGTTATTTGGTAACAGCAACTTGTTCTGTGCCTCTATTTCATCACCTTCAAGATTGAATTTAGACTGACTTGCTGACTGTCCTTTTGGGTCTATACTGGAAATTAACGTCTTGATAGCTGTGCAACTAAATGTAATTCGTGGAGAAATTAGAGAATAATTTAATCATTTCAGCTACATGGAGAAAGTATGTTCTCAAGCCTCTGGTTGTGAAACCTTTTCCTCTTTAGCTGAGAAAAACCATGGAATCAGTTGAGAGGACTGTTCCTTTACTTCTTCACTGCCTGCCAGGACCCATTTGGGTGAAAACTTTCACAAAAATCCATTGGCTCAGACAGTTTTCTCTCTCTTTTTTGTTCTTCTCCTCACTTTCTCTCTTGTTCTAAAAAAAATCATTAAGTAAGGAGTTTAAAAGCCATTTCTCCTGCATCTAAGGTTTTCAGAGTTGTGGCAGGGAAAAGTACGGTTTGCCTTCAACACTGTAAGTCTCTCCCTGCTGCTAGGAGAAGTGTGGGATCTTGGGGGTAGGGTGGTCTCATTTCTAAAAACACACATATTTGCACATCAAAGCGCTTACTTTATTTTGTGTTGTGCAAGTTTCTTTTCAGAAATAGAAGTAATAAATTCTGGACCTCTACTCTAATTCCCATGTGATGAATACTTAATTAGTGGTTTCAGCCATACCTAATGTTAAATGGAAGCATATTCTTTCCTAAGTGGATTGTTTTAAATCAGCCATGTGCTTGGAATGATTCATCAAGCAATAGCCTAAAATGGGACATGGGACTGCAGTAAGAGAGTAGTGTGTTTGTTTTTTCCCCTTAAAATGAACAGTGATAGTGGAACCCTCACCAGAGTACAAAGGATCCAACAGAAGGTGTTATGTTTCAATGTGAATTGATTTAGCAAGCAAAGATGAGAATGGGCAGGGTCTTGACCTCTTTTGTTAAATGCCTTGTAGTGCAGACATGTATTGTAGGTGGACTTGAGTTTCTTTGCATGAGAAGTACGTGCTGAGCCATGGCAAACTCTGGAGTTGAGATGCTGGAATTATAATCAGAGTGGTGTCCCTAGCTCTTCTCTTGCTCATTAAGGCTGTTTATGCATGTGGGAGCTCTCTGTCCTTCCTGAAGAAAGCTATTGTCAAACAGGAAAGATCTAGAATATATGATTTCCTTTTATTTGAAATTATGAAGTCTTCATATATTTCTAAGATATTACTTGCTTTTGTTATAACATTTGTACAACATTCTTATAAGACAGGGAGACTTTTCAGGGATGTAGTTAACTTTTAAAACTGTATCAGCTGAATTAATTTGCCCCTTATTCCAGTGAGTAGTGTTCTTAAAATGATAAATGAAATTCAAGTACCTAAAAAGTTTTTAGGCTTTCTGCCTCTCTTCACTGAGTTTCCGTGATAATGATTTTAGTCATGAATTCAGAGCGTATTTTGTGCTTTTGCATCTGGCGCTCGTCCTGGTTTGGCTATGTTTCTGTATTAGTAGAATTTCCAGCAATAAGACTTTGGTCTTTTCTCTTCTCTGTAAGAACATTATTTTTTTTCCGGTCTGGTATACTGTTTTTATTCTACTTTAGGCTCAGTTTTCTGGACTGATGTCAAGATGTCACCAGGATGTGTAATAGCTACATCTTTAGAATCTGTCATCTGGGGTCTGGAGTGTTTCGGTCATTTTTTTCATTGCTTTTAGATTTGTGTGTTAGTTTTTTGGGTAGTGTTTTTTTGTGGGATTTTTTGAGTTTTCTTCCTAATGTAGGAGCTGCAGATACTGTCACCTAAGATGAAAAAATGTTACCTATAGAAGACTTGGAAAATCCCATTGCCAGGTTGATGTTCCTTTTACTATTGAAAAGTTGTTGGCTTTTGTGTTTATCTTAGTAAGGGGAGTGGTCTTCCTCAAAAACTTTCATCAGAAACAATAGACAAAAGTGGGTTTTTTTTCTCACATAACTGTGTAATCTCTGAAGTCGTGGCATGTGTCAGCAGTGTTATCATGGTTTCACTTCAGAAAGGTAATGGTGGATTTTGTTGGTTTTTTTAGTTCAGTGGTTGGGAGTGCTTACAGGCTAACGCAGTTTGAAGAACACCTACATCTGCTGACAGGCTTGCATGACAATAGCCTTCCTCTTCCCTTATAAATGATTGCTGTTTTTTTTAGCAATCGTATGCTGGATGTTTAAAGTATGGGAGGGCTAGCTTTTTACTACTGCTGGCTCATCAGTAGTGATAGGAAAAATACAGGATATTTTAATAATGGTTAGCTTTTACAAAAATACTGTCTTGCTGCTTTTTTATCGTGCTTTATGCTAGTGCAGAAGTTAAGTGGGTCTGTAAATAAATAGTGTTTTACATATATTTCAGATTAATTAGGATTACATTTTGTAGCTATTATATAAAATTGATAAGTCTTTCGATGTTGGTCAAGTCTGAAGGTGCAATTTATCTCCACAAAGATCTAGTTTTGCCATAAATAGCCATTTACCAGCTGAAATGTTTTTTGCTTGTTCTTAGATGTGAAAAGGCCATATAGCCTAATGAACAAACTGAATTTGCTCCTGTGAGCAGCAAACATATGGTAAAAAGTTGGTTCTGAGCCTGTGCAAGTGCCATGCCAGTTTGCAGTTACTGAGAGAGCAAATGGCCAGCTTGCAGTAGCCTTGAACTGCAAAAGCAGTTTGAAGAGCAGGTGAACTGCAAAACCTCTAATCTGATTCTAGTTCCAAGAAAATTGAAATCAATAGAAAAAAAGGTATTAAGCTCTCACAGTTATGACTGAGTTGACTCAAAAGGTATTTGAGATTGTGTAACTCGTTTTGAAAGCAGCATTTTGTTTTGAACTAGAAGCGCACTGACCAAGTGCTGCTCACAGATGTGCATCTTAGCTCTGTTTTGGATTGTATTTTCCATCTTTTTGCAGGCGTTGTAGAAAGGAGAAGTCAGAGTGCTTGGCTCAGGGATTTTTGTCAGTGAGCACAGAGCCTGCTTGCCTTGGCTCATTCTACACTGCGTTTCCTCCTTCTCTGTGCCACAAACTTAGCACTGCACCTATTACAAGTGCTGTTGGTTTACAGCGATCCTTAAATTGTTGCTTGAAACTAAATTACTTCACACAGCGTGGTTGGCTCATGGGTCATTAAGGGATTGAGAAAGAAAAGGGGCCAAGGCTGAAAGTGCCTTGAAATAAATACTGTATACATTCAGTGCTCAGGAATGTTGTGCGACGGGCATGGTAATGGTCTGTGTCTGCAGGCTTGCAAGCACATCTGAAAATTTTGCATGGCACAGTGGCAACCAAGAAGAATATTCATACCTACACAGAAATTTGCCTGCCTTACAGCAGGGCTGAGACCTCTTTAATATTTGGACTTGAGTTTGATAGAAGCGCAAACAAAATGTTTCTAGAAGAGAGTAGGTTAGGCTGCTGTAACACATACGCAGATGTCGAGGAAGTTCTTTCTGTGTTGCAAGAGATGAATTTGTAGTTGTGTGGAAAGCAAAAAGCATGCCTTTACAGATGGCCAGGATGTCTTTGTGAGGGAGTATTAGTTAATTCTGTGTATAAACAGCAAAGATTTGCACAGAATCTCTGTCTTTTTTGTAGTGCCTTCATGCTACTTTGGAATAGTCATTGTAGTTTTAACTAGCCATCACCGGTGCATTTAGATGCTGTGTGTATCAAAAATGGGGTATTTCTGAATGTCGTTGGGAATGCCTCAAAAATATTATGTAATGGTCTATGAAATGCAAGCAGGCTACAGTTGTAAGAACTTCAAAAATGTTTTGCCATTAATCTTGTAGTTCCTGTTTCTAGGAATTTTTGGATCAAGTTCTTTTTTACATTTCCTGTGAATGAGGAAAAGAGTAAATTTGTGGTGGGAGGAGCATTTTCTATTGGAGGATTCTTCTGGCTTCTCCAGAAGCAGCAGTGGCTTTTGAAAGATACTGTATATCCCTCCTACCTACATTTTGTAGACATAAACATAGTTTCTGATTGAAAAAATTGGAAACTGTTCTGTTGTGGAGAATGCTGTGAGCTGAGTCAGGAGAACCTTGTGCCTTTGTCTTCTCAGTCTTCAAAATCACATTTGTAGGGGCTATATTGTGCTAGCATGTATTTCCAGATGCACAAATCCTTGTACAGCTGAACGATTAAGAGAGCTTAAAGAAATGTACTGCTTCAGCATTGTAAAGCAAACATGACAATTGTAACTGAGTTCACCTGAATGTTGGGGTTTTGTTTAGTTGGTTTTTTTTGGCTAACTTCCTTTTAATCCCTTCCAACATACTCTAGACCTCTTGTTCCTCACATCCTTTTCTCGGAATTCTGTTTTTTCCATGTTGTTTTATTGTTTGGGTGGAGAAAGGTTTATACTTTTTGCTTTGTCTCAGAAGATTCAGTGTATTGTGGGAGGTGAGGCAACACAGGTCTTGGCAGAGCACCACAAGACCAAGAGAGTAATTAAATGATGCAAGCCTTTTGATTATTTTTCTCTCTCAAGCTTTCTGGCACAGCTGGGCATTCTGATTGCAAAAGGAGGATCAGCAGAAGAAACTTCCAAAGATCACACGCAGAATTAGAAGAACCGTATTGGAGACTTGCTGTTCATTTTAAAGTTCTGCACTCTGAATTCCTGGAGTTGCTCCTTTTCCCCCTGTAAGGATGCTGTCTCTGTCATCACTCAAGATGGATGTAGTTGAAATGGACCTTGCAAGGTTTTATTTTGCTTTTGGTTTCTCTGCTACTTTTCTAATTGGATTTTTCGTGTCTTCTGCAGGAGGAATTTAAAAAGAATTAGAGAAGCTGAGGTTTGGGCTTATGGGAGATAGCTGTTTGTTTCATCTGATTTGCGGGACAACCTAGACTTGCCATTTGTTCAGTGAAGTAACTGGTTGCTTGGAAAAAGCGTAACAGATGAGCTTGCATGACCATGGATTCCACCTCTTTGCAAACACTGTGACTTCTTTTAAAAGAGACTTCTGTGTATATAGGTGTCACATGAAGAATAACATCCTGTGCTGGATTTAAAAGCAGCAAACTGTTTGTGTCCAATGAAAGGATAAATTCAGTTTAAACTGTAATTCAAGGAATACAATGCTGTTACAGTTCTGAATTTTGGTGAAAGACAGGAAGGATCTGATCAAGTCATATACGCTACCAGCCTAAACTCACACCTTCTACAACTGGAACAGGAAGATGTCTTGGAAAAGAAATTACTTTTCTGTGGGTCGGGGCAATGTGCAGGGCATGTTTACGCCACGAAATACAACCTCAATAGCACCAAGTAAAGGTCTCAGCAATGAACCAGGACAAAACAGTTGCTTCCTGAATAGTGCATTACAGGTAAGAGCTCAGAATAAAAAAATGCTTGTCCTATCTATGGCAGTGTCATCTTAGGCTCAACTGTGTGACAGATATTGCCAGGCTTGACTACGCAGTTGTTTGTGGACCCAGATAGAATAATTTTTCATTTGGAAATGCACTTAGTTGAGCTATAAACCAGTTGTCTTTAAATTTTCAGGTCTTATGGTAATATTGCATCATTTAGTGTACTTGAAAAAGCATGCAAATACATGCGGAAAAAGTGTGCCTTTGTAAACAGTATTTCATAACTTGCAGTATGTCTATGCCTTACAAGCAAATTTTTTGTCAGACAAGTACAGTTAAATGTTTTACAATAGCTGTGCGAGATCCTTTTTATGTAGTGCAGGTTTCTTTTTAACTGCTGATTTATAGCTTAGTTTAGATGATTGAGTCTTTACCTTTTGATTTAGGTAAAAAATAAGCTTTTCCTGTATCAACATTCAGTGGAGGGGTAGTGTTGCTGTAGTCATATTGTCACCATTTTAGAAGTCTTGAATATCTTGCACTTCAGCCCTTTTGGCTGTGGAGTTAAAACCCATTCTCCACCTTAGTTTCTGTCCCTTCATAAGAATTACAGTGACAGTCTGTCACTCATCTGGCAGATGAGTTTTGTTTTCCATGGGCACAATTAGGTTCATTACTAACTTCAGGACTCGAGATTCCACCCTGATGCAGCTAATACAAATAGAAATATCAGTGACTCTCAACAGGTTTAACATGCCATGAAATTACAGGACTAGGTACAAAGAGAACATACTATGAAAGTGAAATTTCCAGTGATGCTCTCTATTAATCAGTTCTGCTAAGCTGCAAGGTATGGTCACCATCTGCCTCCTAATACCAAGTTTACTGAGCTTAGGTCAGAACTAAGAGAGAGCCTGACACCAGCTGCATGTGAAAAGTGTGTGACTTGGCCTTTAGTCTTCTATGTAAACGATTTTCTTCTGAAACTCAAGAGAGATAGGATACCGAATATATTTACATCCAAAGCTGAATCTAAAAAAAAAGTTGGTAATAATTTCATTAAGTATAATATTAAAATACCCAGAGGGATATATTATTTAACATTTGGTATTGGACCGAAAAGCTTTAGAACATTACTCCTTACTCTTGTAGTGTTTCCATAAACATTAAAATTCCAAATGCTCTTATACTGAAAAATTGGACTTGCTCCTGAATGTGTTCCTTTTTTGTCCTTTTCTTAAGTTTGTACTACTTCTTCAGGAGCAGTTGGTTTGAAGGCTTATGTTGCTTTCCAGGCCCTTAAGTATAGCAAACCATAATCATGACAATTCTTCAGATTTTGGAAGCCTTAGAAATTAAATATTCAATAAATGTGTTGGTTTTTTTTAAAAAACATGTTATAGTTTAGTTAGCTTATTGTTCCAGCTAAAAGCAAGTACTGAAACAAGCACAAGTCTTTTTGAAGTGCTATATTTTTTTCTAGCCAGTTGCTCTGGACAAATGAATCAGAAATAAATTGCATTCCTCTTATTATGCTAATGAGGCATTTAGCCAGCCTGGACATTACTGCTGTGTCTGGAACCTGGCAGGATGCGATTTTAGGTCAGGGCTGCTTTCAATGCAGGCTTCTACCTCCTGGAAGACTGGTGGTTTAATAGCCAGCACTGACCATGCCTTATGTAAAAAGCTGACTGTGAAACACCTCAGAGGTCAGTTATTGTTGATATTGCTAATTTTGCTGCCCACGATTGCACACATAGAGTGGTAAAACTTAAGAATAAAACCTGTTGCTGTTACAACAAACGTTGCCTTTCACTGTGGCAAGAAGAAAAATAAAAATCCTACTTGTTTTTCTATGCTGTGACTATACCTTGTCACTTAGCAGGTGTTACCAGCATACTGGTCCTGAGAGAAAAGTGTAACTGCCCACACAAGTTAAGATTAGAAATCGGCCAGTAATTGTGGCATGTAAAATTAATACTCTTAGTAATGATAATATTTGAGGTAATGGCTTTTAATAATTTATCATTTTGACTTGAAAGAATTTGCTCATGTATATGCAGATGGTGCTCCACAAATCCAGGGTTTGGATTTTCTGCCTAGGACGTGGGAATGTGGATGAGTATTGGCCCCCATAATTGAGGTGTCCTTAGCAGCTTTGCTTGGCCTCAGTATGTGGCTGCACAGATGCTGATGCCAGGACAGGGGAGCATTCAGGGCAAAGTGCTGTTAACGTTGTCGCTGCCATACAGAAACAGAAGTGAGTTTTTAAATCCAAAAGCATGTGGCAAGAAAATCAGAGAGGTGTTGTACTGTAAATTAATGAATACAAATGCTACAGTTGAGGAAAGAGAAAAAAGTAAACTTGTAATTAGACAAAAGGCATGTTCAGTAGTGTTACTTACTTCTGGGATTATTTACCATGTGCCATTCTAATTGGAGCTTTATGCAGTGTTACTTCATGTATTCGTAAAACTGTGTGCCTTTTTATGTTTCAGGTTCTCTGGCACCTGGATATCTTTCGCCGCAGTTTCCGGCAAATCACAACGCACAAATGCATGGGCGATTCCTGCATCTTCTGTGCTCTTAAGGTAAAACTTAGAAGTAAATAAAAAACTTATATCAAATACTTCTGTTCAATTTTTTTATTTGATTAATATTTGCAATCCAACATGCATCTGGAAATTTGTGAAAGGAAAAGTAAATATCATGGGTACTGTGGCCCAAGGCATATGTAGTATTGCTTTAAAAATAACATTCAAGCCAATGAATTGTGAAAGCACTATGAAGAAAGTTTCAGATACAAGGACTTCTGCTAGTAGAGTCTGAATTGTTGTGAGCTTCCATGTTGTTTGAAAGACGAGTTCAATCAATGAAACGTCAGTTTGCTTTATTTTTTTTCCTAGGGTATCATTTGGTTTATAAATACTATACTGTGTACAATTAGTTAGTAGCCTTTCTTTCAGATTACTGCACATGTCAGTATGGAGAAGGCCATTTAGCTTTAATCCTTTTTGTTCAAAACTGTTGTATAAGGCTAAAAGGTATTTGCTACTGCAAATATTGGTGTCTGCATTAAATAGCTCAGCTCTTTATAGTCTGTTTTAAAAAAAACATTGATTTTGTGTGTAGATGCAAATGTGAGAACTGTCTGTTATAGATGTTGCCTGGACAGTAAGATCAGGATGCGAGCTCTGATTTTGAATACTGTTATGTACTTGAGAAAATAGTGCAATCCCACATTTGTCTCTACCTATTAATTTTTAGTGCTGCTTTTCTTTGTGCCTTCATTTCTAAGTTTTGCTACTTCAAATTTAGGGCTTCTTCAAACATTGTGATGGAAATGGATGTGATTTCAAACACTATGAAAATACTAGCTTTAATATTTCTGAGCAGTGATTTTTCTTATTGAAAAATCATAATTTAGACTGAGATGTGGTCTTTTATCACAAATGAGTTGCACAGGACATCTAACTGTATAAATTAATCGTGGGAGAATTTATTATGTCATTACTTCTGTGTGCAGTAATGAAAAGGACAGACAGCGTACCTTCTAAATATGGCAAAACAGTGTGAAGTTTTAGATCCTGTGAAGTTCACAGGCAATATTTATAGTATGTTAGCTGTCTTGCCGCTGTTTGACTTCCCAGGTGCTCTGGTTGAGACAAGCTTAAAATGGGTTATTTACTGAGTTCATTGAAGGGTTTACCCTTGCAAAAAAGTAGCAAAGAGGAGATCCTAAGGCATGAAAGTAGATAAGTAATCTACTTCTGAAGGGAAATTTTATTTCAAGATTTATCTGTTGAAGTGATGAAACAGGGTGATATTTACAGCAGTATCATCAGAAGGGGATATAGCAGTGGGTTAGTCTCACATTTGAAGTGAGAAACAGAGATATCCAGACACAGAAAAAAATGAAGTATTAAATATATCCTATTCCTTATAGAGAACTGGAAGACATAGGTGTGATCTACCTGAAGTTTTTTATGTTTAGTGGGATAAATACTTTTAAGCTTTTTTTTGATTATACCCTCAAGTATTGCCAAGAGGTTGTTGTCATCATTTGATAGCTGAGATGAGGGCAGAAAGAAAACCATTTAGGAAATCATCATGAATATAAGCTTGTCCTAACAGCAAGATGTGGCGAGGAAGTACCAGGAGATGGAGCAGATTCAGCCATTTGAATGAAAATAGATTGGAGTCTGAGGCAGAGTTGAGCAGTTTTCATATAAAGATAGTACCTAAGAATCTTTCTGAATGACTGTAGTGAAAAAGAGGAAAATTGGTATTGAAAGATGACACTTGGACCAAGATGATTGTGTTAGCAGTACCAGTATGAGTGAGGGAAGCACTACAGTTAAGACTGGAAGATGACTTTGTATTTGGAATACATACCTTAAAAGCAAACATTAGGTCAAAGAAACTTTTTAGTTTTGTTGATTTAAAATCCTTGCTTTTGATGTCTTGTTGAAGTGTGCAGTATGCTATTATAGACTTGGAAGAGACAGGTTGAGTGACAGAATTCACAAACTGTATGCCTGCAGCCATATGCTTACTTTTTAAATTAAGCGGCCTTTCAAAAAAAAATTGCTACTCTCTCTTCTTCCCTCCAGATAGCTGTAAAGAATTTTTGGGTTTGTTTCCTCTCTGAAACTTAGCAATGCCATGAGTAGCCAGAAGGTGTTAACAACCCTGTTTCCAACTTCGTGTTAAAACCTCTTAGTACTTCTGCAAAACTTGCCTCTGGTTGTTTGCAGAATTCTTATAGCTCACAAAACTCAATGTGCTTCGTGAAAAGCTGAAGAAACCAATAAACAAGTAAAGAATTGTCCAGACACGTATTTCTGAATCTGAGCAGTAACTGATACCTAAGGTAAATAATTAATTCTAACTGACTTTAATTCAAATCAAAATCTTAGTGTTTTTCCCGTCTTCAGTCTTTTTTGTGGGAAATTTCAATGTGTTCTGAAATCTTTTCCAAAACCTTAAGAAAATTTGGAGATCTCTGTGTCCAGACCATACAAGAGAAAAAAAATAAGTGGAAATTTGTTTATTATAAGTTGCAGAGCTGTTATATTTCTGGTTCCCTTAAGTTCGTAAAGCAACTCACAATTTTATGTTTTTCTCTGGGTGATATTGTTGTAGGTTTTCACCATGAATAACTTGTGCAAAATGTTGATGTGTGTGCATAAACATGGGAAATCTTTTCAAACGATTGTCATTATCAACTCAAATCATATTAGAAAAGTGAATTATTAGGAGCGACACTTAACTCCCAGTGAAATTGGGGATTCAAAGCTCCTTTCACCCACCTCAAAACGTCAGATGCCAGAAACATACACTGCCTTGCTTGCACGCAACTGAGAAGGTAGGGGTGCTAAATCATAAAGTTATTGGCAAGAAGGTCGTGTTAATCTTCCGTTAGGTAGGCAGTAGAGGAAGGAGAAAAGAGGATCTTGAAGGTATTTACTTGTTCTCTGCTGCCCTCT
Source organism: Upupa epops (assembly GCA_013397515.1). Taxonomy (NCBI): domain Eukaryota; kingdom Metazoa; phylum Chordata; class Aves; order Bucerotiformes; family Upupidae; genus Upupa; species Upupa epops. The sequence continues at coordinate 164,631 of VZRI01010536.1, read as the reverse complement.
GGATTAGTGTTCTCAAACTGCCCTGGATGTTTTTCCTACTATAAAAGTGTCTGCATGTACCATAAGTTTGTGTAAGACAAATAGGATACTGTGCTTAATTTGTAGCTAGTACTGCAGGCATTATCAAGGTCATGTTTTGTGTCCCTGTGCAGCAGGAACATAACGTTTTCTTCTGTGCTTGTCTCTTCCTTTGCCCCAGCCTTTCTATCGACTCGGGAAGCCTTTAAATACTGTCCTGCTGGGGTAAATCAGCTTAGTCTCCCGGTCTCTGGCATCCTGTTTGTCTTGAAAATTGCCTTAGGCTTTGCTGAGATGAGGGAGAAGATGTGACTGGGTGCACTGGGAACACAAGAATTTGTAGCTCTAAACAAGGTGAAAGTCTCCCATTATGATCTGGGGAAAGTTAATTAGCCTTGCATGCTGCTAGTTACATCTGCCCAAAATACCCATCTGGACCAGTTGAGGGTGGCAGGACATGTTTACTCATCTCTGAAGCATACTGGTCAGATTCCAGCCTGGCTTGGCAAAGGGGCAGTACTTTGAATGAAGAATCCACATCCATTCCAGGATCCTTTTACAGGATTTGTGATAGCTCCTGTGTTGGGCAGAGAGTTTTCACACTTTCACCTAATCTAAAGGTGACGGTCTCTTCCCGTTGTGTATCTAAATTTAGCCTTTGAGTAACACCAAAGAAGTTGCTTTTTTTTCCCCACACTTTCTTGGTTTGCTTCAACTGTTACTAGGGATTCTGATGTCATGACAGTGTTTTCTGTAAATGCCCATCTAGCTCTACAAATGTTACAAAAAGTAGTTTAAATTACAAGTAAGATGAAAGATCACAGGACAGTGATGTCACACCTGATACCAAATTGTGTTTTATTTTTGTACCACGTTGAAAACATTCATCACCCACATTCAGGAATAACCAATAAAACTTGCTGTGTGATCTGGCTGTATGCAGCTACAGATTAAACAGTGAGATTATTGCAGACATACTATCATCAGTTATTTTGAATGCTAGAGCTATAAAACTGCTGGAATCCCGAGCACTGTTCTTTAACATGTGGCATTTTTTTGTTGGGGTTTTTTTCCCCCCTGCACAAGCTGTCTTTACCACTATGTGGTTTGCCTGCCATAGCACTCCCAACAGCTTTTTGGTGTATTATTAATGTTGGTGTCTACTGTGTTCTATTTTCCTTTTTCTAGAGCATAACTTTGCTTTGGTGTTTATCACAGCTGGAAGAGACAGGAAGTGGGAAATCCGTCCACTATACTGAACATGCCACAGTTTTGTTCTCATTCCAGAGATTGTACTGGGACCTCCATAGTGCCAGCATGTAGGACAGAGCATTTTTTGTAGTTCACAAAGAAGAATGTTCTACTGACTGATTAAATCCAGTAGGGCTGGTCTTTTCTGTAATTTAGTCATGCGCAACAAAAGCATGAATGTGAATTTTCTGTATAGAAATTATATTGTTCTCTAAGGTGAAAATGGAACAATAGGGTATTAGGGTGCCTTAAATAAGTGGAATGGCTGTAGTTTGTGATTCTGATTAGCCACTTGATTGAAAAGAAGGGATTTATTAGAAAAAGTTCTTTGTATGCTTGAAACTGTTGTTAGGTTAGTTGCAAAGATATTATTCTCTTTTTTTTATGCTTCTTTCCCCATCAGGATAGTACTTTGGAATGAAACAGTAGTAAAAATACATAAAATAATTATGTTTAGACCTTTTTTTGGTGACATTTTCAGCTTCACTAATGAACTAGTAGCAAGAACAGTTTCCTCTTAATAACCTGGTGGTAATTGAAGCTTCAAAGTAATTACTACCTCTTTTGCTGTTGATCCAGCAGTTAATAAATTGTCACCTAGTTGACGAGTGTTGGGAGTTTCTTTTCCTAACACCCCCCTAAAGAATACCTGTGGAAAGTATATATTAATTTCGTTTTAGTAGAAGTCAGCAGTGCTCAACTTTACAGTCCATATATGCGACCTTATGTTAATTTTAATGGTACAGTGCAAGTGAGAATGGAAGAGAGACTGTAGAAGAAAGGAATAATGGAAATGTGATTGTTACCTGTCTTGGAGGCTTGGAAAGAGATCCAAAACACAAAACCAAATAGAAAGATTTATTTGTGCCCTTGAAGTTAAATGTGCTAGTGGAAGTAGTGAAGGTGGAGGCTGATGTGGTTGGATGGGGAGAAAAGGCTGGAATTTTTATTGAAACAGGTTGTTGCACTATGTAAGAAGCTGCATCAGGAGAAGGGTTTTCTGCTTAAGAGGTAAGATACTGTAGGCAAGAAAGAAAAGCTGAGTGAATGTAATCAAGTATGGAGGGAAAATGAAACAGACAAAAAAAGAAATACTGTCATTACTGAGTGACAAGAATAATGTTGGTATGTTGAGCAGTGAGAGAAGGATGAGGAATTGGTCATGTTAATACTTGCAGCTTTTGCTAAAAGGCAGAAACTGATAATGAAGGGAATATTAAAGCATTGGGGGGTAACATATTTTGTTCTCTGAAAGAAATAGCATTCTGCTAGGGTTGCAATAATGCCTTCATTTAGAAGAAACTTCAGTACAATGTTTGAAGAGAATAATTGGTTCACAGAAAGCTGATGTGATAAATAATTTAGTCCCAAACAGGATTCCAAATAAAGTTTCTAATATATTGAACAAATGGAGACAAGCAGACAGCGCTGGGTGCGGGGGAGCTTCTGCTCTACCAAAAAGCACACCCACCCAGCCCCCGCTGGGGCTTATATTCCTTATGTTAATGCATATTCATGAATTGGCATAGCTCCTTCCCCACGTGCTCTCCTCACTCTCTGGAATCTTCTAGACTTTATGCAGTTAACAAAACCGCTCGGCCGAAGACACAAAAATTTTCCCCAGGTGGTGCCTGCAACAAGCAGGTCCATCCTGCCTCCCCTCCACATTGACACAAATCAGATGAACATATTTCACACAGTCAAGGGCAGGACTCAAGTTTACAGTGCATGGGCACTGGTTTGGTTCAGTAGTGTTGACTGTTTATTCTTATTGCAGTCTGTTTCTGTGTGCTTGATTTAAAAAATCTTAAGTGTATTAAGTCTGTGGTTTGTTTCATCAGAATGGCTAGAGACATGTTGCGTGGTTGGTTGTATTTTGGTTATGTGTCCTTTATTTTAGTTACTGGAACCAGTAAGAGAGTCTTCTCTGGTTCATGAAACTTTGAGCCGTGTCTTTTCATCATGTTGCTGCTGTTAGGCACATCCTCATTTGTCTTAGAATATATGATTTGAGAGAGATTACTGGTGTGCTGAATACACTAATGAGGTTTGCACTAGCTTCAAATTCACGTGAAGAAGTGTTTGAAAGAGAACGCGTTTATATGTTTCTCTTTATGTATTTGACAAGAACTTTGTTCTTGTTAAATTCCAGAAGCACTTAGGAAAAAAGGTGTAATGAAAACTCCTGGGTTAGAATCTTCAGGGCTTTCCCAGCTGCTGGTGATTAACAGTACCCTTCAAGGGCAAGGCCTGAAATTAAGGCAGGAGATTAAATCTGACTTTGGTAACTTAGTGATGGTACTGCAGGAAGTGCCACCTCTGTCCATGTAAAGCTGAGACAAGAGTGACCTGTTCTAAAGTTGAACAAAGTATTTTGAAAAATAAGTGAAAAGAGAAACAACAGCACCGAAAAAACCTCAAACCCCCAATCAAAATTAAACAAATAACAACCCCCTCTGTGTTCAAAGTGCTTTTGATCTTGGAGGTATTTTTGGGACTTACTACAATCACTGTGTTCTAAACTGCTCTGTGTAATGACATGATAAAATTTGATCTTTATGAGATGAAAATGCACAGTTATTCACTGGTTTTAAGACTTTTTTCCTTCATCTAAATAAGGTGATACCATTGTGTGCTATGTCATTACAAATTTGAAGAAGCTATTTTTTATATAATGTTGGAATCTTTTAGTCCTTCCTTTTACATATTGGAATTCTTCGGACTTTTTTGATGTTACTGCATTATTTCTCTGTGTTGGTTGTGATAACAGATTCTTTACTTCTCTATTATTTATTAAGGTTTTTTTATAATTGTGAAGACTGTAATTATTTCATGATGCAAAAACATTGAAAATGGTACACCTTGTGGAAAAAAACAGTTGCTTGTAATTATCAGGATCACTTTTTCCTTACTGGATATCTTTCTGTTAACTGCTAAGTCTGTTGTGGGTAAGACTGAAGTGCACTATTTCTTTAAAGATGGAAATTTAAAATAAGAGAGGTTTGGTTTGCTTGGTTGCTTCTGCTTTTTCCTAATTTCTAGCCTGCATTGATTGTGTCCTCCATACCACGAGTGCAGGGCGCTTATTCAAGTCCTGTTGCTCAGTTCCCTGCGTTGTGGTTGCGTGCCAGTTGCTAGGCGAGCGCCTAGTTTCCAGATCCATGAAGTGAGATTGATGATAACTAGAATAGACACATTTCAAGTGCTCTTAAATAATTTAATGTAAAGTACTGAAGCAGGATGGAACTATGTTTCACTGCTTTTATTTTTTTGAGGTCTGCTGAAATGACAGAATTTACTAATGAAACATGAAACTTGCTCTATTATCAGACTGAAAGAAATGGGAATCAAGGTTAAGTACAGAGATTGTCATCCTTTCCATTTTTATGTATGTAACTGATGAGAGATCTGTAATTAATGAAGTGTAAGACTGTGTCACAGCCTTCTCTTCATTATCACTTTCTTCGTCGTAATTTGATTCGTTAATAAAAGCTGTGGGCTTCTACACAATGGGCTTTCACCATAAGGACTAGCAAAATAAAAACACCAGTACAGAGATGGGCATTGTACACCTGTACTGTACTGTAAATGGTGTCATTCTTATGGCCAGAAGTGCCAGGGACATGGATGTCGGGTTGCTGGCTGTGCAGTGAGCAGTGTTCTGCACTCCAAGCTTCATGAAAGCACTGAGATTGTGCAGTTTGGCAAAACTTTTCCCAGTTATCTGACTGTTTCTTGATAAGAGTCAAGTAAGAGCAGTTAAATGAGAGAATGATATAGCCATGTATTGCTTGATCAAAGTAAATTAGCTTTGTTTTTTTATTTTCACATACCTTAAATAAGGTCTTGAAATTACTTAACTATCTTCTTGTTTTCTTACTAGGGTATCTTCAATCAGTTTCAATGTAGCAGTGAGAAGGTACTGCCTTCTGATGCCCTGCGCACTGCTCTTGCAAAGACATTTCAGGATGAGCAACGCTTCCAGCTGGGCATAATGGATGATGCTGCTGAATGTTTTGTGAGTATAACTGAGAGAAGGTTTGAGACAGGCATGGATATGAACCCTCACTACATCGTATTTTGTTCATTTTTTTTTAAACTATAGTCTGCTGCAAATTCCAGCAGACCTTGCATGCATGACCTCAGCCAACAGAGAGATCCACAAGCGTGAAGTTACCCAGTGGGAACCAGTATTTGATTTGAAAGTTACTGCTAATGATATATCAGTGTTACTCATTTTTAGTTACTTTTACATATGTAGGCCTGCAGTCTCAAATTTGTCTTTAAACATTAATTGTAAAATAAATACACATAACTGCAATAATTATCTGGAATTCTAGTTTTAAAGATCAGCTCACAGGGGTAAAAGGACATTTTGTTTGCCAGTTATTCTGAAATTATGTTCTCACAACATCTAGCTAAGAGAAATTAAAAAGAAAAAATAAACCAACAACAGTCGTTCGTAAGTTGAGCTAAGCCACAGTAAAATGCATAATCTCCAGGTGTTTCTGTTACTGTATTTGTAATTAATCTGACTTTTTTTTTTAGGCTGGTTATCTCACCCCAGTGTGTTTGGGAGAGGCTTTTATGGGAATCCTACATTCTTAAGTTTGTTCACCTGCTTTCTTTTCACACTCAAACTCTTTCTCAGCATCCAGTTCTTATTCATAACTCCATTTCCTTCTTTTTCCTCTTCAATCTTCTAACTTAATGAGGAGAGATTTTTTTTGTCTTGCTGACCTATTGGCTATCCCACATTTTGGAAATGATGGTACCCATAGGGTGGCCTGGTCCCAGTTGTGCTTGTATGCTACTTGGTTCTTAACAACGATGGTAATTCTTAACCAAAGTACAAACAATGCTGGATCTACTACTGCAAGGTGATACTTGTCTCAGATAAAGCACCTATCAGAGTGGAGTCCTTTCTCTGTGTTTAATTTTCTATACCTACCTAATTCTGCACTTGCACTGTAAGCAATTATAGAAATGGAATAAATAAATGCATGCAGTCATAATTCCTCTTTTAAATTAAGGGAAGTAATAATGAGTTTATGGTAATCCAAAGTATCCTGTGTTTGTATAATACTAATATAGCAAGGTAATACAACATTTTAATGAGTTTGCCTAAATTGCAAGTAGATCATACCAATAAAACCTCAAATTGAAATAAATTGCATCAGCTTACACAAGAGCTGCAGTGAGGACCCTCATGTCAAGTCTTTGTATGCAGTCCAGCACTTGTACAGCATTCTTTATGTATTAGAACATTGGATCTTTTGATTTTGTTTCTTCCTTTTGTTATGTTAGGTTTGTTAGGTTAACCGTACTAGCATGAGAAAGGTTAAAGTAGGTACAAGTTCCCTTTGGAGTTAAGCTTTAAGGCAGACGTAATATCATAGCTGTAAGGCAGAGATAATTCCATAGCTTTTCACTTAGTTAACCTTTCAGCCCTAAAGCCAGAGCTTTAATTTAAACGGCAGAAGATGTCAGATTCTAAAATGCAAGGTAAATTGTATGGTATCAGAGCTGTTTTTTCTATTAATTAATCTTGATGTGCTTATTGCAGGCCTAAAAACCATCCAGGCGGCTCACAGTCAAAAGCGTACTGCTGTAAGAGGTGTCAGTATATTTCTGGCACTCCCAGATTAATGTTGACAAGAGTGGGAGGAAAGGTGGTCTTAGGACAGAATTACCAATAATTCCAAGAAATGGAGTTGTACAAAACTTTAGAAAATATTCAGTGCTTTTGTTTCATGCGTAATTTTGTGTGCCTCTTCATTTATTATTAGTTTCCTCCATTTGTGATAGAATGGAGCTTACTTGCCATATTGCAAAGCACTTGTAATGCAGTATACTTTGTGTTTCATGAGAAATTAGTAGCCAATCCATTAATCTTGAAGTTGTTGCTCTGCCTGTTACTTTTGGTCCATTGATGCTTGAGAATTGAGCAGAATAATCGGGGACAGAATCTTGAGCTGTTCTAATACATAAAATAAATGATTACCTGACATACCATTTCAAATTGGAAATGGTAGCTGTTTTATTCTTATGGCAAAGAAATACCAGCTGCTTTGTTTTTTAAGCAACTTCCAAAAATGTGCAGAAACTTCCCTCTTTGTAAGTAATGCTTATGACACTACTGCATCTGACATGCTTTTCTGATTTGCATTTTGTGTTTTGCCTACATTTGAAATGATATAATGCTTTTTTACTTTTTCTTCTCTCTTTGGCTAGGAAAATCTGTTAATGCGAATTCACTTCCACATTGCAGATGAGACAAAGGAAGATATTTGCACTGCACCACACTGTGTTTCCCATCAGAAGTTTGCAATGACCTTGTTTGAACAGGTGAGGTAATGATACTAGCTTTATACAAACCACCAGTTGTCAAGCTTTGTATTTTCATTCCTGAGACATGCGTTGCCACGGTAAAAAAAGACACAAGCAGAAGTGTTACTGTGAAAATACTGTTTAATTTTGTCAATGTATTATGCTTTCTTTCTCTTTAGTGTGTTTGTACAAGCTGTGGTGCCACCTCTGACCCATTACCTTTCATCCAGATGGTACATTATATTTCCACAACCTCACTCTGGTGAGTTCAGATTTTTGCATAGAAAAAGAAGATTTTTAATACTGGTGTAGCAGTTTGATCTGTGCTTTCACAAGATGAAATGTCCAGAACATGTTTTATTCAAAGTTGGTGGAGCTTTAATATTTGTGTTAAATATAAATTTCAGTTACTAGAAGTTATTGAGGATTTAGTGGAGCAGAATTTGGCAGTTTAGGCATGGATCAGTGTGTGTATTTGTGACCTGAATCTGGCTTATGTTTGGCTTCTCTACCAGTTTTCTGTGATGTTGCTCTTCAGCAGTCAGTGCCCAGCTAGTATTGCTACACTTGATCATGCTTTGCTCAAGGTGCAAGACTTTCTGTCTTGTCTTTGCTAAACTTGGTGAGGTCTCTGTGATTGCATTCCTCCAATCTGTCAAGATTCTTCTCAATGGCAGCGCTTCGTTTTCTGTATGTTGACTGCTTCATCCAGCTTGGTGTCATCCATAAGCTTCATGTCAGTGTATTGTGATTCATTATCCAGGTTGTTAATGAAAATATTAAGCAGCAGCAGCCCCAGTATTCATCTCTGAGGAACTGCTAGCTATTTTTTTACCCTCTGATCCTGACGGTCCAGCTAGAATTTTGTCTTCATTGTTTTCTGTGTAGTCTAGACATCCCAGTTTGGACACAATACTGTAGATGATTTGGGATCTTTGCTGCTAGTGACATGAGTTTGGTGAAACCCCATTTGTCTGTAGTGTTCCTGCCTCAAATTTTCTTCCAGTACACAAGGAGTTACACCTCCTTCATCCTGTGGAATTCCTTCAGGGGTGTTGGGCAGCTAGGAGGAAGTTGGGGGTAACACTGTGGCTATCTAGGAGAACAGAGTAACAAGGGCTTTCCTGGGGAGTTTGGGGAGAAGGTCTGGCCATTTCTTTCACCTTGATACCCTTTTCCTTCTCTGCTTCTCCAGGGATTGGAGTTGAACAGCGATAGTGGGAGCTGCCACTCCAGTTTTCTTTCTCTTCCCCCCTACCTCTCTTTTCCTTATAACAAGCTGCTATTTTGAATATCTTTCTCTTGGCTACAGCTGCTGCTGCCTTTGAGCAAAACACTCCAGCTCCTTCTCTCTCGTATAAAAAAATAAATTTTTAAACATTCCCTTTCTCTGGTGACAGCACATTGACTCCAGGGATTGGGGTTTTTTTCTTTGGGGGAATTGGAGGGGTGGTAGCCTAGACGCCATTTTTTGAGGTTGCAGCTGAACAGAAGGCAAGAAATAGAAGGTTGTTTTCTTTCAATTTTCTTTTATTTCTCAATAAAGTCTTAATAACTTGCAATTCCTGTTTCTGCAATTGTGTTTATTGTCTCCCTTCTGGGATTGAGGAGATCGACTACTTTCTGTACAGTTAAGCAAACAGTGGCCTAGTGCGAAACTGTGACAGCTAGAGACCTAATAATATTCACCGTTCTTGTCTCTTCAACATAACCCATCAATATCTGTCATGAGATAATTGAGTAGGTCAGTCAGAGTTTGCCCTTGGTAAATCCATGCTGACTGCTCTGACTCATCTTATCCTTAAGGCATATGCTTGGAGATGATTTCTAAGGGATTTTGTCTGTCACTGACATAGGAACTGTAGCAAAATTGACCAACTTGTTGTTTCTGAATCCTTTTTCTTGAATGGATATAGCTCTTTCTAAGAGAACTCCCTTGGTCACCGTGACCTTTCGTTAAAGAAGGTGGTGCAGAGAGCAATAGCTCTAGCTCTGTAGGAGTTTGAATGAATGCTAGAAAAGTCTAGTTTTAGTAGCTGGCTGCTCAGTTAAAACCTACTGAAATCTGTTCAAGGCTTCTGTTACTTGCTTCTGACTTGAAACTTTGGGATGAAAACTTATCTGTGTTTCTTGTCCTGTGCATACAGACCTTGAAAAAAGTTTCCTGAAAAGTACTAGTTGCTCTTCTCTTGCAGAACTCTGTTAAAAAGTACCACATTGCCAGTGCAGCAGGAGTGTTAGGAAGAATTTCCTTTGTGGCTGCTACCTCCCATTCCACTGAGCGGTAGTTTTTTTTCAGTTTACTAGCACACACTGCATAATGGGATATTACCTGTAAGAAAAACAGGAAAAGAATTATGTAAATGGTGTTCAGTATTTTGTATGAAATACCTTCTTACGTCTAAATTTGTTATTTTCAGAACTCGAACAGAGATAGCTTTATTTCCCTCTTAAACCATTTTAAGCTAGAATATGCTTACAAGACACCAAATGCCTCATGAAACCCTATGGAGCAGTCAATATACAGAAAAGAGTGCTGCCATCCGGAAGGATGTTGAGCACTGGAATTCTTTTGTACTGCTGTGTTCCCATTTGAAACAAGTTTGGGGGCAGGTTAGGAATTTGTCTCTCCCGATTCAGCTCCCGAGGTTTGCCCTTCTCCTTCCCCCACAAGGCAGAGAGAGGTAAGGAAAGGTTTTGACACACGGATGCAAGGAAACAATAAATAACTTCTATAAAGAAGGTTTAGTGAATAACAACACTAACAAAAGTAGAGGCATTTCCCCTCGCCAAAACCAGTGCACTGTACCGAATCCCAGAACCCCCCAAAGCCTGACGGTTGACCGGTGCGGGATCCAGCAGCGTCGGGGCTGTGGTGCCGGGAAAGCAGCGGAGGTGGAGCGCCGGAGCCGGGCACCGTGCCCTGCGGTGCCGGGGGATCGGGTGCCGGGAAAGCAGCGGAGGGAAACGGCTGCGGCGGGAAGGACAGCAGCGAGAGGGCACAGCAAGGGTTTGAAGCCGGGAAGTCCAGCGTGGGGAGCGGCAGAAGTCCACGGCAGTGAACAGTGGGGATGTCCTTGTGGTCCGAAGCAGGGAAGAAGCTAGCCCACCTCACCCACAGCGCCTTAAATCATCCGCGGGGAAGCCAACCCTGGAGCCAAATTCCCAGTCATAGAGCCGAAAACTCCCGCCTAAAAATCTAAAGACTTCCCGCTTAAAGAAAAGTTCTAATGATAAAATCAGAAACTCAAGCTTAAAAAGAAAGTAAAAAAAAAAAAACAAAACCCCAAACCTAAAAAAGTTGCCTTTTTCGGGAGTCACTCCACTTCCCCATCCCTCGCTGCCTCTCGAATCCATTGTCCTGCTAATGGAAGTGATTAACGGATCATTGTTTGGGAAAGGAAAGGTGATGCAAAACAAAAACGTTGTTTTTTTTATTTCTACCCTGCGGAAGTGCTGTCATCTTGGTCCCTTCCAACCCTGACCGATTCTGTTAACTTCTTCCCAGGAAGGATGATGGGGCACTGGAAGGGGCTGTCTGGAGGATTTGTGGAGTCTCTTTCTCTGGAGACATCTGAAACCCACCTGGACCTGGTCTGGGTGATCCTGCTGTGGCAGGGGGATTGGACTGGATGATCCTTCCAGGTCTCTTCCAGTCTGTAATGTTCTGTTCTGTGACTTGGTCTGGGTGTCCTGCTGTGGCAGGGGGATTGGACTACATCATTTTTCAAGGTCCATTCCAACCCCTGATGATTCTATGATCTTTCTTTCAACTTACATACTGAAGTCAATTCGGTACCATGCTATTCTATGTCTATAGATCTATTAAGGATATGCTTTACTGAGCTACTCTACTAGGGTTGTGGTTACTGAAGAGAAGCATTTTGAAACAAAAATGTAATTTTGGAATCAAGTATTTATCAAAATGTTATTTTGCTTTCAAGATGAAAATTTTAAGACCAACTACAAGTTGTTTCTACTTTAAGTTTTGTGTTAGTTCTTCATGCAGCATTGTCATGGAAGGTGTAGTAATTCATACTTAACAACGTCAGTTTCCTGTGCTACAATTTGAAGTACAAGATGTGTATTTTAAGGTTCTTAACTTTTCATAATATCTGACACAGTTAATGTGCGTTTGTATTTTTTATTTTATCTATCATTAAATTTTTGTTCTTCATGCTTTCACTCTGTTGAAGCAATCAAGCTATATGTATGCTGGAGAGACGAGAGAAACCCACTCCGGATATGTTTGGAGAGCTACTACAGAATGCCAGCACTATGGGAGACCTCCGAAACTGTCCAGTTAGTATCCTTTCTTTTCCTTTCTTCAAGGGGAATGATCAGATGACACTGATGTAATTTACTAGATTTAGCTCATCATGATGATAAGAAAGTTAGGTAAAAGAATTTTCTTTGAGTTTGTATTTGCTGTTCAGCCTCACTGAGAGTTGGTGAGACCTTGGACACTAGCATTCCATGAAGCTACAATCATTTGTTTTCATTCCATGATAGAAGTTGTGGCATCTTACCTACAGAAATGGAAATGGCAAAGGATGTGGAGTCTCTTATAGGATATTTTTGTAATGTTGGTAATGGCTTTGTTTAGCTAGAATTTTCAGAACATGGTTCATCCAGTTTCTCTAGTGGTATTTTTCCTGTTGAGGGTTGCATACTACTTCTGTAATAATAGCATGAGAAATTGTAGAATCTTTCAGCAGTACCATGCTGTGGCAGAGATAGATCTTTTATACAAGTCCTTGTATGTGCACAGTGAGTTGTTTTGTACAGGTAAGCATTCCCTCACCTGGATTGCTAACTTTTGAACCAAATAGATGGCACTGTTGACCAAATGAGCATGCAGCCAAATGTTGGAAAGGAAAAAAGGCCTGCTGCTTCCCACTGCCAGAGTATCCTGACAGTGAAGAACTTTAGGCTGCACAGTGTATCTGCAAGAACTATGCCATGGGCAGGAATCATCACAGAACATGCAAGGGACAATTTGTTTTGTTTTTGTCAGGGGTTTGCTGTTCAGAGTGTGGAAGTTCCTGACCAAAAACATAGACTGTAGTTGGGAGTGATAGGAGTTGACATTCAGTGACTAAAACCCAGTTTGTCTAGTTGATAGTAAGAGGCTGCTCTTAAAAATGTTCTGTTCTGCTATGCAGTAAAAGTGTGACAGAACTCAGCTGAATTAAGTCAATGTATAGTCAGGTTAAGAAAAATAATTATTTATATTTTTTATTTAAAACAGAGCAACTAAAAGGGGCTAGATTTCTAGGGCAAGAGTTTTTGGCATGTTTTTCTCTCTGTTGAGTATGTCCAGATACAGGACTTATGATGGCTCTTTTTACATACTTATCTTTAGACTTTTTAACTTGATGATTTATAGGTACTGTAGAAAACAGCTCATAATTGCTAGTTTATATGATGTTGCTGTCAGATACTTCAGCAGTTCTCAGGGAAGCAATACAGGCTCTTGATAGGAATGGCTTACATGCCTGTTCTCTGGGGGAAGTGTTTTCAAGTCTGTTTTCCATCAGAACATTATTTTCTTGTTTTGTGAATACTGGGAAATAGTGGCTCACTTTTCTGAGTAGAAGAAATGAGAGTATTGTTTAAAAGTTTCATGTGAGTCTAGCTATTTCATATAACCAAGGCATGAGGAAGAAAAATAGAAAAGACATTTTTTGTCAGGTTGATTTTTATGATCTCTTCCTTCACTGTAGTGTCAGCAAATACAGTACCCAATTGTGAAGCTGATGTCTACAGATGGGATACTTGCCAGTGTTTTGGGTTTTTTTTTTCTGGAATCTTGCATAGGTACCTTTATAGCCTGCTATAGAGGGACAGTGATCCAACCCCCTGTCTCCCCCAAAGAGACTGCACTGTTTGCTGAAATTACAGTGGTAGTATATTAATAAAGATGGTGAATATCTTCCGTGATGCTTTAAAGATGACCGCAATTCTGACAGATGATGGATTGGAAGGACCACTGGGAAATGCCTTAGTTTCACAAGCAAGGTTAATTTTGAGAAGTACTGTGGCTGCAGAGTGAGCAGAGACTGGACAGCCAATAAGAGCTAGTAGTTATTTAAAAATTTTAAAATGGGAGGGAGAAGGGAAATGGCAAATAAGAAATTAAGAACTGCTGTGGGTTAGTAGTAATTCACATGTTTTTCCTCTGATGCTGTCCTCACCGTTATATGAATACTCATCTAAATATTCTGTCCGAGATGCTTGAGATGCTTTGTAGACCTACCCACTTTTAACAACAATGCAGCACTTTGAACGTTTTTCTTACACGTGATAGAAAACATTGTTCTTTGTAAATGGTTGTTTTTTATAGAATCATTAAGATTGGCAGATACCTCCAAGATTAAATCCAACTGTCAACCCAGTTCCACCATGCCCACTCAAATATGTGTCTAAGTGCTATATGCACATGTTCTTTGAAAACTTCCCGGGACAGTGACTCTGTCACCTCCGTGGGCAGCTCATTCCAATACCTGACCACTCTTTCAGTGAAGAAACTTTTCCTAATGTAAAAAAACTTTTTTTTTAAAAACTTCAACTTTTCTAACCCTTCCGTGGTGCTATGAGACTTATAATCTCATTCTGATCAAAAGAAAAAGCTTTTCCTTCAGTTCCTAAGAATGTTTGGGAGGTTTGTCATTTGTGCTCACTTACCTTTTTATGCTCCTCATTTGTGATATAAGAACCTTATATCTTGATTCAGCCTACTGTATTTGTTGTGCTTCTTGGGAACCTCTTGGGAAACTGTACTTCTGGAATGTGTGTTTTTTAGTGCCTTGCCCTAACAGCATAGGAACAGAGGGACTATACTAAATGCTTTGTTTTTTTTAAATCCTCAGAGTAACTGTGGGGAAAAGATCCGTATTCGTCGCGTGCTGATGAACTCGCCACAGATCATCACCATTGGCTTGGTTTGGGACTCGGACCATTCTGATCTAGCTGAAGATGTGATTCACAGTCTGGGCACTTGCCTTAAACTGGGAGATGTGAGTCTTTTGTATTTTGATGATACATATTAAAAGTCTTTGCCATGGTGATCAATGGTAGTGGATTGGGGAAAAAAGTCACTACCTTTACCTTTCTTTACCTTTTCAGTGTCTGCAAATACAGGAATAGAGGGCAGATGCAAGGATCTCTCCTGTTTATGAATGCTTTGCACAACATGTGAAAGCACTAGTGTAATTGCATATTCTTAAATGTCTAAAATGATCAAAAATTAACAACTACTTCAGAAAACAAAGCTTGTCTGAATCAAAAAATATTGTCAAATGCAAGGAAATTTTGGATTTGAGTTCATGCTGTTTCTTTGAAAATGCACGTATGATCTTTCATTCTGAAGAATAGAGGATTATATTTTTAGACAAAATGTATTTTAGGGTTTTTTGTTTGAGGTTTGTTTTTTTATCTTCTGAAAATCCATTTTTCATTGAAGTGTGTGGTTGTGACACTTAAGAAGTTAAGAGCAGTCTCTGAAAGATGGCTGTTGGTACTGTGTAATCAAATGATTAATTTAAATTAAGTAATGTTTGGGATTTGGAGTTTTTTTCCCCCTAGAAGATTCACTTATTCCATATTAGCTGATGGTTTAGAGCTGAAATTTTGCTATGGCAAATTATATCTGTTGTGTTACTATGTCTTGTTGTATCATCAAAGTATTACATTACTTCAGTGTATTTATATGTACACAAATATATATTAAAATGTATTGTCCAGTGCACAGTGTACCAAAATTAATGTGTGATAATGGAAATGTGGTTATGAAACAATGTGGTCCTTGAGTAGCAAAGCAGTAATGCGCTGAAAAAATGCCTCGTGCATTTTTTAAGAACACGTGGTCAATTAAATACAAAACTGTTTTTTCTTTGTGCTGAATTCCTGTGTTTACTAAGATTGTCCATTCATTTTCTACATTGTTTTGTGTTAAATTGTGGACAAGTTAACCATGAGCTAGTAATGAGCCCTTGTAGCCAAGGTCCATAGTATTTTGGGGTGCATTAAGCAGAACATAACTAGCCGTTTGAGAGAGGTTGTCCTTGCTGTCTGCCTTGGTGAGGCCACATTTAGTCCAGTTTTGGGCTTTCTGGTTCAAGAGACACAAGGAACTACTGGAGAGAATCCATCAAGGGCTATGAATGTGATTGGGCAACTGGAGCATTTCTTAAAAGGAAAGCTTGAGAGACCTGCATCTCTTAGGCATCTCTTTAGCCTGGAAAGGAGATCCCATCAATGCTTATAACGAACTAAAGGGTAGGTGTCAGGAGGAGGTTGGCCAGACTGTGCCCAGCAACAGGATGAGGCATAACAGACATAAACTGGACCATAGGAAGTTCCATCTAAACATGAGGAGGTACTTTTTACCTTTACAGTGTCAGAGTGCTGGAACAAGCTACCCAGAGAGGTGATGGAGGCTCCTTCTCTGGAGATACTCAAAACCTGCCCGGATACATTCCTGTCCAAACTGTTCCAGCTATACTTGCTTTCGCAGGGATGGGACTACGTGGTCTTCAGAGGTCCCTTCTAACCCCTGACATTTGATGCATCTGTGAATTATGTTCTGCTATCATAAATTTGTCTTAAGTCAGAATAAATACCAGCTGTTCACTGTCAGAATGTCTTTGTTTTCTACAAAGCAAATAGGAATTAGATTTTAATCATTATTTGATATAATTAGCAAGCATAAGACGAGCTACAAGTTTTCAGGATAAAACACTGTTTTAAATGTCTTTCTTAAAGAACAGCCACATTTTCCAAGACTGACTTGATTCTCAAGCATCTGGTGTGTTGGTAGGAATTTGTTCCTGACCTGTGTCACTGGGTTTACTTTAACTTAGGCAATAAATCTTACGTAGTTAACCAATCTTTTGAAGTAAAACCTGACAGTGCTCTATAGTATTTTGAGGTAAATACTAACATAAAGCAGTTTGTAAAATCTTAGCCATTTCATTAATTTCTCCTTTTGTTTTTCTTCTGTTCTTGCAGCTTTTCTTTAGAGTGACTGATGACAGAGCGAAACACTCAGAGCTGTATTTGGTGGGAATGATCTGTTACTATGGCAAACACTATTCTACTTTCTTTTTCCAAACTAAAATCCGCAAGTGGATGTACTTTGATGATGCTCATGTCAAAGAGGTGAGAAAATGTTAAGAAAATGAATCTGTTAGAAATTTAGCTTCTTGTTGCATTAGATCCATATTGTTTTCTACAGATTTTGAGAATTTTTTTCTGATTTCCACTTAGGAAATCCTTTTCTCTGACCAGCGTAAAGCATTCTCAGAAAGACCATTCCAGAGATCTTAGAAGCCCTGTTCTTAGTCCTGTTCTGTTGACTGCTTGTCTTGTTGTTTTTGCTCTTGTTTGAAAGCCTGCAGTTGGCTTTTGCACGCATCTAAGGGGATCTTGCTGCTGATAAAAGCAGTACAGCTTTTTACTGTCTGCTTTTTAGGTTGTTGGTTGAAATACCTAGATGCCGGTCTTCCCTAGTGGTAGCTGCCACCACACATTGTCCACTTTTTCTGTGAGTGGGTTTGTTGGGGTGTTTGGTTTTTTTGGGTAAATTTTTATTGTTTTGCCCCTTTTCACCAAACAGGAGATCCCTGACATTAAAGGTAATGGTGTTGGGTCTTGGTGAACCATTATTACATCCTGTTAGTTTGTTTGGCACTACTTCAGTTTCATTTATTCCTTCTAGATAGGGAAGCACAAAGATAAGAGAGGCAAGTTTTTCTCCTGAAGTTATGCCAAGCATAATCTCAAAGGGAAAACTCTAATCCTTGCATTTGTTCACAATCCTATTTTTCTGCAGCAAAACTTTGCCAATAATAAGTGTTATACTGCTGTAGTAGAATACTTGCGTGGATCAAGTTAATTAGAACAGATATTCAGTGTTGTTACAGAATTCTGCATTAGTGCATGTGAAAGATTTCTGGGATTAATAGAACTGTATGAAATATAGCCTGGCCTATCAAAATGCTTGCAGAGGTTCTGTAACAGCACAACTCATGCACCAGAGTGGCTAGCTTTGACTTGAACTTGCTCTTACACTATTGATGTCTTTTATTGTTCATTTTGTTTATGCTTGTGGATGGATCAAGACATTTTGTTAAACTCCTTTTTTGGCTGATGCAATGTCAGAACACTTCAAAAGATGAAAAGCTGCTTATGGAGAAAAATCTGGAAGGGAAAGCTACTGTTTTTGTAGTCATATTTTTAGCAGGAATTGTAATTTGCCTAGCCATAAAATAGTGATACTTTGAATTTCAGTTGGATTGCTTCTCGGGCTTTCTTGGTGAGTCCATTCCCGTGCTGGATATAGGAGTTGTAGAACGTCAGTGGAAAATCAAACACTGAGAAGTAGTACAAGGAGGGAGGGGGAGAGCTTATAAAAAATTCTGACAGAAAACCTTACTTGTGTTCTTTTTTCTTTTTATTCAGATTGGTCCAAAATGGAAAGATGTTGTGACAAAATGCATTAAGGGTCACTATCAACCGTTGCTGCTGCTGTATGCAGATCCTAGAGGAACTCCAGTGTCAACACAAGACTTGCCTCCTCAAGTGGATTTACAGCAATATAGCCGCGCTTGCTATGACAGTGAAGACTCTGGTAAGCAGACTGAAGTGCATGACTTACATCTTTTGGCTATAAAGTTGCACGTGAAAAGGTGTTTTCTGTTTTGGGGGTGGCCTTGTTGCTTATCAAAGGTTATCTAGAAATCTAAAGAGGACTTCCAGTGTTTCACTTTTTAATCTTTCAGTCCAAGACTGTTGATTGATTGGTTAGTAATGTTTGCCTGAAGTATTTGGAGAAAGAAATTAGAGAAACAAAGAAACTGAAGGACACATTGTGGCATGAACACAGAGAGGAACAATGACTAGTAGCTTCAGTGCGGAGTTCATAAATCTACCAGCGGTTTAAACAGGAAGGTAATAAGACCGGAGATGCACAAGCACATAAAAATTAAAGGCAGTTGCAGAATTAAGCTCAGGAGGGAAGTCAGGGGAAAGAAATATTAGGAAACATCATAAATGAGTCTTTTGCTAGGATGATGAAGGGATGTGGGG
>VZRI01010536.1:107707-145798 GCA_013397515.1 Upupa epops | reverse complement strand
AATGTATGCAATTGCAGTCTAGATAGGTGAAAATAAAACCTGTGCCTACATTTATATAGGAAAGGCTTTGCAATAGAAGATGGGTTTTATTTTTTGGATGTTTGCAGTGACTATCCTGAGTTAGAGACAGGTTTATAAGTTGCCAAGAACAGCAAGGCGAGACTTCAAACAAGAAAGGCAATCTTTCTTCCAGGATTTTATCCTATTTAGCCTATACAAGTGCAATTCCAGTAATATTTTGTGGTTTTCCTGACCCATAGCTAACTTCATGCTTCCTGTTCAATGCATCTGTAGAGAGTATCTGCTGTCTCTTTATTTATGTCTTGATAACCCACCAGTAATGAAATAACACTCCAACTCCTCTTAAAAATAAATGCAAATAAAAACACTGGTAAAACAACCTTAACTTCTCACATAACAAGATGCCTTGTGGTTTATAGATCTGTCTTCCTGTTGTGAAAAAAATGTCAAGTCTGGGGGAGGGAGAGAAGATCATGTATCAGCTCTGAACACTTCTACAAGCTTCCAGTCAATACATGCAGTAAATTTGCCTTACTTGCTGTGCTGGGTGATCTCCAGGAAATAGATACATAACCCTTCAGCTCATTGTCTCTGCAGTATCTAATATGTCAGTGTTGTAAAATCACTTCAGGAAGCTGAATATATAAATAAACTACATATATAATTTATATAAATACATATTTTTGAACCTATATAAAGATGTTTCTTTTCAGATAAAATTCAGAAGGCTGTAGTGTTTCTTCATACTGTGTTGTTTCATTTCAAAAGCATTTGGCAAGTCTCCAAGAGTTATGTCCTGTAGTCCGAGGTGTTCAGCATCAATACCAAACTTCTGAGAGATAATCCAGAGTTTTCTAGCCTAATACACATTTCATAATGGCTTTTTTGTCTCATAATAACTACAGCTGCTTTTGGATTGTTTGTGGTTATTAGGTATCCACAGCCTGTAATTCAGGATTGAACAGAGATTGCTTATTCTTACCTTGTTCATCACAACAGTGTACCTGAAGTTAGGTCAAGGGATTCTGATAAATGCATCTAATCACATCAAGATTTCATACCACAAATTATGGAGGAAAGATTGTCAAAGATGCTGGTACAAAATGTCGTGAGGCTAAATGCAAAGAATTTCTCATAACATTTTTGATTTTCTATTACATAAAAACTTCTGTTTATAAATTGTTTTCTATAACTTTGTTCCAGAGCACTGATTCATGTTACCTACATTTCCCTTTCTGTGACCATCATCTTTATCAATAGTTACGTGTATTTCTTCAGACAAATAAGATTTTTAACCAGTAAGAATGCAGGACAGAATTTTCTGACTTCAAGTCATTAAGTAAGACAACAAATACAGAATTTTGTCAGAAAACATGAAGTGCCCTAAGTCTGGGTAATTGTGATTAAACGTAAGAATGACTTCGTTTTCATAGATTTCATAGAATGGTTCAGGTTGGAAGGGACTGTAAATATCTTCTAGTTCCAATGCCCCTAACATGTGCGGGGATACCTTCCACTACACCAGGTTGCTCAAAGCCCAGTCCAGTCTGGCCTTGAACTGGTTCCAGTATTGACCCTTGAGGGACACCACTCGTTACTGTTCTTCGTATGGACTTTGAGCTGTTGATCACAACTCTTTCAGTGCGACCATCCATCCAGTGAATGGTCAGTTCATCAAGTCCATGCTTTTCCAGATTGGTGACCAGTTTGGGACAATGTCAAATGCTTTACACAAGTCCAGGTAGATGGCGTCAGTTGCTTTTCCTTTGTCCACTTGTTCTGTAACACCATCATAAAAGGCCATTGTTTTTTCCACCAAAACCAAGTATGAGATTTAATGTCCTGTATATCCACGAGTGTATACATCACACACATAAAAGGGCCAACACGTTTTTACTTTTATGTTCTGAAAGTGGTGGGAGGAGGTTGTCTTTTTCTTTCTTCTTTTAATGACTTGAGGAATTACTGCACTGAAGTGGAATAGTAATTCTTCATCCTTTTTGTTATGCCACTTTTGCAGGAGACAGTGCTAGCTTCTTGAGAAGGAACAGGTTACTTTGTGTTAGATAATATGATTTCAGAATAAAGGGTTTGATTCATTACAGATGAAAGGTGTTAATGCAACTTGTGATATTCTTATTACCCTTATGAATGTTTTGCACTTCACTGATTTTTAACTTGGACTTCCCCTGAAGCAGTATATTTAATAATTTTAATTACAAGTGACAATATCAAAAAAGAATGAAAAATAATTTCAGTGGGGTGCTAATGTCTACTTTCAGTCCAGTGTGCATAGTTTAATATGACATAATAAAATTATTTGATAAATATTAAATTATCAGAGGGAAAGAAAATAAGTTTCAGAAAGAACAATGTGTTCTCTCCCCAACCAAAGGAGAGGACTTCCCCCATAAGCTCTGGCATCCTTGAATCTAAGTTTTTATGTTTGGTACTCTGGTTTTCTGTTAACTTTGCTATAGTTTTGTCTGTTTCTTTAGTTTCCACTGACTTTCTAGTCTTTGGGGACTGTTTTAACTTTGATACTCTTTCTTTCCTTAGGGAGAGAACCTTCCATCTCAAGTGATACCAGGACTGATTCTTCTACAGACAGCTATCCTTATAAACAGGCACACCATGAGTCTGTGGTCAGTCACTTCTCCTCTGACTCGCAGGGGACAGTCATATACAATGTGGAGAATGATGCAGCTTCACAAAGCAGCAGAGACACAGGTAGCAGACGTTGTTATATCTGTATGATTATTGCCATTAAATATCATGACTGCTCTGGATTACAGCCAAAAATCTCTACCCATGCAACAAAATAGTGAATAGTGTTCGGTATCCCCAATGTTTTTTGTTTGCAAGGAACCATTGGCATTCATATAAACATCAGCATAACTTTAAATGTCTTGTTGGCTTTTGTAACAAGTGTCTAGCCAGACAAACATTTTACGTACGTGCTTCCTGTTATCCACAATCATACCTGCTGTCTTTGTTGTATTGTAATCCAGAGTCTCTTCAGTGCCTTTGTACAATTAGGGAGGTGTTGCACTACTTACTGATTTGTGGGCAGTTAATTCTTTTCAGGAGGTGCAACTGTCTGGGAAAGGCACTTTCATCACCAGAATCCCTCATAGTTGGGCACTAAGGACTTTCTGTCTGAGTGGGTGTTGGTAGTATTTACTGCACCAGGGAGACACATAGGATGATTTTGAGCTGCCTCTGCCCTGGAAGCAAGTTAAATCAGAATCTGCAATGAGAAGACAGTCTGTATATATGTTCCTTTGGCAGCTGAACAGTTCACCTGAGCACTCCTTAGTTGAAAAGAGGTTAAATGGGAAGTCTAAAGGCTTAGGTCTCCTCTGTTGTTAATGCCAAGAGACCCTAATCAGCCTGTTTCTGTGTATAGCAACTTTGAACTGCCTGCATCATTTCTGGAAAAGCAGTTCATGAATTAAGAACAGATTTCTTGAGCATTTCTTGATTTGTTTGAAAACAGACTTAACATCAAAATGTTTCAAGCAGACTTTCCTTGAATCTTATTGGAGGTCCAAGTAACTGTAATGGATAGGTTTGGATAGCTCAACAATACATTTAATGTCTCAGTAAATGCTTAACACATAGGTTACAGTTGAAGTTTTAATAGAGCATGATACTGACTGGAAGGTTAAAGCAGAATTTGAATTACGAGAAACAAAATGTATGTTCATCTTGAGGATATGAAGATAAAATTTAAAATGCTAGTGGAATATTGTCTGTGTGGTCTGCAAAAGTGGCACAGTTTATGGGATAAGGTTCCTCCTTGCTAAACTTACCATGCAGGAAAGATAGGGTAGGGGGATGGTTGCAAATGTGTAAGCATGAAGTTCAGCATGTAACCTTTTGTTCTGTCATTTTTGATGACTGTCCTTTTCTTTTTCTTTTTTTTCCTACTGATTCTGTCCTATGTTATTCCCCTCAGCTTAGCCCATCTCTTCACCTAAAGTCAGTTGTCCTCATCTTCCCTGACTCAGCCTTAGCTAATAGTCAGTCTCTCCCATTAGTTAGCTACTTGCCCCTGGGTATTTCCCCTTCTTTTTTACCTACCCAAAACTTTTCCAAACAAGTCAGTCTGCCAACTCATGCACCTGCTCAGTCATCAAACGCTGATTCGTGGGGCTATAAAGAAGCCATCCACATTGACCTGTCAACTGAATCATTCTGGGCAAGAGCAGGATTCTTCATTTAGTGGCCATTTACCCACTACTCCAGCCCAGAAACTTATGGACCCTATCCCACATCGTGCTCTGGGGAAGGACCACCATTGGGTCGTATGACCACAGGCACCCGGGTACTTCAGACTGGGGACATGAAGAGTGGCTGCATAAGCCCTCTCTTGTTTCTACCAACTTGTGCTGCTGAGAAACATGTGCGTATTCTGGCTGCCCTATTAATGCAATGGAGATTTCAGTGGGAGGGAGCAGGGGGGTGTTCTGTCTTAATCTGATTATATTTTCTTTTCTAACTTAGACATACACACAACCCACTACAAAACCCAACTTCTCCTTGGAATATTGCTGTTGGCTTATGAAGCCATCTTACCTCTGGAGGATGAGATATTAAATGATAAATTTAACAAGGGATACCTTTTAAGCATATGATTGGGCACTCGGACAGAAAATGTCTCTTATCATTGTAAATTTGAAAAGCAAAAAGCAGTGTCAAGTGTAGCAAATATTCTTGGGATGGCATTCCTGTGTTCATGCATTATGTTTGTTTTAGTCTTTGTTTCAGAGGGTCTGTGTAAAGACAACTGCTGGGTTTTGGCATTTTCTCCCTAACTATTACATGTCCAGTGCCAATAGGACAAAATTTGCCATCCAATGACAGGAGGAGAAAATATTCATGCAAAGCTGGCAGTATGCATTCAACAAGGCTAAGCTGGGCTTTGTCTAGTCTATGAAGGCCCTAAGTGAGCTGCAGTAGCACTAAATACCTTGTAAATAGTTTCTGTTAGAGGACTCAAGGGGTGCTAGCCAAGTGCTTCCTGTGAGGTTGAAAGTCCTTTGGTGGGGGGAACATTTAATGGAGAGGTTATTCCCATTAAAGTGAAACATAAGCCTATTCTAGTTTGAGAGGAGCCACCACAAGGTATAAGATAATCGTGTTCTTTCAGCCCCTAAACATACTGCAAAGAAGAGAATTTCTTCCAAGGCACTGACTTACGCTCAGTCACCTAAATGCACATCTTCTGTCTTCACTGCCAACACTTTTTTACTTCCTTAATTTCTTTTCAATAGCAAGCATGTTATAGAAGAATTTGGCTACAAAATCATTCCCTGCTTTGTAAATTAGTAGAAACACAAGCCTTGTGTGGCTTACTTTTTGTCATTTGGATTCCTTCCCACTCATTTATTGTAGTATCTTCCTAGAAATTGTAGTAGAAGTGAATTATTTTCTCAATTGTTGAAGGTGCAATTTTATGTGTAAAATCTGCCTTAAATGTTGTCCATTTTTGTTAAATTCTGGACAAGGGGGAAGGCTTAGAACATCCAGCTATGTAGTCTGGGGGCTGCTAATCCATTACTGGGTAGCAGGAATTTTTCTTTCAAGTCATCCTACACAAGGTGAAAATTAGCGGTATATAAAGAGTAGAGAAAAGTCTTTGTAGCTTATTCATAAATTCCCTTCTTACCCTGCATCTCTTCTTGGGACTACTCACGTGAGTAAAGCCATGCGTGTGTTCTGACTTGCAGGTTTAGGACTCTGAATGTGCAAGAATCATAAAAATGAAAAGGCAAACAGAAAACTTGTCAAATTCACGTTTCATGCTTGATGTAAGGAAATGGGCAATAACTGGTGTGCAAGAGAAAATACTAACACTCGGACACATGAGCTGTAGTAAAGGAATATTGTCACGTGTCAGCTGGTCCATGTTGAAGGTTTGTGTGTATGCTCTTAGCTTGTGGCAGATGTTAATTAGCTGGCTTACTCCTTGAGCCAACTGAGGCGGCTTCTCTGTAGACAAAGCTAACTCAGACGAATTAGTGTTCGCTGTAGGTGAAGAGAGTGCAGACGGATAGTGCAGAGCAGCTGATGATGTGCAATAATTTATTGTTACGTGGTAACTCATTCATGTGTTTAAGTCTTCATTGAACAGAGTAATGTCTGTCCTCAGAAGTTTCACATTCATGGCCATTAAAACAGAAAAAGTATTTTGAGAGCAAGAAAGCGATGTCCTTAGACTATTAGAAGACTGGGCAGAATCAACTTTTTATTCCTCTGTGGATGAGTGCTCATTAACTAGAGTTGTTGAAGAGGATGTGTTGCTCTTTCCTGACCTTAAAAATGGAACATCCTCCTCTCTCAAAGACAAAACTCAAAACTTTTAGATAAAAAAAAATTTACCCAAACCTGCCATTTAGTGTTGGAGCATCTATAGCTCCTAAGGAGCTCTGCTGCTTTTCACACACAGAATACTCAGTCCAAAGGCTCCTGTCAACTCTGCTGTCATCTTCTGTTCTTCCAGGGCACCTGACTGACAGTGAGTGCAATCAAAGGCATGTTTCCAAGAAGGGCTCACTGGCAGACCGCAAGAGGAGTTCTAGCAGGTCTCGACGAAAAGATGAGGCTCAGTCATCGGGTTACCATAGCGAAGGCAAGCAATGTCACTTCATTTCAAATACCAATATCACTTTATGTTTTTAAGAGCTCTGTGCGTGTGTGTACATTTATTTGCCTCCTGTTTTTAAAATCTTTGCTTGGCTTTGCTTTGCTTTGTTTGTTTGGAAGGGTTTGGTTGTGGGTTGTTGGGATTTTTTGTACTTTTTGTTAGGGTTTTATTTTTTTTTTACTTTTCAAATTCTGAAAGAAGATGCTGCAAGTAGGGCTGCTGGCTTGATATGAAAGTTATTTTTGTGACTTTTACTGTTTCTGGAAACTGCAGGAGAAACCTTGAAGGAGAAACAAGCCCCCAGAACTGCCCCCAAACCATCTAGCAGCACCAGCAGGCTGAGGGAATTTAAAGAGACAGTGAGCAATATGATCCACAGCAGACCACAGCAGATTTCTCAACCAATCCAGAATTCACCTCGTGGAGGGAGTGGTGTGCCTCAGGCAGAAACACGACCCTCAAAAAGCCTGTCTGCACACCCAAGAGACTGGGAAATGGAGAGTACCAGTAGTGAGTCTAAATCCAGTTCATCTAGCAGGTACCGGCCGACGTGGAGACCCAAAAGAGAGTCTCTGAATATAGACAGCATCTTCAGTAAAGACAAGAGGAAACATTGTGGATATACTCAGCTTAGCCCCTTCTCTGAAGAAGCAGGTAATAATATGAAGGACTTACTTCAAAATGTGTGGAATTTGTAATACTCTATGATTTGTAGAAGTAAAGCAGGAAGGTGAAAATCTGCACGTAAAAATTAGGTCAGCGGTGAGTTGTTTCCCTGAAGGCAGCTTTCTGTGTGGGTACTCTTGGTGCATGTATGATTTTTGTTTGCTTTCTGTGTGCTAAATTTCACATGTAAAGAAATAATAAGGGAGACATTTCCATCTACACTGCTTAAGTGGATGTAGGGCTAGACTTAGTCGTATCTAGAAGTTCATCCCTTGGAATGGCTTGCTTTTTGTCTCTGGCTCAGTATGGTATTTTTCACAGGATCGCTTGGTCTGTGATGTGGTGAGTACCTTGTGTGTCAGTGATGAGTTGTTCTTGTGATGATAAGATGCTGGTGTAGCCAGTAATAATTTATTTGGGACCTTTTTACAGAAGGCAGCTATGTAGCTTGTATAAAGACAGCTTGCCCTCAGTATCACTTGTTTTGAAGGTAACAAAATCTGTTGTGAAATATCTTGGGGTACCTGCTGTTGCTCCTGCCCCACCCCTGCCTTCCTTTCACAGTCTACAAATGACTACAGTGGTTTTTGTGCTACCAAGGGGAGGGTGCTTTGGCAACTATGAACAACGTGGAGAGCAGATGTTACCAGTTCCTTGTTTTTATGCTGTTATGTTACAGGAACTTCTTCACTCCTGTCACAGAGTGCTTAAAGGACAGTGTGTGGGTGAGAAGGAAGCAGCTTGTTTGACTGGCATTAGAGTTGTCGTTAGCAAGGGTGCTCTTGCAGAAACGTGGGGACCTGGGAAAAGAGAGGGACGGATGATATAAACTGGGAAGAGCTGAAGTTCTAAAAAAATTTAGAAAGCATAAGGAAATACGTATAGGAAAGGCAAATGGAGAAGAGAACGCAGCTCCAGGGAAGGAAACAAGGATAGCAAACAAAAGACAGGTGGGAAGACACAATGAAATCAGGAAGGAAGGATTAAAAAAGTTTTCCTGTGCTCTGTGAACTAATGTTGTATAACTATCATCAAACTGTAAATGACAAAATAAGCTATGTAAGAAGTGTACCATCTGAAGTAAATACAACAGAGTACAATAACAAATATAATCTCAAAATGCAGTAAGGTGTACTGCAAGATGATCTTGTTGTTATGGTAAAGATGATATTTCTCTTCCAGGCTTAATTGCTATCTGACAAGGGAATATATATATATACTGAAGAGGAGAGATTAAAAATGATCTTTTATTAGATTATTGCCTAATATTACTGTGAATGTTCTAAAAATGGGTTTTTAATGTTGCTAATTTCACCATAAATTAAAGACAGCACTTCTTGTTTAAGCATTGTTGAGATGTTAACATATATATAAGTACATGTATGTACACATACTTACATGATTTGCTTGTCTTGAAGCTCAGGCCTTCTGTGAAGCTATATCCTTTTGTCTTTACAGGTAAAGACTTTATTGAGAATGAAGTGAAGGAACACACTGTTCAAGAAACAAGATCAAGCCAGTCAAATGTTAGACATAAGCGTGCTGTGTTAGGCCGAGGCACCCAGCATCATATGGTGGATCAACATCCTCAACTAATACAGAGGATGGAGTCTGGCTATGAAAGCAGTGAACGCAACAGCAACAGCCCAGTTAGTCTGGATATGCCCTTGTCGGAAAGCTCAAGCACCCATAGGTAGGTTTCAAGAAACTTCTCCAACAGGTTAGTTCCCAGCCTGTACTGGTATCTGGGGTTGTTCTTGCCCAGATGGAAGACTCTACACTTAGCCTTGTCGTACATTTCTGCCTGTCCAGGTCTTGCTGAATGGCAGCACAGTCTCCTGGGGTGTCAGTGACACCACCCAGCTTTGAGTCATCAGCAAACTTTCTGACAGTGCACCCTAATCCCTCATCCAAGTCTTTAATGAATAGATTGAAGAGGACTGGTCCCAATACTGATCCTTGGGGGACCCCACTAGATACAGGCCTCCAACCAGACTCTGTCCCACTGACCACCACTTTCTGGCTTCTATCCTGCAGCCAGTTCACCATCCACCTCACTACCCAATCATCCAGTCCACACTGCCTCAGTTTGGCCGTGAGGATGCTCTGTGAGATTGTGTCAAGTGCCTTACTGAAGTCAAGATAGACCACATCCCCTGCTCTGCCATCATCTATCCACCTGGTTATACCCTCATAAAAGGTTATCAGGTTGGTCAAACATGACTCCTCTTGGTGAAGCCATACTATCTTGTCCCTGATGTGCCTAGAGACAGTGTCCAGAACAAATTGTTCCATCACCTTTCCTTGGATGGAGGTGAGGCTGACCAGTCTGTAGTTACCTGGGTCCTCCTTCTTACCCTTTGTGAAGATTGGAGTGACATTTGCTAACCTCCAGTCTCTAGGCACCTCTCCTGATCTCCATGACTTAGAAAAGATGGCAGAGAGTAGCTTAGCAATGACTTCAGCCATCTCCCGTAGCACGTGTGGGTGCATCCCGTCAGGGCCCATATTTTTACGTACAAACAGAATGAGAAATCTGTAGTATTGTACAGAAATTCTTGTTTTCAGTTAGAGAAGCTCATTGAAGTGTTGCATGACGCTTGCAGTGTTTATATGCAAAGACAAATAGGCAGCACAATGTGTTTGTCTTTGGCTTTGGAAGCTTTAGATGGTATCGCTCTGTGCTTTCCTATGACAAGGCTAGTAGATATTCATCTGTCAGATCACAAGTTTAATATGCAGTGCATACTCCTATAGGGAAGAACATAACTATCTCCCCTTTGTTAGCTTCCTCTTTCTGTGGTTCTCCCAGAACCCTTTCTCTGGTACTTTAAGTAAATAAAAATGCAAGGGAATATGTATATTAAAAAAAACCTAGGCACAATTTTTTTCTGGAGAGATTAGTAGAAGGCTAAACTATAATTTAATTACTTTATTCTTGGAGGGACCTTCATATGAAGCGAGCAGGTGGATTGATTCCTGCCTGGCGTAACATCCCAAAGTCTCACAGTAGCAGTATCTTGGAAGTAGAGTCAACTTCATCAACTGGTTGCTGGGCAAACAGCTCTCACACCATTGGCAATGGTAAGATATACTTCCTGGGTAGCAGTGGTTTTGCAAGGTAAATTGTATGGTAGTTGTTCTTTACTTTGTGGATGTTTATTCCTGCAA
The DNA here is from genome assembly GCA_013397515.1 of Upupa epops. Lineage (NCBI taxonomy): Eukaryota > Metazoa > Chordata > Aves > Bucerotiformes > Upupidae > Upupa > Upupa epops. The sequence goes on along the minus strand of VZRI01010536.1, from coordinate 135,288 downwards.
TGAGCTTACGAGGGAAGGGGAAGGAAACAGTGAGGAACATAAGGTTTTTTTTCAAGGTATAAGTTATATGTTTTACAAAGGTGATTGCAAAAACTTCATTGGAATGTTGCTCTGGTATCTTTAGTATTGATTTAATGGATAAAGTCAAGTCATTTGTTTATTTCCTATAATACAGTATTCTGCCATCAGTGGAAAATTCCTTTCCAGGCATAACTCATAATAATTTATTAGGGTTGATGATTCCTGAGAACAAGCTTTAATGCTGTACAGCCTTCAGAGTTATCAGCAATGACAATGTTTGGGCTAAGGCTGAGCTTTTCTGCAGATGTGCATTTTGATCATGTTTTGTGTCTATCAATTACTTGATTCTAGAGAATGTCTGGGAAAGGGAAAGGGAGGAGGGAGCATACTTTTTAAATGCAGGTCATAGTTGAAATAAGAATGACTGACTTCTACTGTCTTCACTAACGTATTGATATGCTTTATTTTTCTCCATTTTCATCTGCTTATACAGTTAGATGAAGAGCATCTAAGTTGGAATCCATTTTACTTACTAAAACTAATGGTTGGGATAATTTGATACATAGCATTATTTACAAATTATAAGCACAGTATGAAACCTCAACATTTCATCATCAGTTTATGTGTTCCCATGGTTGTCTCTACTCCATTTGCCGTTTCTTGGGTCAGTGAATCCAGGGCTGTGCTGCAGAGCAGCCTGAAGCAATACTGCAGTTTTTCTGCCGGTCACTGTCAGAGAAGGCAATTGGAAACCAAATAGCTTCAGCAGGACTTCAAAAGTAGAACTGGAGAAAGCAACATTTGTGGTCTGTGCTTGGTCGGTCTGTAATTTCCTAATGTCAATTGTATTTCTCATTAATATTTCTTTGTCTTTGAACGGATACTTATAAGATTTTACTATCAAACCTGTTGTTTGGGTTTTTTTGAAGGCGGAGAGATCTTTGTCCCTTTGAAGAGTGAACTGGATGAGTTGCAAGAGGAGGTGGCAAGGAGAGCACATGAGCAAGAACTACGCAGAAAAAGAGAAAAGGAAATGGAGGCAGCAATGGGCTTTAATCCTCGTCCCAGCAGGTTCATGGATCTAGATGAACTGCAGAATCAGGGTAACTTTTTGAGTGCAGTAGATTTTTCAGGGTTGTAGTGCTGAAGCTTTTTGAACCTTTGAACTTAATTTCCTCCTGTGAGTCTGTCTTTCTTTCTCCTCCATTACAATTTTGTATGTTGCTGGTGAAAGAGCATTCATGTAGAATGTGAAGAAACCATTTGGTATTCAAGCAAATCCTCTCAAAATGAGAGGAAGAAATGCAGGAAAGCTTTAAACATATTGGCACCTATGCACCATTACTACTATTGATATCTAGACTTAACCATAAGGCTTCAACCAGCATCTTGGTATGAGCAGGGCTGTTTGTACCTTTCAGGCACCTGAGCCTTAAGTTGACTTTCAGCATAGTGTGTTCACTTAGACTATTGTTCTGTTTCTGGTAGCCACACTGCCCTAAGCAATTCTGCTTGTTCCTCCCCTCATGCTTTGCCCTGTTTATCTCTGCCCAGCTGTGCAGCCACACAGCACAGGCATAGCAACAAGTATTATGACAAGCTTAAACTGGTTCTAATTGAAAACCTGAGCTATGTTTAGCTTATGTTATCTTATGTAAGGAAAAATTAAAAATCAAGTACTAACTTTGATTGTCTTTTCAATGACATGTTTCTGTCAGAGGATGGCAGCGGAAAAGATTGAATTGGATGGATGGAACTGCAGTAGAGGCAACTTGGTGATCAGATTCACATGTAGCACCTTTGTTTTAGACCTAAGTCTCTGTCAGCTAGTAATGGAAATGGGAGAGAAGGTGGCATGAAGCACACGGACCAAGTCCAGAGTGAAACCTTATAGAGAATTTAACTGGGGATTGTTGGTCAGTCAGTAGAGCTAGGGAAGGGGAACACTACCTGTAGGCTCTGCTCCCACAAATGTATGCATGGTTGGGCAAAACCCACTGCAGTTTCCCGTATTGCCAGGCCTGGCATCCTCATGCTGCTTGCTTAAACCTGTTGTAGATAAAAAGTTAAGGTAGTGGATTGCTGCTACAGGACAGAGAGGAGCAAGATATGCCAGTGCTCTGCAGCCTTGCCAGATGCTCAGCAGCCAGAATGTCACTGTTGCTAATGACAGCTGAAAAATATGTATGTGGCAATGTTTTTACAATTTCTGCTGACCATCAGAGAGCTCGCTTTTCAGTCCTGCTGTGACCTGACAACAACCAGGTGAAAAAATCTGATCTACAGGTTTAGACTGATATCTTTTGGTATTGGTGCTTACTTTTGTAACAGAAATGCTAGTGATGAACAGCTGAAAACATTTCTTGTTGAGCACAAGGATGTTGTCTTCTCTGCTTTTCCAGTCCAAAAGAAAATAGCATATTGTCCAAGATGTGCTCCCTGACTTTGGTCTCTTATATTAGTTGGTAGAAGCAAAAATTTCTTAGCTTTTCCTTTTTACAAAGAAAGTGAACTAGAATATGCTTAATAAAAGAAGAAGAAGTAGAATGTTTGAGGAGTATACAGGCATTAACTTGAGATCTGGGAAAGTTTGTTTTTCAAGTCCCCACCCTAGTGAGAGATGTAATAGCTTAACGTTAACATACCGCTTGGCTGCCTAGAAGGCTTGCTTGTATGCAGAGCTCCAGAATGCTTGTGACTCATTTTCCCCTCAAGTAAATTGCTAAATTCAGGCAAAGAAAGCTAACTTTAGTAAGCTGGCCTTGATTACAAGCCTCAGTAGCCTTGATTTTGAAACTGTATGTGCTGCTTGATTAACTCATTGCTCTAACAAGTCTCTCTTCTCTTTGCAGTACTTGTGTTTCATGTGAATCCATTGAGATTAGAATATAAGAGTTTGTGTTTGCTTCTGTGCAAAAGGATGTTGGGGACAAGACCAGGCCATAGCATATGTTGTGCAAGTTGAGAAAACTTCATGTTTTCTCTAACAATTTTCTGTTGGCTGACAATCATGGTCTCTTATGACAGTGTGCAACTTGAATAAAGCCTAATAGGTGATGCCAGGTTGGTGGGACACTTCCTCCTCTCTGAACAGGATATTGAGGACACAGGGCACAGTGTTCCATCTTTCCATTTTGTGTCCAGAGTTGATTTATGCTTCTCCAACATTGTTTTCTGAGTTGTTTTGTGGACAGTTAGCTCTTTCTTCTTAGTTTTGTGCACCTGTGTGTTTCTTAAAGCTGTGAGACTGTTAGATTTTCATATTCCTTGTCTCTTTCAGCAGTTGAATGTATGCAGTGAACACATTTGTAAAAGGCTTTCTTACATTTACACTCACACTCACGTCTGTTTCCCAGACAGCTCAGTTGTTTCAGTTTGTTTCTGTTTGTGTGGAAGTAATTGGATATCCGAAGAAGAAACATTTGGATTTTGGCAGGGGATTTAATGTGCAAGGACAGACAAGCTCTATTTCTTTTATTGATGATTTGGTTTATAGTAAATTCTAAATTTAGACCAATTCATACTTGACACAGGTCGTCTGAGCTGAGTCTGTGATATGTCTATGCCACCTTTTGTACCAATTTAGACTGTTGAAAATAATACAGTAATCTGGTACAACCCTTACAAGTAAAAGTTGGAGGGGAAAAAAATCTGGTCCACATCATTGTACTATGTGGATCTCAGGCACATCCAGGGTGCTCAAGCTGCACTGCTTAGGACACTTTAGGTGGTGTGGTTGTGGATATGCACAGCCTCTCTGAGACTCCATATACAGAAGAACTGGGCCGTTACAAATGGGGAGAGGGTAAGTGAGGATTCTGCGATGAATGAAACCAAAATCAAGGGTGCTGCCCATTGCAGGGAGGAGTGATGGCTTTGAGAAGTCGATGCAGGAGGCAGACTCAATCTTTGAAGAGTCGCTGAATCAGGAGCAGAAGGGAGATTGTGCTGCAGCTTTGGCTCTCTGTAACGAAGCTATATGTAAGTAACTCTAACTGCCTTAGCTATTGCGCTATCAACACTTTACTAATGTTTTAGAAAACAGTCTGAAATATGGAATCACATTGAATGGTCAGGTAGTAAGAAATATTGGGATCCAGTTGCTCTTCAGGAATGTGTAGGGAGCCAGGATCTTTTATTTTTACAAGCATTCCCTTGGGGTGGGGGGGTTAGTCCTGTTCTTCATCTCTTGTTTTTTTCATGTTTGCATCCTTTTTTGTTGTTGTCTCCAGCACTACAGCAGTAACAGTATTGGGGTGCTGTTGTGTCCTTTTTGGTGCTAAGTAGTGCATTTTGGCAAGCAACTAGTAGGTATCTTCCCCTGACACTTGATACTTAAGAATTTTTCCCCATGCTTGGGCCAAATTAAGAAGGGCATTAAGCTCCCCTGATTCACACAAAGTGTGAAGCATAGTAGGAAGAAAACTAGCCTTCTCTTGAGCCCTCTGGATTAACAGAATAGAGCTGTGCTGTACCTGACTCTCATAAGGAACATTAGGGCATCGAAGTGCTTAAATGCATTGTGACCTTTTGAGAACATGTGCTGTGTGATTTGATTTTATTTTCAGACTTTTTCCATTATGATTGGCTGGCTGTCTCACCCCATGCTCCCCTCTGTCTGTATAGAATGGCTGCAGACAGAGTGGGTAGCTCTTGTGCATTTGCATTTAGAAACAGGACTGCAGAATAAAGGGCACAGCATACAGCTTGTGTGATAGCTCTGTTAGCTATCCATTAGCTATTCCATTCCAGCAAGGCATGTGCCAAATCTCATAATCCCAGCTGGGTATTCCTTCACATAAAGGGAGCCCCAAGCATTGGAGGATACATGAGAAGGGTAGATGACAGAATGAAGCATTGATGTGGTAGGGTTAGAAAGAGCCTGTGTGAAAGGGATGAAAACTTGGGCTAAAACATGAATAACCTTTTAGTTTCAATTAACACGTTTGGGCACCTGGCTAAGCTGAATGTGCATTTATGGAAACAGTAGCATTCTTGTGAACTCATGTGGCAGTATTTGCATGGTCTGTGTTTTATGTTCTTGCTGCATCTTTTTTGTTTCTTTTTCTTTTTCAATTTTATTACTTTTTTCTGTTTGTTTTCTGCTATGTTTTCTTTTGCATTTTAGCTAAACTAAGACTTGCCATGCATGATGCCAGCGCTAGCACTCACAGCAGAGCCCTAGTCGATAAGAAGCTGCAAATCAGTATCCGAAAAGCCCGGAGCCTCCAGGATCGCATGCAGCACCAGCCTTCGCAGCCGCTGCCGCCGCCAACCTTCCACCCACCACAGGGCGGCATCGTGGCCCAGTCTACAAGGTAGTCCAAGTACATCACCTAGATCCAGAGCTGAGCTGCGTCTATCAGCAGTGCAGTCTGGAAAGAAATAGGGATATATTGCCCTGGATAGTCCCAGTCCAGTGCTACTCCCAATTCTTTGGTTTTTCAGGTTAAATCCTCTTAGATGATGGTCTAATACCCCTTCCCCCCCCCAGCCTTTATAGAATAGTCCAATGCACATGTGTTAAAAATATGATCTGTGACAGAGAATTGTAGCAGGTGGTGCCTGGCAACATCTGTGGTTTATGTACAAAGGGAAAGAATATAATAGATCATAATCTGGCTGAAAAGAAGGGAGGGTGTTAGGATAAAAAGTGCAACTGTTTGTAGTCAGGAACAGTTTGAAGACTCAGTAAAGAGTGTACTGCAGTAAAAATCTTGCTGTTGTTGCTTTTATGTTGGGAACAGCAGCCAGTGTGTCTTAGTGCTTTCTAGGTTGAAAAGTATCAAGTACACTGATCTCTTTTTCTGGTTCACTTTTCTAGTGGTGCACTGGTACAACTCTTGGATCCACATCATGATCCTGTCACCCTGACTACTCTCCCCTGATGCTGTATCATTCTTCATTTTCTTTCTGTACTTCCCAGCATCTCATAGCCTGGCTTAGCAGCTTCTTCAGTGTTTCTTCATGATTCTTTCTTCCATACAGACTTTAATTATAGCATAATTAACTCTGCTGTAACTGTTCCTTTAAAGCTTCCTACCCTCTTTAGCATGCATCTTAATCCTTTCTTCCCATGCCTTCCCTTCCTAGCACTAGACCATCCCTATCCAATTTCTAGGCTGTTCCTTGAAACATTACATTTATTCACTTTCCCCTTTCTTACATGTTGTATTAAATGTGAGGTGCTTAGATGAAATCCCAGATGAGAATCCTTTTCATTTTTTTTTAAATGCCACATACAGCTAGACACCAAAACTCAGTTCATTTGCACACTTGCTAGGCTATAGCTCACAATGTTCTTTTCGTGCAGTATCTGAATTGTATGTGATGAGGGCTTATCGTTTTGTCAATCAGAGGTGGATTATATGCTCTTTTACAGGAGGAGTGCAGAGTCCCTATTACACATTTTGGCAGATTCTAAGACAATGAAAGGAAGGAACTTTGTAAACTAATTATGTTAATGCTGAACTTGCTCACTGCTGCTCTGTGAAAAAAATACTACTTTTGCAAAAAGTTATGTCCAGTCAAATGTTAACATTGCAGCCAGTGAAAGGAATCTGTTCGTAGCCAGACTTCTGTACTCATGCTTTGATATAAATATCATTGTAGGCAGAGCAAAGTTTGTGATTACACACAGAAAAAGTAATTCTGCTACACTTGATCAACCAGGTCTTGATTATAACTTCCATTCTATATATCTCAAGGAAGAAACAAAGCAATGATGTTACAGTTTCTTTAAGTTCTTTATTGAAGCTATTGGTAGTTTATAGTTTTGTCACAGGCATATGGACTTGGTACTGGTTTTCCTGTCAAAAATGTACTTGGAATACACATTATTACAAAAATAATAGTTATATGTTTAGCTTAAACTTCTTTAATGTGTTGGATATATATGTGGAAGATCAGAATGCAAAGATGAGATGAGAGAAATTTCTAACTGCTCCTTCCATTTGTCAAGTCATTCTTGATGAAGTTGCTTGAAGAGAAGGGACCTTATAGAAATATTATCAGTTCTTTTTCTTATCAGTTCTTTTTCAGATCATGAACATGTTCAAAATATTTTCAAAAGTATCCAAGATATTAATGTTGAAAATGGTAATTTTGTTTTGTATAAATATTTCTTTAATTATTTGTACAGCTCTACTCTCATACTCAGTCTGCTGATTTAAGTGCTTAGGGTGCTGTACAAGAATACTTTATGTAGAGGCTAATTGTAGCAAAATACCCTTAAAATATTAAATAGATTCCTTAAATGAGTTACAATAGGAAGTTTGGGTTAGAAGCAAAGGACTAATGTGTATGTATTTACTGAATTAATGCAAAGACTTCATCAGAATACAGTTAGCAAGAACAGTGTATTGAGGTCTATGTCACTTAGTACCCTAGGGGTAAACGTAAGGTATGACAACTGCTAATCTTTTACCTTCTGTGTGTTTTAGTGAACAGACTGGCCCGCTCCAAGTACTGCTGAGCCAGGAAGTACCACTGGAACCCAACAAAGAAGTGGAATTTGGGTCCAGTTCTTTCTTCCACCCACCCGCTTCCTGCCATGAATTGCACTCATCATTATATCCAGAGTCTTCCTCCTTACCCCCTTCTGAAAGCAATCCATCCAACAAGATCTCTCCAAACTTCCAGTCTACTTCTGCTGATTCTCATGACCAAGTTCCCTCTTTTCCTTATAGGCAAGGGTTGGCAGAGAGGTCTGCAAGAACTGAGAGTGATGCCCACTATAGTGTGGAATTTGCTGGCACTGCAGCCACAGGATCAAAAGACTATAGGGAATGCTGCAGTAGCAGCAAGTTAGAAGAGGTTCATAACATAACACCTATTCTCACACCTCAGTGCCAATCCAAGGCTAATGCAGTAAACTCTGGGTCTTTACCTACTCTGTTTCCCTGTCCACATCCATCACAAGCAGCATCTCCTGAAAAGGATGGCCAGCACAGTCCTTGTACCAAACTTGCAAGCTCTTCAGTGCAGCCCAGCATTGATCATTTAGGGGTCTATCACGTAATGACCCCTGCAACTTCATCCCCTACACGGCAGTGTTCGTTGGATCCTTTGCATAAAGCAAATAAGTACTCCAGAACAAACAGCTATGAGATGTTATTGCTCTCACAGGATGAATATGGCACAGCAGAAGGTTGCAAATCTGAGGCCTTTAGTACAAAGGGACACGTTCGCTCCTTGGCAGAGCAGTTTCAGAAAATGCACGCAGTCTCCCAGAGAAAAGGTACTAATGAAAAAGGCTGGATTGCTGCAGTGTGTCAGGATGAGAAGTCTCCAAAGTTAACAGAGAAATCTTTCATCAACCCTTCATCCTCTGGTCACAGACAACTAAACCATCAGAACCAAGAGAACAAAATCCAGTCTTCTGAAAAGTCACACTCAACTGTGGATATTAGGGATGAGGTAGTTTCTGTAGAGGGTTTTAGTGCCCAGCATGTTGCTTCTAAGAGTATTTGTTCTCGCAGTGAAGAGCTATGTAGAAGAGGTGGACAGAATATAGCAGACCCTGCACCCTACCTGGAAAGGCACAGTCATGATGGAGGAATTAAACAGGTGGATGATGGAGCTGCTAGTAGCATGGTTACCTCTATGCCTGTGGACTGTTGGGTGGATAATGTTACTAGGTATTACAGTTCTCAGAAGGCTAATAAGAATACTGAATGGCTTCCTGTACCTGGAAGGAGTCCACCGCTTTCTGATCAGAGAGCAGTTGGCGATGACTTGAGCAGAATCCCAGTACATCTGCATCCACAGTGGAATCAAGACACAGAACAGGAGCTCTCAGAACTGGAATCCCTCTATCAGACTAGTCTGCAGGCATCTCAGGCCACTAGGCCTTTCTTGGGAAGACAGGACAGTGCTAGGTATCCATATGATCAATCAGGTAAGAATGATGCAGCTGTTTTGTTGGTTGACCAGCCTATGTGCTTCAATATAGATGAAAGTATGTTTTCCAGTTTATTTAGTTAAACGGGCATGAATTTGTGTACAGATGCAGAAAGGTTCAGGTTGTAGACCCTGAAAATGTTCTCACAATAAAGATAGAAAAAGCAGTGTGATGGGAGGCTGCAGAGTTGCTGTTCTTCTTGACAAATGGAGAGCAACATCTGTTAAGAGTAACACAGGAATAATTTAACCTGTTTTCAAGTAGGAACCCATAGCTGCTTAGGTCAGGCTGATGAATTTTAGTGTTTGCAAGTCCTACATCACCTCTGGAATTCATTGAATTGTTTCAATGCCTGATGTGAATGTTCTCCACTTTAGTGAATTTTACCTGATTCTGTTGTATCTAAGAATTTAGTCTGTACCTGATCAAGGGTATAACTTTAAGACTATTTCTGGATCTATGAAATCTGAACTTAGATTTCACTAAGGACTACCTGCTTTAAGTTCCAGAAGATTACTGAGGAAAGTAGCACTGGGGAGTATATGAACTGCACTGAGATTCTTGAGACCTTGTAGATTAGTTGGTGCTGAAAGAATGTGAACAGATTTGGCAGCTTTTGGTGAAAATATCCAGCTGTCGCTGGAGACCTTCAATTAGAGTCTGAATACAGCAGTCCTGTTCTGCTTAAGCTGATCTAATCTGATATAGGACAGCCTTGATTCTCTGCTCAGCACAAGTGAAGCAAATTTCTTTATAATCCATGTCATAAGCCTTAGAGCTATGAGTTTCCTGGTTAAATACAAAACAGCCTGCAACTGGGAAGGTACCAAAATGAGACACATGTGTGTGATACATATACAATATGGTTTTTCTGCTGCCTTGCACCAATGGAGGTGGAGCTGATGTTGCTCCTGACAAATGAAGCCTGGCAGTGACCAGAATGAATACTGCAGTAAACTCTTGAACAGGTTTTTATTCAACAGCTAGAGTTTTCTATGAAACTGTCTTGTGCTGCAGGCCAGGTGACACATCTGAAGGTTGCCATTTCCCATTTGTTGTTCTTTTGGTTTTCTTTCAGGGTTAGGCAAGATCTGACCTCTCAGCCTTGCAGATAGTGTCTTGCATGGGCTAAAAGCAGGTGGTCTTGTCTGTTCCTACTTGGACTACTCAATTTGGAAGCTCTTCTGCAAATCTAATAGGATAAAGACCAGTTGCTTTAGTGTTAGCTGGAGCTTCAGAGTTCTGTCATCAAATACCCTGTTTCTTCTGCTGACACTTTTCTTGTCTCTTTTCACTCTATGTATATGAGGGTTATGAGATATGGAAGCTCTTCTAAAGTCAAGTTTACATTTGAGATCTTTACTTCTGGTTTGCTGTGACTTTCAGATGCTTCTTCCTAAGTATCTGTATAGAACAAAAAAAAATGGTGAGCCATTGCATCTACTGTGATGGACTGGATTGAAATCACCTGAGTGGGTCTAGGACAGCTCTTTTTCACTTTTAACTTGGATTTATTTCATTCACCTGTTCATTTGGAAATACTGTTTAAAGCTTTCTGCTCAGTATCAACTGGCTTTGTCAGACATTTATGTTCAGGATCATTGTGAAATTCCTCTGTTCCACTGCTGGAGCTTTACAAGAGAGATTAAAGATCTGGTCCTCCAAATGATTCCTCAGTGCAAAAAATGTGTTGTTACTAGCACATCACCTCTCTTTCTTTATAGAGGGATTCCCTGTGACCATTTATATTAGGCCATTGGTCTACCAGTCTATTCCATGAAAAAGTAGGATTGTAACAGATGGGGATAGCACTGAAGGAACTGTAGCAATCCCAGTTAAAGATAACACTTTAAACTGTTTAACCAGTACAACAGGCAGCTGACAAACTGTAGCACTGTGTGGGAACAAGCAAGTGAATTCATATTGTGGGGTACTTTTTTATCCCAAGTAGCTTCAAGTAACTTGCTCTTGTAAGCTGATTTTCAGCCCCTTTTAGTCCCTCTTTAACTAGCTTGCCTCTGTAGCAAACAAGTACTGGTGTGCAGTCCAATTGTTTAATTCTTAAATAGTTCAGTTAACTGCTCCCCAGAAGCCTGCAAAAAGGGCAAATGAAGAAGGTGTGAATGTCCTGATAGACTGTATCCCCTTGAGGAGTTATGTGCTGAGCCCTCAGAGATCCTTTGAACATTCTCGTTCGATGTGTATAGTCTGTCTGTCTCTACTGGAGTCAGACCTGACGTAGTCAGAAATATGCCATAATGGGCAAGCGCTGGATTTAACCATAGCATTTTACTTTCTAGTCTGTGTGAACCTGAATGTGAGGAAGCTGCCTGCTGGCACGGGTCTCTCGAAAACCCCAACAGCAGAGATCGAGCGCAGTCTGTGTGGATCCACTGTCTCTTCTGTCTCCAAGGTGACATGTCGTTACTTAAAATATGCTGGAGCAAGAGGGGCTTGGCCTGTGTGAATGAAAGAATTTGCTATGGGAGAAATGGAATATAGTACAAGAAAGTTCCTGGGGTTATTGATACTAACCATACAGACTTTCAATGTAGTCAAGCTCAGGATTAATTAACTAAAAAATGGGTGACTCATGCCTCCTGCAGCTTGAATGCATTCACATTCTCTGAATTCTGACTTTGAGGAACATATCCCTGAAAACTAGATCTAGTGTTTTTAAACGTATTGTTATGAACTACCCTGCATCACAGTTGGCTGTAATGGGTGCTTCATGTTACCATGTGCACACAGGCTGGTTGGTTGGGTTTTGTTTTACTGTTTCATGACATATTTTGAAAAGAGGGTATAATTTGGTATTTCTTAGAGTTGCTAGTTGGTCACCTCAAAGTCAGGAGCAGATGTTTTTTCTGGAGAGAAACTGTTTAAATAACTGGCAGTTACTTACCAGAGTTTGTACAGGGAAAGTTTGAAAAAGTGGGGAATTATTTCCTGTACTACTTCCATACTCATTAAAAGGAACTTAATGGTCTTACATAGAACAGAGGAAAAGAAGGAAGAAATAAACCATTTATCTTGTTAACAAGAGATTAACAAGCTTCCCGCACTTGTCAAATAATCCAACACTTCTTCTGGTTATGAGTGTGGTACTTTAGCATAGGATTGCTGTCAGCTGCAGTTGTGATTGTATCTTTAGAGGAGCAATGATGCCTGTAAGCAGCAATCAGTCATGATTCATCCTAGTAGAGTTTCTTTAGTCTTTAGATATTTATAAAAGAATGACTATCACTTAAACAAATAGGTGTGTTATTACTAAAGACAGAAAGAAAGGATAAGGAATCATATTTTCGATCACCAGATCCAAGTGATTATTTGCTTTAAGTTTTCAAAGTACATGTGTACAATACATGAAGGAACTATTTCAAAACAGGTATATCGAGTTCAATTGGAGTGTAGTCAGATAGGCTTAAATCAGTCTCTTCCCTAAAGTTATTATGCAAGATCAATGTTATGGAGATCCTTTTCTGAAATGTGTGATATTGTCTGCAGGACACATATTCCAGAGAACATAGCAGGGAACCAGGAGAGGAAGAAACATACAGTGCAGAGAATTTCCGTCGCATTGCTCGCAGTCTCAGTGGGACAGTCACCTCAAACAGAGAAGAGACCTTGGTCTCTTCTCACAGTTTTGTAAGTAGCACAATGTGCAGCTTTCTAAAGGATTGTCATCTGTCTGTGTGTAGGGCTGCTGTTTTCTCTGTCTGCATTTAGTAGTTAATGAACAAGCGAGCAGACAAACTGCTGTTCTTTTTTTGGAACAAGAATGAGCTTTTATTTAAGTAACAACTCTTCCTTTAGTACTCATTGCAGAGTAGTGCCTGCTGAAGCTGGTAAGCGTGCGAGCTAGTATTAATTGCTAGTATACAAGACATCCAGTTTTATGGTTTTTTTGGTTGACTTATTTTCAAGAAAACTTGTAACACACATATAAATTTAAAAAGACACCACTAATCATGTGAAAGTTTCTCCTTTTGTGTTGGTATATTATTTTTGCAAAGTAAAAGACTAAAGGGGAGAGAATTCAATGCTTGGTACATAACTTTTAACCAGTTGCATACATGAAGTAACTACAAATAGGGAGACTATTAACTTTTTCCTTCATTGTCTCTGTGAAGAGGTTTTAGGTGCAAGTTAAAACAGCCAGTGAGGAAACCAGTAAAGAATGATGTTGGTGTTCAGCAGCATAGCCACATGTAACATGAAATGTTAGTGTTGATGAAATTTTTTTGTGAACTACTGTACTAAACTTCCATTTGAAACCAACTGCATAATAAGAGTCTCAGTTGCAGAATCGATTATTTAGACTAGTGTGCCTGATTCTGTCTTTATGCTGTATTCATGCTGTGTAGCATAAGCTAAGAATATGTCAAGTCCTGAATGTTTGCTCCTCAGCATTCTTTAGTTAAGGATTTAACACATACCTGGAGGTGTTGGCAGAAACAATTAAAAACCTCTAGCTATCCAAGATTATACTCTCTGCTGAAGGGTTTTTTATGCCAGCAGAAGCAGCTGATAGGACAGGATGGCTGTCACCACTCTTCAACTTAGTCACTGGTCTTAAGTCTCTGATTTGTTATCATGCTATTCATCAATCCCAGCTCTGGGTAGGTAACTCCTCATAGAGGGCAATGCTGCAGCACTGGGAAATGCCTTATCTGCCACGGGATAAATCTGTTCATGGCCTGGAATCAGAGCTTTCAGTAAAGCCGCTAGAAAATAAGGAAGGTTTAGTAATATCCTTCTTTATTTCATGGCTTACGGAACATGGCACCTCCCATGCTTACTGACCTCCTGTCAGTCTGTAAATTCGGTTTGTGAGCCAAACCTTCACAAGCAGTGTGTGTTTATTTTGGTTTTTTTTCCTTGGTACATTTCCACTCAAATGATAGTACTAAGTAACCCACCACTGCAGTAAGAACCATACCAGATTGATGTGGTTCTTATTTGTATTTCTCTTTCACATACAGATGCATGTTTTTGCTACAGTGATTCATCTCTTTCCTTGAATCAATGCTATTTTTGCTTGATTCAACCCAACTCTGTGTTTACTCATCATTTTATGTTCTTTTCTTCTCCTTTCCAATTTTATAAAAGGAAGCACCAAATATGAGGAAAATGCCAGTGGACACCAGCCACCGTTCTTCCAGCTCCACTTCCCTCCCTTTCCCCCATGATCCTCCTGTGTTTCCCTTTGATCCCCAGCACAACCCAAACCCGGTGCAGCACGTACCCCATGATGTACTGATGCCCAGCATGATGGGCAAGGCACGTAAACTGTCAGGTAATCACAGGACTTTTCATCCTTGTTTGTGAGCAGAAATACTGCCAAAATACGACTCCCAGATCTTTCACAGTGATGTTTCACCACCTGCCTGAATTCCTCCAGAAATTTAGAAGGACAGAACACTTTTTTTTTCCCCTCTTCTCTGCCCTTTGATTTGTTCTGGATTCTGTGCTATGGACAACAAAATGTAAGGAAAACATAATGACAGCTTTCTATAGAAACATAATGATGACTTCATATAAGACTACATTTTTATGAAGTATTTTCTTTGGTGTAAAAATAACAATAAGGCCTACCATCTTGTCACATAGGACAGTACTTCACAAGCTACTCAAGCCAAGGGAAATAACTAATTCTTATATGAAAATTATTTTCCCCACGATAGCCATCAAAAGCAGTTTGATCTACCAACTTTGAACTATTTTGCTGGGCTCTTCCCTTGATGACACAGGGGCTACAGTAGGATAAAGAAGAAATGCAGTGAGAAAGGTGAAATCTAGAAAGTCTGCAGCTGATTTTTATGTAGAATTGCATGTCAGCCAGTACCTGGATGTACTAGTGATTTCATTTTTCTTCTGTCATCTATTGGCCACAGCTGGAAGTTCTGAGAATATGAAAGAAAAAGCGTAACTAAACATGTTTATTTTTTGTTCTGCAGGAGATCAGAGGAACATCATCCAGAAACTTTTGGTTGTGCCTAACAGGGGTGAAGCTTTCAAAGGTGAAGACTACCCATGTGTGGCACTGACCTATGGGAGTCTCCCTTGTGCACCCAAAGGCACTGTCTCCCAGGGGCAAAAGCCTCTTGCTAATCCACATTCAGGAGGTGGAGCATCAAGTGTCTCTGGCTATTGGCTGAACACAAACTACCCTGCCAGGCAAACAGCCACGTTACCAGATAAACGAACAACGCTCTGGGGGAAACATGCTGGCCAGTCAGGCAAGGGTTTACAGGAAGGCTTCTTCCAGCAGCCTTCACAACATCAAACACATGAGTCTTATGCCATCAGTCACAGGCTGCCAGCCAGCACGGACTACAGCACTTTAAGAATACCACATGAGCCATCTTGGGATCCCAATGCCTCTCAAGGTTGTCCTGTGCCCCCTTCTTCCATTAAGGCCCCAGGTCCTAGGAGAGTTGATATGCCCCCAGATGAAGACTGGCGACAGAACAGCTACACCCCTCAGCCTGGCAGAAGGCGAATGCTGCCAAAGCATGTGATGGATGGGACTTTTTCTTCTGGTTCAGAGGCACACAGAAATACGCTGGCTCGAGCAGCAGCAGCTACTGGCACTAAGCAAAACAATGGCTGGTGAAATCCTGTCGGCTCCATTTGTCCTGGTGATCTGCTCTGCGAACAGATTGTTGCCGGAGCATGGATTACATGGAGACAGCGAACTCTTGTCAATCAGTGTCTGTGCCAGTTTTGTCTTAAAATGTCTTTATACAGGATATGGAAACCAATTGCACTGTATTTTGTTTCTGACACTACTGAACTGCTGTCTGGATGGGGAATCTTAGCTATTCTAGTCCTGGCCTCTCCTGGCAAAAAAGTGCTGTAGGAATGGTAGGCTTCAGGGGCTTTGGTTTACGGGTAAGTTCAGAAGTATGTGTGCATTTTGAATGAAGACAGCCACCAACAACAGGATGTTTTTAAGGACTCTTTTTTCATGAAATGTAGCTTTAGTAAATTCTTCACAATCCTTTTGTTTTCTTCTCCTGCTCTCCTGTTCCTTCCTAGGGGAAGAAACCTGGCTCACCTTTCAGGTTCCAGCAAATTGCACTTGGCAGGCTGGCTGTTAGTAAAACTCAGTATTCCACGAGCTGAGATCTCGAACAGAGATCACAGCCATAGTTGCTGCTGAGGAAGTAGCAGGGAGACATTTTTCATCTGTAGACCACAATTTTCCCCACTTCCTTAAAGCAAACTAACAATGCTTCAAACAGAACAGACTGTTAATGCTGCACGCTTAATTACACCAATGTAAACACAGAATAAGTTTAAATATTTTAGTGTCAACCATACTTGCTTTTGTAAGTATTTTTCAAATAAATCTATGAAAATAGTTCTATTTACCTGTCTGTGTATGAGCTTTCTTTGCCATTTGGCTTTACTCACCAATTGGCCTGAATGCAATGGATTTTTCTTGTACGTTAACTTGAGTAAATGATTTATTTTAGTTCATTAACAAAGTTTGTGTAATAAATATTTAGTTAGATTGAAGGACATGTCTAATCTTGTCCTTGGATTTGGTGTGTTTCCTTACTAATTTATTGCTTAACATCCCACTCATAATGGACAGCAGTCAGCAGCATTCTTTAAAAAATATTTTGAGACTCTTCATAGAGGGAAAACCACAGAACACATGCAAGATGGTAGCGTAAGGAGATTGGACATGAAGGAAAAGTGATTAGAAGTTATTAGTGTAGTGAAATGTGTCATTGGAGTAAGAGTTGTCCTCTTGTGCTTTCAGGTGTGGTGGTTTGGAGTCTATTAAAAACATGAAGGGGTCTGTTACATGTTTACATGGAGAGTGAGACTGCAACTGTGCAGGTTTTGGCCCAGGCAGTCAGTGGAAGGTCCAGAGTGCCCTCTAGTGCAAGGTACTCCTTGGTAACCTGCTCTTGCCGTTCCTTTAAGTGAGAGTTTTCATTTTCATCTTGTTTTCACCTCAGTGCTTTATGGAATTTCACCAGTGTTTGATGTTCAATCAGAGATTGGGTCTCGTTCGTTGTAATAAATGTAATTTCTCAGTTTCTTGTTTTTAAATAACTGCGCCTGGTATTGTCACAATCACTTGGAACTACATCGTGGTAAATTGTGTTTTATGTTTGGGTTTATGTTGCACACTTCTTTGTGCTGAAGTTCCCACTAGCAGTGGTTCCCAGAACAAAGCACTCTTGTCTTCCATCCCTCCACTCAAGAAACCTCTTCCTGACTTTCTACTTTCTCTCATAGTAGCTTTGCCAATTTAATAACATGAATCTTTCAACTGTACTAATTGGTTACTCATTTTCTGAATAGAAAACAATAGAGGAGTATTTTACTTTACACAACTATTTAAGGTTTTCCAACAGATACTGAAGTAATCTCTTCTGGCTGTAGCAAGCTGCTCAGTTTCTAGCCATAATAGCCATAACTCAGGATTTATGGTAGTTGGAGAGGTGGGTATTTGGACAGAAACATGCCTGTTGGCAGTGTGCTCACTCTCTTGGTAGTAGAACATTACAATTGGAGTGAATGGAATCTGGGCAGAAGCAGCCCCTGTTTTCAGCTTTTTGTTGTCTTCAGCAGTGGATAAAGTAACAGTAGCCCTGGGATAAAGCTTGAGGACATGTGTAAGTAGGTATTTGACACTTGGCTTGACTACAGCTCTGTAAAAATCAGGTTGCAGAGTCAGGCTTAAGTAATCTTAAACTCAGTTACCTAAACAAAATAATCTGCCAAAGTAAAGTACAAAGTCACCTCAGGGAATTCATGCTTGACCAACCTAATAGCCTTTTATGAAGACATAACCAGATGGATAGATGATGGCAAAGCTGTGGATGTGGTCTATTTTGATTTCAGTAAAGTGTTTGACACAGTCTCCCACAGCATCTTTGCAGCCAAACTGAGGAAGTGTGGTCTGGACAATCGGGTAGTAAGGTTGATGGATTGTGAACTGGCTGCAGGATAGAAGCCAGAGAGTAGAGGTCAGTGGGACAGAGTCTAGTGGGAAGCCTGTTGTCTAGTGGAGTCCCCCAGGGGTTGGTACTGGGACCAGTACTACTTGATATATTCATCAGTGACTGGCATGAGAGATTACAGAGCACTGTCAGCAAGTTCACTGATGATACAAAGCTGGAAGGAGCAGCCGGCACACCAGAGGGCTGTGCTGCCATTCAGCAGGACCTAGACAGGATGGAGAGTTGGGCAGGGAGGAATTTAATGAAATTCAACAAGAGTAGTGTGGAGTCTGGCATCTGGTCAAGAACAACCCCAGGTACCAGTATAGGTTGGGGACTGACCTGTTGAAGAGCAGTGTAGGAGAAAAGGACCTGGAGATTTTGGTGGATAGCAGGAAGACCATAAACCAGCGATGTGCCCTTGTGGTCAAGAAGGCCAATGGCATTCTGGAGTGGATTAGAAGGGGTGTGATTAGTAGATTGAGAGAGGTTCTTCTCACCTTCTAATCTTTCCTGGTGAGACCACATCTGGTCCAGTTCTGGACCCCTCAGTTCCAGAAGGACATAGAACTGCTTGAGAGAGTCCAACACAGAGCTACCAAGATGGTAAGGGAGTGGAGCTTTCCCTTGTGAAGAAAGGCTGAAGGAGTTGGGTCTCTTTGGAAAAAAGGAGACTGAGGGGTGACCTCATTAATGTTTATAAATAAACATGTGAAAGGACCAGTGTCAGGAGGAACAAGCCAGGCTCTTCTCAGTGTCATCTTGTGATAGGACAAGGGCCAGTGGGTGTAAGCTGGAACATAGGAGGGTCCACACAAATATGGGAATAAACTTCCTCCCAGTCAGGGTGACAGAGCACTGGAATGGGCTTGCCCAGGGAAGTTGTGGAGTCTCCTCTGGAGATGTTTAAAACTCGCCTGGGCACGTTTCTGTGCGAATATAGGTGATCCTGCTCTGGCAGGCGCATTAGACTCAAATGATCTTTTGAGGGCTCTTCCAATCCCTAACATTCTGTGACTCTTCAGAAATCGTTACAGATTGTACAGATCTGTGTATCAATACAGACTATCAATACATGTGTATTGATACACACCCACAAATTAAGAAAATATGCATGCTTAGATTCTTTTATTAATCCTAGTCATGGGGACAGAGGTGTACACTTCCATAAAGCTTTGCAGAATAATTCTGAGTTAATGCTACTCATTTTAATTGCCAGTGGTATCAAGTTTTTCTCTTAAAGGAAGCTATTGGTTTCATTCCATCATCATAAAGTGCTATAAAGGAAGCTATTGTTTTCGTTCCCTCAACATAAAGCTCTAGGTACCAGGTTTCAAAACTGTTTTTTGAATGTCCTGTATCAGTCAGTTACTATGAATTCAGCCAGAGGCCTGGGAAGTTAAAGATATATTCTCCATCCCTAGCAGTATGTTAGTGTATCAGAATAGAGGCAAACTGTAGTAGATTCACCAATATACTTCATGTTCTTCAATGGTATTTTATTTGCTATTTAAAACCTAGAAAAATCAAGTGTGTATTAGAATCACTGAATCAGAATTAGAATCACTGAATCATGATTAGAATCCATAGAATTTTTTAGGTTGGAAAAGACCTTTTAAGATCACTGAGTCCAGCCATTAACCTAATTGTACTAAGCCCACTGTAAACCATGTCCCTAAGCTCCCTCTTTGCAGGACTTCTAAACACATCTGGGAACAACAATGTGATGCCCTCCCTGGGCAGCCTGTTCCAATGCCTGACCACCTTTTCAATAAAGAAGATTTTCCCAATCTCCAACCTACATTTCCCCTGGCAAGTGGCCTGAGGACACTTCCTCTGGTCTTATCACTCATTACTTAAGAGTCCAACCATCTCTCTAAGAGCTCCTTTCAGGTAATTGTAGACAGCAATAAAGTCTCTCCTCAGCTGCCTCCTTGTCAGCGTAAATGGTCCCAGCTCATTAAAGTGCACTATTGACTAAAAGAGCGGAAGAGGGAGCTTTCACAAGGAATTCAGCAGCTATTTTAGAACAGCCCTTGGCATTCATAAAATCTGTAGGCTTTGCAACATAACCTGGGCTATCTGTCCCTGGCTGCAGGGTAGGTTAATGGATGAAATTAAGTTGAAATGAAACCCCCCACACAAATTAATTTTTCAGAATAATTCAATTGCAATTCTAAAAATTGTAATTTTCTATGTTTTTATGATCTATTATTGTATTNTCTGTCCCTGGCTGCAGGGTAGGTTAATGGATGGAATTAAGTTGAAATGAAACCCCCACACATAAATTAATTTTTCAGAATAATTCAATTTCAATTCTCCTAAAAATTGTAATTTTCTATGTTTTTATGATCTATTATTGTATTTGTGCTGCATGTTTAGATCTGGCTGACAAGGGGCCAAGAAAAGCCCTAATAACAAAAAGTAACCATGTTTGAGGTTATACGTAATCCTGTATATGGAAAAGGATCGACTTAGTTGAGATTCTTCTCTTGAAGACAACAGTGTGTGCATTCTATTTATGGGAATCATCTTCAGACCTGAGCAGCATGTTCATCCAAAGACTATGTGTTGGTGTGTGTAGTGCCACTGAATTAACCAAAATGGACTCTGCTTGAAGGGAGCTACGAAAGTGCAAGGTAATTGTCTAATTCTTAAAAGCTGTTGTACCCATGTTAAAATGCAGGGAATTTGGGAAGATGGAAACAGCTCTGCCACTGCTATTCTACATGACTTCTATCATTGAAATTGGCTTACAGGTGAGAGCTGGGGAGGATGTGTATAAAATGTGGGCAGGTTTCCAGATGACTGCCAGTCATGCAGGTTTTGCATCTAATGTCATTTGGGGATCAGGCCAGGGTAGGTGCATGGGGTAGAAGCAGGAAACCAAAAGACAAGAGCAAGAGGGTGGATTAGAATAGAAACAGATGGATAGGTGGAGAAGGCAAACTGAAAGAAAATGTGTTACATCACTGATCTGTGTCTGTCTTTTCAAAGAACACATGGTAATTGGTCTGTCTGATTTGTCTTTCCTTCTTCCCTAAAAGATGGATTTGTGTGCAGAGGAGGATCCTTAGCACCAGCCTCCTGCTGAAGCTTCTGATAAGGGTGGGTTGACTGATGCAGAGAGTAAGCGATGTTCTTGATTGGAGTTTGATAGCATTCTTCATGTGGTAAATGAAACTATGCAGGAAAAATTACATACACTGCTATGTGTATAAACAGACACTGGGCAAGCAGTGTAGGTTAAGCTAGTGCTGGGTTTTATGAATTTCTCACTTGAGTTAGACGCATTCTGCAGTCTCCTATCACTGTGCCGTCTTCCATTTAGCACTAGTGGGGCAAAAAGAAAGTATGAAATTTTCATCCGTCTGTGCTGGCTGCCTCTAGCATTTTAGCACTATGTAGTCCAGAACACTTTCAAGCCTAGTTAAATATCTGTAATGCTCCATTTATGGTAGTTCTTCCACCTGATTACTGACCATCACTGATGGAGTTACCTTTAGAATTTCAGGCATTTTTTTAGTAAAAGCATGCTACCTTAATTATTTTTTATTAACTTGCAGTACTGCTGAAATTATTTTCTATCTGCATCATCCTTCTAGTTCATTGAAAAACTTCTTTTAATCCTTTAAAAGCAAAAATGTGTAACTTGGATAAGTTTAAGGTTGCCATTTCATTAATGGAAAACTACCAACTAAGACTGGCTACACAGCCACTTCAGAACACTGTGTTTGCTAACATGTTTATGGAGGCAGATCCAAATGGATGAGTTCAGCTGAAGAAACCTAAACTTCCTTATTGGCATCAATAAGTTTGTTCTAGTAGTCAATCTTGTGTGAGTAAGCACTGAATACATTTGTGAATAAGAAGACTGTTAATAAACTAACTTGTATTAGGTTTGATGAAGGAGGGTTGTCTTGAGTTTGGGATGGCCCAGTCCCAGATGATTCACCAGTGCATCATACACTTTATATGTGTATATATCACTAATCAAAATCATTTTAAATATTAACACATGAGGAAAGTGAGTATGATGAAGCTGTACTTCAGTAACCGATAAAGTCTAAGAATTGGTCTATATTGTTAAACTTTAGCTTAACTATTTTACAATTCTGGCAAAGTGATATTGATGGCGGCCTAGGGTATATATCATACCAAATTTTTACTCCGAATTCATACCAATTAGTTGTTATGTGACTGCCAATTGAGGGCATTCCAAGCATAGAATTCTTGATAATTAAAAACCCCCCAAACTATTAGAATTTATCTTGAGTATCTCAAAGCACATTAAAGCATAAACTTGTTAATGTGCAATATCTGTGTGAAGAGTAAATAGTAGCTGAACACAAGCAATTTGCTTTGATTCACAAATCTTGACTTACTACTCTTGAATTACTTGGCTGGAATGCTGCATGTCAGGCTAATTGACCTCTCTTGTCTGACAAGGTGTTGATTGTGAGAGATACAGATAGAGAGATCCAAACATAATTGTATAACCTACCAACATAAATACTAAAGAAACATGTTTTATTTCTTGAACATCACCCGTTTTCAAATTCTTGTAGTTCCCAGACAGCATACTATGGACTTCTTTCTTTAGGTATAAAATACACTAATCAAACACAAGTTAACATTGCACTACCATTAGGATCTCCAAATAGATAAAAAAAAACCCTTGGTTACTGGTAAAGAACTATTTCAGCACTGAACTCTGATTTTGATTTACTGCCCTTATTGGTGTGGAGTAAGGTGTTTAGTGTAGCAGAACTAACAGTCAGGTGATTATGACACCTTAGTCATCTGGAGAGGGAGATGAAGGTACATGTGTGGGAGTCTGAATTGGTATTTCACAGTAAACTACTGATTTGAACACAGGGATGTAATTTATATAAAGAGCCGAGTGGTACAGTCCGGGAAAGAATTTCAAAACATGTCATAGTTAGGGAGGGAAGCCCACATCTCTCTAGGGGTTTTACAATTTTCTATTTGCATGTAAAACTGCTGGACTAAAATACGTAGTAGAAAAGCTTTTAAATCATGTATAGGATTATTTTGGGGTATCCTTTTCTGCTTTCACTGAAATATGTGTCATGACTTCGAGTTTGCCCAGTTATGAGGATCATTTTTTGTTCAACCCTTTTTTAAGCTATCCAGTCCCAAAGGAACAGTTATTTCTTATTAGTGCTTAATGTTGTGTGGTCTCAATTGCTTGGGAAAAGGATGCAGAGGGGTAGGTTGAAGGCACAGTTGTACTTTAGCTATCTGGTAATGACAGCCAGCTGTCTGAGAGGAAAAAGTGTCTGTACTCTTCAGCAACAGAGTCATTGTCTCTCTGCCTTTTGTGGGTTTGTTCCCTCCACAATTTCCTTTAAAATTGCTTATTAGGATGTCTCAGATCTGTAGGACCTTGTATTCATGGGTCAACCAGGTTCATCAAAGTTTAAAAAACTATTAAACAAATCGGTTTTATATCACAGAACAAAAATATTGTTGGTTTTTAATGAAGTCCTACACATAGACCTGCTTACCTTGAATACTTGAAGTCTCTTGCTTGCAGAGGTTCTGAGAAAACTAGAGAGAACACAAAGGAGGGCAGCAAAAGCAGAGTGAACTCAATTTTTAGAGTGAGTAGAGGTGACTGGATCACAGACTATTAATATCATCAAGGTAGTAAGATAAATGAAGAGAGGGAATTGCTTGGTCTCAGATGGTAGGAGAGAGAGCAATTGCTTAAGGCTAAGGAAGGAAAAGTTTGAACTAGATAATAAGGGCAGGGGAAGGAATGCTTTAAGCAGAGCAAGTGACTGATGCTTTGAGGAACCTAAGGAAGAATTTGAGGTACCATCATTCCAGAGGTGTGAGATTTAAATTAGAGATGTGGCTATAGGTTTTAGTATGAAAAAAATCACCTGCAACTCTAGAGTCAGGCTAAGTGGCACAGGCTGGGTTGTCTGAGGCTTTCTTTTCATAGCTGTGGTAGGATGCAAGAAATTACTGTGGCCTTGACTAGCTTTTGAAATGTAGCCTCTTCTTCCACAGCTTGTTCATGGAGGTTACTCAGGGATGAATGTAATGGGATAGACTGAAACTGGGAAGTAGTTTTTAATCAATGCCAGCAGCTATCTGGAAATTAGAGTTTGTGTTTTGTTTTGTCTGTGCTGTTCTGGATGACATTCACAGTAAGTATTGCAGTGAGAACGATTTTGCAATGCTGAGCAAATGTCTTAATACTCTGCTTTCAGCCTTTCTGAACTGTGCCCTTCTGTTAGAGATAATAAAGTTTGCAATAAAATCTGCCTAGAGACTGCAGATCTTGTGTCCTCTTTAAGGTTTCAAGAAATTCATACTGAAACTCAGTACACAGCGATATGTTAAAACGTGTTTTCAACAAGAGACTGCTTGTTCTGAGGCAGTCCCACAGTTTGTACCAACCACAGTACCATTTCTGGCAATTCAGAAAGGGCAGTTTAACTAGTAGGAGCCGATGACATGGAACAACTCGTAAAAGTTTTTTGTCTTCCTCATTCTCCTGCTTATAGCATGTCTTTCCCTCTCAGACCTGGTTTATCTCTGCAAGGTTTGCTCTATGCAACTTTCTCTTGGGATCTGGAATATATCTCTCTCTCCTGTGATTCAATTTCCTTCTTAGAGTTTTTAGAAAGTTCTTGTTGGGTAATTAGATGATTCTGGGACATTGCATTGTGCCAGTTTTCAGATAAGTCGCTGTTAATCAGAAGGGACTGTTACAATCGTCTGACCTCCTCCAAGAGTTGGTTACAGGATTTCACACAGCTGTTATGTTCAACTTCTGTCTGAACTGCAATAAACAGCATTTGTTCTCTGTGGCAACAATTTACTAATAGATAGTTGCCACTATACCTTGCAGTACTCAGCTGGGAGAGGCATCAGAAAGTCTAGATTATAACATAACACTTCTTTTTTGTTTAAACATCTGCTGCTGCATGTAGCTTTGGTGTGTGCTGCTTTCAGATGGAGCATGATCTAGATGTCAGATGTTCAGGTTTACTTGGTTGGTTTTAGGTTGGACTGGATGATCTTTAAGGTCTTTTCCAGCCTCATCATTACTGTGATACTGTGATGAGGAAGATGGGGATCCTCTGCATCTCTAATGGCTCCATTCCCCATTGGACAGAATAAAGATAGATTGGCTTGATTCTTCCACATGGTTCTTTTACAGAGTTCTTTCTGTTACCAAAGCAGTTGTTCAGAAAGCAGGCCAGTACTACCTAATGGTTTGGAATTCCAGTCATAATAGGAATCAGGCTTTTCACTTTTTTTCCCTCCTTCAATTAGGTATGAAAATGTGTGGAATAGAATGGAGTGGCCACTTGGTGGCAAAGCTGACCAGTAAGTAAAATGTGACTCTGCTTTTCAGAAAAACTTTGTCTGGCATTTGTGGGAGATCTGTGGAAAACTGTCAGGATTATAAAGGCATACCAACTAATACCTGCAAGAGGACATTTGTCTTTAAGTTCCTAAAATTAATCTGCTACTTGTGGTGCTAATAGAAATGGATTCCTTGAACACAAAATGTACTGAACCAATCAGCTTTGCTTTCACCATAAGGTTAGCTGAGGGTGGTATGAACACCCCTTCCAGAGCCTCTAGCAGATCTAGAGACAATAGTACATGGAAAACCTTCCATGACAAGCTAAAGAGCTTAAGCAGAATTCTGTAGTTCTCTCTTTCTCTTTAATGCAGGTTTTGGTATTGTCCTAATGACAAGGGCATGCTCTATATATTTTAATGAGGCAAGATGGAATATGTTAGAAAAATGGCACCAGTACAAGCCCAATGTAACCGTGATATCTAATCTCTCTTTCTAGCTGTTACCTAAACCACTTTAAAAAAGTTTTTAACATACTATGATTTTAAGGAAGTGTGGTTTATAGGATGGCATAATACTATTTATCACATCAACCTAATTTATTTGGGGTGTGGGGGAGAGTGGAACACAGCAAGATCTCTATGAGCCTTTTCTCCAGTGATACCAGCTCTTGAGTGGAAGTGTTTCAGTGTGCAGGGCACTAGTTGTGCTGCCTAGATTATAATATCTTCTGACGCAGCATTATAATAAAATAAAATTCTACTATTTCTTCATCCAAAGTTCTGACTCCATTAGCCCCAGGGGACAAGATGCATGTTGGTTGCAAGCTAATGAGAGAAGTGAGCAATTGGAAGCAGTAAGAGGCATCTCCTGCTATGGCATTTCAGGTGAGGTGAAGAGGTGATGTCTGGCAACACTTAGCAAGGTCTCAGGCTCCCTGTATGTTTGGAACCATATCGACAAATGAACTTCTATCTAAGAGTATCTCTGCTGATTCACATTGTCAGATATTCAAACTGTGCTTATTACCGAGCGTCTCATGATTCTAAATAAGAGCTTGAATTCATTCCCCCTGCTTCTTGTTCCACCAGTCTAAGTCAATAGGAGTAACATTTACTTAGGGCTGTTCCTGACCCATGCTCTTGCAGCACATTCTGAATGGATGCCTGTGCATGCTAGTGAAATAAAAAAAGCTTTTCTTCTGTTTAAAAACCAGGCCCTTTAAATTGACTGTACAGTGACAGACATTTGAAAAACATGGTGTAAAGTGTAATTCCTACTACTAGAAAGCATAGTGCTTAAATCCAAAATAGTCATCCAGGATTTCTTCCATTATAACCTGAAGAGCTCCCTTCTTGCATGCACATACTTAAGGGCAGGGACTTGATTCTGTTTTTTCAAAACTTTTGGAGTCTTACAAGTGTCATTAATAACTAACTCAAAGATTTATAATTCTAATTCACATCAAGCTTTCCCTTGCTTCCTTGGAATGACTTTACCTGGATGTTTCGTTCAAGGTTTCTTGCTAGGTCTGCCTTCTAGATGTAATAAAAAAATCCAGGTGAACTCAAGCTCTTGTGCAACCCATTCAACTTTCATGTAATTTTGTGTTTTATGCTCAGGTTGGCTGGTACTCACCTCAGGTGGCATCCCTTGTACCTGAATGGAGCATGAACTAAGACCTTGCTGGCAGCTATTACCTCAGAATAGCTTTTATTGCTTAAATGCATGATTTACTGTGTGAAATAGTTTATAGAGCACTTTACAAGTAATGCCCAAGAGCTGGATTATTAGCTGAGATGCAAAGCCTCTCTTCAGATACTCTACATTTGATTCAATATGGCTGCATGTTTAGGTGTTTGCTAGATTCAGCTAGGGCTGTTGGCAGACACTTTAGAGATGCTGAACTCAAAAAAGTTGTTTGGTGAGGGTTTTTGGATGTTTGGGGGGAGTTGCTGTTTAAGCCTAGCTGGTTACAGTGGTCTCCATTACAGTCCTACAGCCAACTTGCACTTGTACAACTCAGGCCACACTATCAGTCTAGAGAGGATGGAATTAGCAGCTCGTACTTGGCTTTTTTCAGCAGCTGTGGAGTACTCATAACAAACTGGTCAGCCTGCCTTCGGTTTAGTACAGTCATACCCGCCTTTCCGCTAAGGTCAAGCCCTGGACCTCGACACGAGCAGGCTCGCCGGCTGTGTAGCGGAAGGGCTGGGCGCTGTCTCTCGGTTCCCCGGCCGCCCTCGAGCGTCGCCACTTCACAAAATGTCTCCCCGAGCCGCGGCGCTGCCTCCGGGACGGTCCCGTGGAGCTCTCCATGGTGGCCGCAGCCCGGCCC